>OX235273.1:101318279-101918279 GCA_944472155.2 Trichobilharzia szidati | reverse complement strand
GCGGTACCTTGCTTTCTGTTAAGCATTGTGTTTTGTATTCTTGAAATCGTTCAGGTTTGTTGTATATATCATTATTGATTTGTTTATTAATAGTACCGTAGAAACAGTAACCGGCTTCTTGTTCGTTCTGGACCGGGATAGCCTTTATCTACGCGTGGCTTAATTTCAAACGATATTGCGCTTACAATGAGGATGCAATAGCGAGTCAGAATAATGAAAGCTTTGGAGACTGATATTATTCAAAAAGCACTTTGGAAATATGCTGCGTAAAGCTGAGGAAATAAAATTAGGCTTTTACACATAAATGTAAAATTAGAGCTGGTATATGATGGAGAGACTTATCGCGTGAGTCGTGACAAGCATTTCAGTTTGGTCCCAGAATTCGTGCGTGAAATCACTCTCTCGATACTGAAGACCACAGGTTGAGAGAGAAAGGGAAGGCAGACAGTAACTCCAGCTGAGAACCATCCGTGGACCTGTCATCCAACAAAAATGTACAAGAAAATGCGGAAGGATCAAATACACTGAATAGTGGCCACTGAGTGAGACTGCCATCCAGTCCTTTGAGTGGCATTTGAATTGGAGACAAAATAATCGCACCTGAGGATGGTACAAGAATGACAGTCGCGGATCCAACTAAGAACTGTAGTAAAAGAAGATGAAATGGAGTTCTTGTCGAAAGTCATTTACGATTGACTGGAAAAGTTTTCCTTCTTCCCTTCGTATGCCTTGTTTGTGGGTTTCATCAATTTCACACTCTTAACTCTGTTACATCTTGAGTTGAATGTTGTTATCATGAACATGTTGGAGAATTTTCATTGCACTGAATCGAAGTACCTTACTTGTAATTCCCAACACAACTTATAATTGTTTCCTTTCCTAGGTCCAAGGCTTCCTGCCGATTGCCTCCAACCACCTAATATTGTTTTTTTCGTTAACCCATGTGTGATTGATTTTTGACGAAGCATAGAGCAACCAATAAATCATAAGCTCACCATATATATCTATATACGTTCGTATTCTTCGTTATTTCAACGTGTAACTGATGTCTGTGGAGACTGAGTTTTACCGGATATGATGTATGGCTGACGGAATCAATAAAACACGATACTTTTCAGTTTGCCCCATCCACTTTTGTATTTCAGGTGAGCTGATCGTCAGTATGGAGAGGACGTATGTGTTGGTAAATAACTGACGGGTCTTGAAAATGCTATTCGTGTCGCACACGTCAAATTGGAAGTATACAGAAGCACTTATTTCACATCACAGTTATAATGGGACACATTGTTTGTTTTACCAACTGCAGGAGTTGCTTTCTTCCCTGCCAGTATCTTAACAAACTCACTTGATTCCACCAGTGGCTATTAGAGTTTGTGTGACACTACAATACACATAAGTCCTCTACGAAGTCCACGTCAACTAGAATGATTTTAACTGCAAAATATTTTCCCGCCTTCCCACTCCCTACCGACTTTTGCAATATCCAGGTTACAACAGAGAGAGAGAGAGCTCATGATTGCTGGTCTTACTCATCTGCTCATTTCACAAACCCCATTGAATTTTATGATATAAATCACTTTGTATTTGACCATGTAATATAACTACTGAATAAGTTGGTTGGCTGGTTGGGGGAACTCCGAATTGTTCAAGCAGTTTCAATATTACGTAGTAGTCTACGCTTTCGAAGGCTTTCTGCTAGTCGACGAATTTGAGGTAGACAGTTGACTTGCATTCTGTCCTCTTTCCTAGATCGACATGTATCGTGGCAAACGTATGGGCACATGATTCAACTTGCCTCAAATTACCTTCCGTCTGTCTGTCTGTTTTCGACATAGAACTTTGCACCAATGTGCAGCAGTTCAAGTTTCCACACTCCATATAGCACAAAAGCAAGAGAAGTAGGAGAAATGCATAATAGAGACAGTGGACAGGCATATGAGACAAAATGGAATAGTAATAACGAAGAAGAAAACAGTTTCATTGGAAATCATAAGTCACAAGGAGTGGATGCATCTACACCAGCCATTGAGAACGATTTTGAGCCATGTCACCAATTGTTTCCAACCATTGGTTTTTACCATTCCGAGGACCCCAACCAGGAAGTTTACACCTTCCTACGTGGCTTAGACTAACTGTTTTAGATTTCATTGACTGGTGCCATGTTTGGTTTGACTACCACTAGCTCTTTTCCACCCTGACTCTATGTCAACTGACATTGCTCGTTGAGGAAGGCTATGGCTAGGCATGTGTGACACGTGTCTTAACTATCTCCATGGATGTAGCTTTACAGCCTCGTCAATTGATTTCCCCTGCTTACCTAGCACTCCACGCCTAACCTCGGTTTCGCTCACCCTATCATACCACTTCACACAGGAGATAGAACGCAGGCACCTATCATCAAAGACAACCAGACGGCCTTTTCTTGTCTTCCACTCTCAAGAGCCTAGTCGCATTCACAGCCATAAATGAGAACGGAGTTGACTGCTCAGCAGTACACGTACCCTTTGGTCGATAGCCGGATATCACGTCTACGCCAGAGACGGCGTAAACTGGCATATGCGAAACTAGCCCTCTGTTAGCAGGATCCAGAATACCATTTCACTCAGAATGCATTGATGACCATCATCCATTATCTTGCCCAATATCCCACGTTTTCTTACTCGGAATACAACGCCAGCCGAGCCTAGTTGAACTGATCGCCTCATACAACATTTGAGTTGAAGATAATCATCCACGTGGATGTGTGAAGAAATTACGCGGCTCAATACAACACGAGGGATTCTGGTCTCAACTACTCTGCTTAGAAGTGTAGTTGAGCGGTACTGATTCTACCTGTAGGTATTGGTATTGACTCAGCTTCCGATTGAGTTGTTGCGATGTCAACTCTCAGTCTCTAGACTCTGCGCTTTGCATTTCCTTTCATTCGATATTTCCCATGGACGAACCAGCACAAACAGATCTTTGAGGACTTCATATAGCTACTTCATCAATCTCTCAGTAGAGTTAAATAATGAAGCGAAATTGTTTGTCCTTTACGCATACCTTTACCAGTTCGCTTATTTCGTCACTTGTTACGGAATGCCATTCAGATAATTACAGTTAACTCACAGCGGCATCTACGAAGAAGAAGAAAGACGCCACGCATTTGTCAGAAATGTTCACACCTCTCATTATTTCAGCGAACTGAGAAGTCTCGTTGTATTCATGCACAGTCAGTCTATCATGCATGACTTCACGCTTGTCTCTAATTAAACATTCATGGAAATAACCCAGTTCTACAGGAGTAGCAATCGACTTGTCTGTTGACATGTTTCTGTGTTGACTGTGCACACGAGTATGAGCAGTGGTGACAATCGTCAGCGTAATTGTGGCATAATACTAAACTGCGCTACAAAAAACAGCACAATATTACATGAACACATTTGTGATTCTGTTAGGAGGATCATGTGGAATAACAAAGATTTACGGATAGACGAAATACCCTTAAGAATAATAACGCAATTTCATCCTCCATTGCACTGCAATGTGAAATAGTTCATTATACTTCTTGCTGAGCCTAGCTGTGATTAAATCTTAGTGAAATGTTCATATTGACATGAAGAACACAGTCACCGATAAGTTATGGTTCACGCTGTAGAATAGCACAAATCACCAGCGAATATTTCGCTGGACTTCGCTTCCAAATAAATTATTTTGCTCAGTTTCTTCCTTCCCAATGATTATGTAGAGTGCACAGCTATTCAGCCATATGTGTATTCGATCATCGTGAGGAATAGCTAATTGGTCGATGAAGTGTGAAACTGCCATGCATTAGTACATTAATGGACGCCTTCTGTACTGGTCGAATTGATCAGTCACACACTCCAGTCGACAGCAAACACATCTCACACCTAATAAGTACACAAAACTTAGGCCAGACATAGTGAAGTTGACGGATGCGACTGAATATCATGATGAGTACAACTTGTATCAGTAATAATACCGAAGTCTACTCCTATAGACTCCTCACGTCAGTCTATATTGTGAACGCTGACGCATGTGAACACTGTTTGATTGTTTCTCATTCATATGAAATCTTCTCAGGTTCATCTCACTTCACACGTGCTTATATAGCCTAATTGCGAGCGAGTGAATAATGTCGTGTCGTTGACAGCTTCAGAGTAAGTCACTGTTCTTGTCACGCCAGATGCTCAAACAACTTCAGATAGATTCTAAGAATAATACTGACTGCAACTAATTATCATAGAGTTTCACTGCCTATTTCAGCTTGACTACATTGACGCTGTGCCATCTCAACAGATTGGACAAAGCTGGATACCACATTCATTGTATTCTCATTCAGAATACGCTGAGATGCAATCAGTGTCAAATGTCAGAGGAGTGAGAAACGCCAGCTGTAGTGAAACATCATCTATAGAATGATGCACTGAAATTCATTCATGCACATCACTGTGTCTGGTGAAGTGCACAACAGTATGAGGCCAACATCAACAAGTGAACATGGCACAGGCGATACGACTCCACACAAAGTGCTACTGTCAAGCAGTCGAGAGAAGTCAGTACTCCGTGACTGTGATAACTGGAAACATGAGATCTCATTGAAGGATCGAGTAGAGATTGCTCCTACCACACGATGATTTCCAATCGTTTCAGTCAAATTTTTATCCACAAAATTTCAGGAGCGTTCAATTCTCGCGAAATTGGAAATTCCGACAATGTAAACAATTTTCTCCAATGAATCCACCAATGTAACGAAACTGGCAGGGATTTCAGATCTCGATCTGAACAGCGAAATGGACAACATATCTAAGACATGTGAAATCACAAATGTCACCGAAATGTTACATCGAGAGTCGAGGATATAACAACTACTGTATCATATCACTGAAAATTCACTTCCACTAGTTGTCAACCAAATATCAGTAAGCGGAAATCGGTATGCAAAACAAGGTGAATAGAAAAATATGTTTATTGCTATATCACATTGTACAAGGTAATCAGAATCAGTGTTAAAATCTATCGGACTGCGTGCAATACAAACACAGGTGATGCGATTCTCTGCGTTGCTGGCTATTTACCCAATCGAAGCATGCTCATTGAACCTGGTGGTAAAATGGAAGACACAAAAGACATTGAAAGCACTTCATACACACAATCAGTTCATACCATAAATTGTCAGTCAGTTAATCAGCTTGAATTACTCACGTTTGTCAATTGGAAGAGTATCGTGTACGACGGCAGTGAACACTGTGATCAATTGGATAAGGAAGATGAAGACAGCAATGGTCAACCTATTCCGTGGACACTTCGACTGCATTCTGAATTCTCTGGATGCTGATTATCACACTGTCATACACGATCGTCGTCACTCCATCGTATTTATACTGTTTTGCCAAGCACACACCCACCCATTCATGCTGACATATCGTAAGAGACAGAGAGGCTTACCTCAGGTGTATGTGTTTTGAGAGGAGTGGAGACTAGTGAAGCCAATGAGCGCAGCTGTTCAGTTTCAATCACACCAATCAAGTCACCTCAATTCTCACCAATTGCAAATGAGGTCGTAGGACTTACTACAATTGGTCAACAATTTTCATCGTGATTGTGAATGACACAGTCTGAAATACCTGGTGGTCAGTGGCGACGCATGTTGTATCGAGGTGAGGATGTAATAGGCACTACCCATTCTTTGATTATTTGGACCTCCGTTGAGTGTATCTGTGGTTCAGACTGTGTATTGATATTCGAGCAGCTGTAGCTGAGGAGCGATTTATTGACATCAGTTTACACAGGTCGACTGTGAAAGAGTCAAATGATATCTGCTAATTGAGAGCTTCTCGAGGCAGTTATACTCGAGGAGAATTCGTCGTTTCCGGCGGCCGCACGATTCCGATATATGTGACAGTAATAGATCAATTTGTGCGGATGAACAAACATGCAGAATCAGATATGAAGACTTCATCACAGAAACTGACGAACTTAGCTACGAACGAAGCACAATTTCGTGGCAGCCATACGGAAGATGTCGGAGAGATTAAGAGACGTCACCAAGGAAACATGTAACATATGAACAACGGAATGTTGTGAATGTGAAATAGGGGGAAACTTGTTCAGACTTCTTAAGAGAAAACAGGGAAATCACAGTATCGCCCAATAGAGACAACCGGAAATTATCTACAGAAAACAGGATAGGGTAGCACACTTTTATCCAGTCTAAGGATTCACAAACATAAATATAACAAAAAAATTGCAAAAAATAACTAACGATTCCACAAAGCGAAGCAAATAACAGTCAAGATTACCATAGTACGCGTAAAGGAATATTCAGTCATACTATAATACTATTGATAATTGAGGTGATCTGTTCTCCATAGTCTACAAGAAATGAATTCGAATGTCTGTGTGAACTGACTGCGATGCGTCAGGTGAGTCATTAAACGTTCATGCCCAGCGTAATGAGCGCGTCAGTTTGTGTATCAGATATGAATTGCAAATGGGTAGATTGTCTAAAATTGTGAATATGGAATGTACTGTTTTACTAAAGCTTACGTTCTGTTAAAAAGTTGAACTCACCGCCGCGTTGGGATTCACTATCAAAGCCAAGAAAAGGCAATCTGATGTTAGTAATCAACTGCTCAAGGAATTATGCAGCTGACGCTTCAGCATAGTTTATTTGAGAAAACAAAAGTCAACCCAGCGAATTAAAAGTCATTCAACTGTGAACTATTTAGTCACTGACACAATACTACTTGTCATTTCATCATCAATTTCTCCTATCTGTCATTCTGTTCTTCGTACTCATCATCCTGTGTTATGAAGAGATGACTTAATGTTCAAGAGAGACTCCAATGGCCTATTAATCATTCAGTGTGTATTCATCAAAAGAAAACATGTGACGTTCCGAAATTCACACCATATTGTATAAACTTCTATATTAATCTACTAATCCTATAATTATGCACACCCTCCCAACAACATTTATACAGCCATCTTATGTATTATTCTATATATATCATTAACCGTTTTGCTAATCGATATTTAACTATGCTTACAATCACAAATATTTTAATTATATTTCACAATATTATTATTTCATGTGCTAATACTTCTGATCTCATTCCCTGACCGGATATAAATTCTTAAACATCATGCATACACAACTGTACAGCTTGATAATAGATTCGTTGAAAAGAGACACTCCGGTGAATATTGTGCTCTAAATGCTACAATGGCAATAATATAATTATTGATAAAAGCACATATAATAAACATGTTGTGGATGAGCATTATTCACTGATTTGCAAAACACAAGATATAACTCATTCTCTGTACGCTTTAGTAGAACATTTATTAAAGTACTTCTCACCTGAATTGGTATTCATGAACCATTAGTTGAGGCAGAGGTGGAGAGAGATAGGAATAGAAAGAGAGAGAGAGGGAGTGATACATAGAAATATGTGTGACCTGTATGGAATCGTTCATGGAATCATGTGAAATGAACTGATTGCTTCCCGTGTACACAATGTTTTCTGTACTATCAGAAATACGCATTGATTATAGAGGTTTATTGTATGATCTTATTTGTGACTGTATGAGGACGATGATTTCAGCTACAGAGTATTGTATTGTTGCAGTTGCGAAATGTGCCAGTCATTCAGTGGTGAAGTGATGAATGATTTTCGTTCAGATGTAGGTAGGGAACATCAGACAGCTTCTGATCAGGTGAAAAGCTCACACAATAATTCCAAGGAAACAAGTGGTATAATATTCAATTATGCTCCACGTCTGCTGTCTTCAAATTCCATGGTGAAATATATACACGAAGAGAAGCGATAACAATGCGACCACCAATATCCTCAATTGAAAGACATATCCTTACGGAGAGTTGGGTGGATATGGCTCTTAATACACTCACTTCTACTCCGAATATATGGTGGAGATATGTGAAGGACACTTTCACAGCGTCGAAATAGAACATATTTCTAGCGATGGTGCTAGATTATAAACGTAGACGAACACAAGGTGAAGTGCACACTGGAGTTTATAAAGCGCCAACACACTCTACTAGATGTATATTCAGACAACAATTCATCTCATTCGTTATCTGTGAAGGCAGGCTTAGGTGAGTCTCCAACAAACCGAGCAGTAACTCTCAGCAGTACATCAGAAAACCTGAGTGAGGAAATGAGACAGAGTGAAGAAGCCATTGGGCTGAATAACTATTCCACAAAATTCACTAATGAGATCACAAGAAGAGGTCTGAAGTAAAGAAGAAACAGAAGCAGTTGGACGGCTGACGATAACATATCTAAGGAAGAATTTAAGTTATTTGCGGTTGAGCGCTTGTTTTGTTCTCACTGTGTGTCCATATTCAAGCAGCCGTATTCGAAGCTGTTAAAAAGGGTTAATTCGCAGCATTTATTGAGTTTATAGCCCGGTCGGCTTCTCTGCATTTTGAAGTATAGCCGCGGAATATTTCGTGTTCTGGAGGGTGTTGTTGTGTGTCCTACTTCCAACATTCCTTCATTTCTTCTGCCTAGAACCAATCAGTGAAACAGTCGTGGTGGAGAATCGATTACTGAATAGAGGAGACTATGTATCATCAGATTCGTATTTTTCCAGAAATACACGTATTCAATTTAGTCAGTAACTAGTTACAATCGTGTTGAATTAAACTATCCAAATATGCCATTCACAAATTGGAGTATAAATTCACTCTCTTCAGTTAATTCACCGAGTCATTCACTCACTCACTAAATCACTCAATCACTCACTCACTCATTCAATAATTCATTCATTCCTTCGTTCAATCAGTCAATCATCTATGAATACATTCATTCATGCATTCATTTTTGTGTTCAATGTGGAGTACAATCATTCACTGCGTGAATATTGACGTGGTTTGTTTTGTGTTCGTCATTCGGAGAAGCATTTGTGTATATTTCTGAAAGACAAGCATCACTCACTCTTCTCGTTTGCTTACAGGTTGTAAGCTCAAACAACCTGAGAACGTTGACACTGGTGCTTGGTTTTACTCGAGGTGGTTGGTAGCTGCACACCCAACATGCATTCTTCACCCAACTCACTGCCGACTGAGTTAGGCTTAGGAGAGCGTCAGCCGCGAATCGAGTCATGGACAACTCGCATGTTTGGTGATTGTTTCACCACTGAATCAATGACGCCCAGTCTTCTCTTAGGTGTGAATTGTTTACTTCAGGTGGTGTATGATTCCATGGGTGGACTACAGATTTCTTTCTCCTGTATAGCTGAGTGCAACAGACTTATCAATAGACACATCGATATTCGAGCACTGACCATCATGAATAGGCCATTGATCGATTAGAGAGATACACATCTCTATAATACTTTATGAAATGCTACACAACACCAATGTTGATATTAACAGATTTTGAAGGGTTATTTTTCGCATTTCCAATTGACTTTCTCATGCTGGTCATGTGTAGCTTCATTTCACTTAACCAAATCTGTTTCGGCACATTATTTTGTTTGGGTCGTTGGGGTCCGCCTGTGCAGGCGGCTAATCCGTGAAGGCTTTAGTAGGCTAAAATGCTACCCTAACTCCAGTCCGATTCAAGCCTTCACACAGGGTTTCAGGTATCCTGCATGAAAGAATGTACTCATACATGATTGACTGATTGAACGAAGGAATGAATGAATTATTGAATGAGTGAGTGAGTGATTGAGTGATTTAGTGAGTGAGTGAATGACTCGGTGAATTAACTGAAGAGAGTGAATTTATACTCCAATTTGTGAATGGCATATTTGGATAGTTTAATTCAACACGATTGTAACTAGTTACTGACTAAATTGAATACGTGTATTTCTGGAAAAATACGAATCTGATGATACATAGTCTCCTCTATTCAGTAATCGATTCTCCACCACGACTATTTCACTGATTGGTTCTAGGCAGAAGAAATGAAGGAATGTTGGAAGTAGGACACACAACAACACCCTCCAGAACACGAAATATTCCGCGGCTATACTTCAAAATGCAGAGAAGCCGACCGGGCTATAAACTCAATAAATGGCTGCGAATTAACCCTTTTTAACAGCTTCGAATACGGCTGCTTGAATATGGACACACAGTGAGAACAAAACAAGCGCTCAACCGCAAATAACTTAAATTCTTCCTTAGATATGTTATCGTCAGCCGTCCAACTGCTTCTGTTTCTTCTCTACTTCAGACCTCTTCTTGTGATCTCATTAGTGAATTTTGTGGAATAGTTATTCAGCACAATGGCTTCTTCACTCTGTCTCATTTCCTCACTCAGGTTTTCTGATGTACTGCTGAGAGTTACTGCTCGGTTTGTTGGAGACTCACCTAAGCCTGCCTTCACAGATAACGAATGAGATGAATTGTTGTCTGAATATACATCTAGTAGAGTGTGTTGGCGCTTTATAAACTCCAGTGTGCACTTCACCTTGTGTTCGTCTACGTTTATAATCTAGCACCATCGCTAGAAATATGTTCTATTTCGACGCTGTGAAAGTGTCCTTCACATATCTCCACCATATATTCGGAGTAGAAGTGAGTGTATTAAGAGCCATATCCACCCAACTCTCCGTAAGGATATGTCTTTCAATTGAGGATATTGGTGGTCGCATTGTTATCGCTTCTCTTCGTGTATATATTTCACCATGGAATTTGAAGACAGCAGACGTGGAGCATAATTGAATATTATACCACTTGTTTTATTGGAATTATTGTGTGAGCTTTTCACCTGATCAGAAGCTGTCTGATGTTCCCTACCTACTTCTCAACGAAAATCATTCATCACTTCACCACTGAATGACTGGCACATTTCGCAACTGCAACAATACAATACTCTGTAGCTCAAATCAACGTCCTCATACAATCACAAATAAGATCATACAATAAACCTCTGTAATCAATGCGTATTTCTCATAGCACAGAAAACATTGAGTACACAGGAAGCAATCAGTTCATTCCACATGATTCCATGAATGATTCCATGCAGGTCACACATATTTCTATGTATCACTCCCTCTCTCTCTCTTTCTATCTCTATCTCTCTCCACCTCTGCCTCAACTAATGATTCATGAATACCAATTCAGGTGAGAAGTACTTTAATAAATGTACTACTAAAGCGTACAGAGAATGAGTTATATCTTGTGTTTTGCAAATCAGTGAATAATGCTCATCCACAACATGTTGATTATATGTACTTTTATCAATAATTAAATAATTGCCATTGTAGGATTAAGAACCCAAATTTTCAGTCAAGATGCTCTTTTCAACGAATCCATTATCAAGCTGTACAATCGTGTATATATGGTGTTTAAGAAATTATATCCGGTCAGGGAATTAGATCAAAAGTGTGAACACATGAAATAATAATCTTATGAAATATTTTGAAATTATTTGTAATTATCATGATTGTTATCTGTCAAGTAGCAAAACATTTAATTTTGTATATATAATGATACATAAGATGGCTGTATAAATGTTGTTGGGAGGGTGTGCATAATTATAGGATTAGTAGATTAATATAGAAGTTTATACAATATGGTGTGAATTTCGGAACGTCACATGTTTTCTTTTGATGAATACACACTGAATGATTAATAGGCCATTGGAGTCTCTCTTGAACATTAAGTCATCTCTTCATAACACAGGATGATGAGTACGAAGAACAGAATGACAGATAGGAGAAATTGATGATGAAATGACAAGTAGTATTGTGTCAGTGACTAAATAGTTCACAGTTGAATGACTTTTAATTCGCTGGGTTGACTTTTGTTTTCTCAAATAAACTATGCTGAAGCGTCAGCTGCATAATTCCTTGAGCAGTTGATTACTAACATCAGATTGCCTTTTCTTGGCTTTGATAGTGAATCCCAACGCGGCGGTGAGTTCAACTTTTTAACAGAACGTAAGCTTTAGTAAAACAGTACATTCCATATTCACAATTTTAGACAATCTACCCATTAGCAATTCATATCTGATACACAAACTGACGCGCTCATTACGTTGGGCGTGAATGTTTAATGACTCACCTGACACATCACAGTCAGTTCACACAGAGATGCGAATTCATCTCTTGTAGACAATAGAGAATTGATTACCTCAATTATCAACAGTTTTCTAGTATGTCTTAGTATTTATTCTACCCGTAATATGGTAATCTTTACTGGTATTTCATCTGCACTATGGGATGTGAGTGAATCCCCAAACTGGATCAAAGTCTGCTACCCTATCCTTTTTTCCTGCAGATATTTTCCGGGTGTCTCTAGTGGGCAGTACTGTGTTTTCCCTTTTTTCTCTTCAGTTGTCTAAACAAGTTTCCTCTCATTTCGCATTCACAACGTTCCATTGCTCATATGTAACATGTTTCCTTGTTGACGTCTCTTTATCTCCCCGACATCTGCCGTATGGCAGCCACGAATTTGTGCTTCCTTCGTAGCAAGGTTCGTCAGTAACTGTGTTGAAGTCTGCATATCTCATTCTGCATGTTTGATCATCCGCACAAATTGATCGATTACTGTCACATAGATTGGAATTGTGTGGCCACCGGAAACGGCGAATTCTACTCGTGTATAACTTCCTCGAGAAGCACTCAATTGGTAGATATCATTTGACTCTTTCACAGTTGACCTGTGTGAACTGATGTCAAGAAATCGCTCCTTGGCTACGGCTGCTCGAATATCGATTCAAAATCTTAACCACAAATACGCTCAATGGAGGTCCAAATAATCAAAGAAAGAGTAGTGCTCACAACATCCTTATTTCCATGTAACATGTGTCGCCACCAGATATTTCAGACTGTGTCATTCACAATCACGATGAAAATTGTTGACCAATTGTCGTAATTCCTGCGACCTCATTTGCAATTGGTGAGAATTGAGGTGACTTGATTGGTGTGATTGAAACTGAACAACTGTGCTCATTGGCTTCACTAGTCTCCACTCCTCTCAAAACACACACACCTGAGATAAGTCTTTCTGTCTCTTACGATATGTCAGGATGAATAGGTTGGTGGGTGTTTGGAAAAGCAGTATAAATACGATGGAGTGACGACGATCGTGTATGACAGTGTGATCATCAGCATCCAGAGAATTGAGAATGCAGTCGAAGTGTCTGCGGAATAGACTAGCCATCGGTATCGTCATCTTCCTCATCCAATTGGTCACAGTGTTCACTGCCGTCGTACACGATACTCTTCCAATTGACAAACGTGAGTGATTCAAGCTGACTAACTGACTGACAATTTATGATATGAACTAGTTGTGTATGAAGTGCTTTCAATGTCTTTTGTGTCTTCCATTTTACCACCAGGTTCAATGAGCATGCTTCGATTGGGTAAATAGCCAGCAACGCAGAGAACCGCATCACCTGTGTTTGTATTGCACGCAGCCCGATAGATTTTAACACTGATTCTGATTACCTTGTACAATGTGATATGACAATAAACATATTTTTCTATTCACCTTGTTTTGCATACCGATTTCCGCTCACTGATATTTGGTTGACAACTGGTGGGAGTGAATATTCAGTGGTGGGATGCAGTAGTAGTTATATCCTCGACTCTCGATGTGGCGTCTCGGTGACGAGTGTGATTTCACATGTCATGGATATGTTGTCCATTTTGCTGTGTGAAATCAGAGCGAGAACTGAAATCCCTGCCAGTTTCGTTACATTGGTGGATTTATTGAAGAAAATTGTTTAGATTGTCGGAACTTCCACCTTCGCCAGAATTAAACGCTCCTGATCTCGCTAATTCCCCTAAGTGCTGTAAATTACCACTCTGGTTTCAGCGTAATGAACGATTATTTCCCTACCTGATCTCATCTCATCAATATTTGGCGTCCACATCCATGCCTCTTCTACTTGAATGAGTGCTGCCTGAGTAAGACAGTGAGAGAGATGACTTAGGTTAGATTTGCTCTCTTGAAGGTGGTTGATGATTCTCCTATTGTAGTGCTACTGGATGGATGTCCTTAAGCTGTAAAGAGAAGTCACGACCAGTGGGGTTAACTATGTCAAGTTGAAGTCAATGCATATTGAAGGCATAAGAGTGAGGAGCATTATTTCACGAACTAGCCAATTTAGAATCCACAGGTGATTAATTCCATTCCAAGTAGCTGAGCAGTCACCGAGCTACAATTCGTAAAATAGAGTTCCCAAATTAGATCCGAGTTGCGCTAGGAGTTGGATACATTTCGAGAGTAAACATGTGGGATGAAAAAACTGTTTTCATGGGCACCTGGCTGATTTAAGTGATTCCGACAACTAAACAGCAAACTTGACGAATATATCACAATAAAAACTGATCAAAAATAACTAACAAATCCATAGAGCGAAGGAAATAACTTTCAAGTTTACCATATTACAGGTAAAGAAATATTCAGCCATACTAAAATACTATTGATGATTGAGGTGATCTGTTCTCCATAGTCTACAAGAGGTGAATTCGCATGTCTGTGTGAACTGACTGTGATGTGTCAGGTGAGTCATTAAACGTTCAAACCCAACGTAATGAGCGCGTCAGTTTGTGTATCAGAGATGAATTGCTAATGTTTAGATTGTCAAAAACATTGTGAATGTAGCATATAGTGTAATACTAAGCTTGTGTTACTTTATATATTTGAACTCCTTCACTGTCTCGTTGAGATTCAGTATGAAAGGAAAGAACAGGTAATCTGATATTAGTATTAGAAATCATCCAGCTGACGATTCAGCAGGGTTTATTAATGAAAAGTCAAATCAGCGGATTCAGTGTCATTCAAATATTTAATTTTTAGCCACATCAGTCAGTACAAGCCAGCCACGTAGGAATGTATAGACCACCTGGTTGGAGTCCTCAGGACGATAAAATCCAGTGACTGGAAACAATCAGTGATATGGCTAAAAATCGTTTTCAATGGCTCGGACAGATGCATCCACTACCTGTAACTTATAATTTCCAATGAAACTATATGAAACAATTCTCTGTTGTAACCTGGTTAATGCAAAATATGGCGGGGAGTGGGAAGGCGGGAAGATATTTTGCAGTTAAAATCATCCTAAATGACGTGGACTTTGTGGAGGTTTTATGTGTATTGTAGTGTCAGAAAAACTCGAATATTCACAGGTGGAAACAAGTGAGTTTGTTAAGATACTGGCAGGGAAGAAAGCAACTCCTGCAGTTGGTAAAACAAACAATGTGTCCCATTATAACTGTGATGTGAAATAAGTGCTTCTGTATACTTCCAGTTTGACATGTACGATACGAATAGTATTTTCAAGACCCGTCAGTCATTTACCAACAGATACGCTCTCTCCATACTGACGATCAGCTCACCTGGAATACAAAGTAGATTGGGCCAACTGAAAAGTATCGTGTTTTATTAATTCCGTCAGCCATACATCATATCTGGTGAAACTCAGTTTTCACAGACATCAATTACACGTTTTGATAACGAAGAATACGAACGTATATAGATATATATATATGGTGAGCTTATGATTTATTAGTTGCGCAATGATTCGTAAAAAATCAATGACACATGGATTAACGAAAAAAACAATATTAGGTGGTTGGAGGCAATCGGCAGGAAGCCTTGGACCTAGGAAAGGAAACAATTATAAGTTGTGTTGGGAATTACAAGTAAGGTACTTCGATTCAGTGCAATGAAAATTCTCCAACATGTTCATGATAACAACATTCAACTTCTCCAGTCAGTCACAAGTGGCTGTTGACAAGAACTCCATTTCATCTTGTTCTCTACAGTTCTTAGCTGGATCCACGACTGTCATTCTTGTAACATCCTCAGGTGCGATCATTTTGTCTCCAATTCAAATGCCACTCAAGGGACTGGATGGCAGTCTCACTCAGTGGCCACCACTCAGTGTATCGGATCCTTCCATATTTTCCTTGTACATATTTGTTGGATGACAGGTTCATGGATGGTTCTCAGCTGGAGTTACTGTCTGCCTTCCCTTTCTCTCTCAACCTGTGGTCTTCAGTAACGAGAGAGTGAATTCACGCACGAATTCTGGGACCAAATTGAAATGGTTTTCACAATTCATGTGATAAGTCTCTCCATCATCTACCAGCTCTGATTTTACTTTTATATGTAGAAGCCAAATTTTATTTCCTCAGCTGTACTCAGCACATTTCCAAAGTGCTTGTTGAATAATGTCAGTCTCCAAAGCTTTCCTGAATCTGACTGGCTATTGCATCCTCATACGTGCCACTATTACTTGAGGCGAGGCTGGCTGGGTTAGGGCAAGAGATCACCTTCTACATATTTATCCTGTTAACCGAGATTAGTGATTCTTGCTGTTTTAGTTGTCGTTGTTTACTATTCGCATTACCCATCACCTCAGTCTATTCAATGTTCGCTTGAAGTCCTGTCTTCGCTGTATCTTATGCCATCTGACAATTTTCTGCGAATCTGTGATGTGAATACAAACTGGGAGCAGAAAAGACAAGAAGAGAACTCATAGGTGGTCGAAAACTGCACACTTAGTGAGATTAATGGGAACAGAGATACATCCGCTAACTTCTGCACCATCAGTGATTCGGTTATTGAGGGCAGAGTGTACAAGCACAATGATATGCACACGGTGACATGTTTTTCGACAAATGGACACAGCGAAGATCAGACAGACTTCATATGAATCTCAAAGAAGTGAAGAGAAAATGTCGATGAGAGGCGGATGAACAAACATGGAGAATAAGATATGTAGACATCAAAACAGGAACTGACGAACTTAGCTACGAACGAAGCACAAATTTGTGGCAACCACTTGGAAGAGATCGGAGAGAATAAGAGATATCACAAAATAAAACTGTTAAAAATGAACAATGGAAAGAAGTTAATGAATAATAGGAGGAAAGTTGTTCAGACATCTTAAGAGTAAACAGGGAAAACAAAGTAACGCTGATTACAGACACCCGGAAAATATCTACAGAAAACAGGAAAGAAAAGCAGACGTTGATCCAGTTTAGGGTTTCACAAACATTCCAGAGTGCGAAGAAATACCAGTCAAGATTACCATAGTACGGGTAAAGGAATATTGAGCCTTATTATAATACTATTGATAATTGAGGTGATCAGTTCTCCATAGTCTACAAGAGATGAATTCGAATGTCTGTGTGAACTGACTGTGATGTGTCAGGTGAGTCATTAAACGTTCAAACCCAGAGAAATGAGCGCGTCAGTTTGTGTATCATTGATGAATTGCAAATGGGTAGATTGTCTAAAATTGTGAATGTGGCACAAAGTGTATTACTAAAGCCTACGTTCTGTTAAATATTTAAACTCCCTCACTGTCTCGTTGGGATTCATTATCAAAGCCAAGAACAGGTAGTCTGTTATTAGTATTCCAATACTCAAGGAATGGCCTTCTACACATTCAGTGTGTATTCATCAAATGAAAACATGTGAGGTCCCGAAATTCACACCATATTGTATCATATTCTCTAATCGTCTACTAATCCTATAATTATGCACACCCTCCCAACAACATCTATACACCCATCTTATGTATTAATCTATAAATGACATTAATTGTTTTGCTACTTGACATTTAACTATGATTGTAATCAAAAATAATTTAAATGCATTTCATACGATTATTATTTCATGTGTTCACACTTATGATCCAATTCCCTCACCGGATATAATTTATGAACACCATATATACACGATTGTACAGCATGATAATGGATTCGTTGAAAAGAGTCCCTCCGCTGAATGTTGTGTTCGTAATGCTACAATGGCAATTATTTAATTATTGATAAAAGTACATATAATCAACATGTTGTGGATGAGCATTATTCACTGATTTAAAAAATACAAGATATAACTCATTCTCTGCACGCTTTAGTAGAACATTTATTAAAGTACTTCTGACCTCAATTGGTATTCATGAATCCCTAGTTGAGGCAGAGGTGGAGATAGATAGAGATAGAAAGAAAGAGAGAGAGAGGTAGTGATACATAGAAATATGTGTGACCTGTATGGAATCATTCATGGAATCATGTGAAATGAACTGATTGCTTCCTGTGTACTCAATGTGTTCTGTACTATAAGAAATACGCATTGATTACAAAGGTTTTTTGTACGATCTTATTTGTGATTGTATGAGGACATTGACTTAAGCTACAGACTATTGTATTGTCGCGGTTGCGAAATGTGCCAGTCATTCAGTGGTGAAGTGATGAATGATTTTCGTTGAGAAGTAGGTAGGGAACACAATAATTCCAATAAAACAAGTGGTATAATATTCAATTATGCTTCGATGTCTGCTGTCTTCAAATTCCATGGTGGAATATATACACGAAGAGAAGCGATAACATTGCGACCACCAATATCCTCAATTGAAACAGTTATCCCTGTGGATACTTCTGTGGATATGGCTCTTAATACACTCACTTCTACTACGAATATGTGGTGAGATATGTGAAGGACACTTTCACAGCGTCCAAATAGAACATATCTCTAGCGATCGTGCTAGATTATGAACTGAAACGAACTCAAGGTGAAGTGCACACTAGAGTTTATAAGACACCAACACACTCTACTAGATATATTCCGACAATAATTCATCTCATTCGTTATCTGTGAAGGCAGGCTTAGGTGAGTCTCCAACAAACCGAGCAGTAACTCTCAGCAGTACATCAGAAAGCCTGAGTGAGGAAATGAGACAGAGTGAAGAAGCCATTGGGCTGAATAACTATTCCACAAAATTCACTAAGGAGATCACAAGAAGAGGTCTGAAGTAGAGAAGAAACAGAAGCAGTTGGACGGCTGACGATAACATATCTAAGGAAGAATTTAAGTTATTTGCGGTTGAGCGCTTGTTTTGTTCTCACTGTGTGTCCATATTCAAGAAGCCGTATTCGAAGCTGTTGAAAAGGGTTAATTCGCAACCATTTATTGAGTTTATAGCCCGGTCGGCTTCTCTGCATTTTGAAGTATAGCCGCGGAATATTTCGTGTTCTGGAGGGTGTTGTTGTGTGTCCTACTTCCAACATTCCTTCATTTCTTCTGCCTAGAACCAATCAGTGAAATAGTCGTGGTGGAGAATCGATTACTGAATAGAGGAGACTATGTATCATCAGATCATCCTATGACCAATTTGCAGTTTTGCAGAAATACTCGTATTTCATTTAGTCAGTGACTAGTTACAATCGTGTTGAATTAAACTATCCAAATATGCCAATCACATATTGGAGTATAAATTCACTCTCTTCAGTTAATTCACCGAGTCATTCATCACTCACTAAATCACTCGATCCCTCACTCACTCATTCACTCATTCAATAATTCATTTATTCTTTCGTTCAATCAGTCAATCATCTATGAATACATTCATTCATGCATTCATTGTTGTGTTCAATGTGGAGTACAATCATTCACTGCGTGAATATTGACGTGGTTTGTTTTGTGTGTGTCATTCGGGGGAAGCATTTATGTATATTTCTGAAAGACAAGCATCACTCACTCTTCTCGTTTGCTGACAGGTTGTAAGCTCAGAAAACGAGAGAACATTGACACTGGTGCTTGGTTTTACTCGAGGTGGTTGGTAGCTGCACACCCAACATGCATTCTTTACCCAACTCACTGCCAACTGAGTGAGGCTTATTAGAGTGTCAATCGCGAATCGAGTGACGGACAACTCGCAGGTTTGACGATTGTTTCACCACTGAATCAATGACGCCCAGTCTTCTCTTAGTTGTGAATTGTTTACTTCAGGCGGTGTATGATTCGATGGGTGGACTACAGATTTCTTACCCCTGTATAGCTGAGTTCAACAGACTTATCAATAGACACATCGACATTCGAGCACTAACCATCATGAATAGGCCATTGATCGATTCGAGAGATACACATTTCTATAATACTTTAAGAAATGCTACACAACACCATTGTTGATTTTAACAGATTTTGAAGGGTTATTCATTGAACTTCCAATTGACTTTCTCATGCTGAGCTGGTGAAGCTTCATCGCACTTAACCAAATCTGTTTTTCCAGAGAAATACATACAGTTCCATAGTCACTTTGGTTTTCCACGTGATTTAAGTATATATATATGCATGTATACGAAAATTTTCAAACGATTTATGTCTGTTTCCTTGCGAAAGTACTTTGAAATTACTCGTATTTTCCAGATATTCAGAAAGGATGTTGGTGAAATATTTTGTCACATTTAGTCGTTGGTCTCCTTCAGTGCACACGATTGATCCGTGAAGGCGTTGCTGGCTTTAAACTCCACCCTAATTCCTGTCCGATACAGAAGTTTACACAGGGTTTCAGATGTCATTTCCTCTTACGTCTATAGAGCACAAAAATTAAATTCCTCCTTATATATGTTAACGTCAGCCGTCCAACTGCTTCTGTTTCTTCTCTACTTCAGACCTCTTCTTGTGATCTCCTTAGTGAATTTTGTGGAATAGTTATTCAGCACAATGGCTTCTTCACTCTGTCTCATTTCCTCACTCAGGCTTTCTGATGTACTGCTGAGAGTTACTGCTCGGTTTGTTGGAGACTCACCTAAGCCTGCCTTCACAGATAACGAATGAGATGAATTATTGTCTGAATATATCTAGTAGAGTGTGTTGGCGTTTTATAAACTCTAGTGTGCACTTCACCTTGTGTTCGTTTCAGTTCATAATCTAGCACGATCGCTAGAGATATGTTCTATTTGGACGCTGTGAAAGTGTCCTTCACATATCTCACCACATATTCGTAGTAGAAGTGAGTGTATTAAGAGCCATATCCACAGAAGTATCCACAAGGATAAGTGTTTCAATTGAGGATATTGGTGGTCGCAATGTTATCGCTTCTCTTCGTGTATATATTCCACCATGGAATTTGAAGACAGCAGACATCGAAGCATAATTGAATATTATACCACTTGTTTTATTGGAATTATTGTGTTCCCTACCTACTTCTCAACGAAAATCATTCATCACTTCACCACTGAATGACTGGCACATTTCGCAACTGCGACAATACAATAGTCTGTAGCTTAAGTCAATGTCCTCATACAATCACAAATAAGATCATACAATAAACCTCTGTAATCAATGCGTATTTCTCATAGCACAGAAAACATTGAGTACACAGGAAGCAATCAGTTCATTCCACATGATTCCATGAATGATTCCATGCAGGTCACACATATTTCTATGTATCACTCCCTCTCTCTCTCTTTCTTTCTATCTCTATCTCTCTCCACCTCTGCCTCAACTAAGGATTCATGAATACCAATTGAGGTGAGAAGTACTTTAATAAATGTACTACTAAAGCGTACAGAGAATGAGTTATATCTTGTATTTTTTAAATCAGTGAATAATGCTCATCCACAACATGTTGATTATATGTTTTTCACTTGTTTTAATTTGATGACAACACAATAGATATTTAGAAGCCATCTCATGTCTCACTTCTACACTAATTTATCTATGTATAAAATTTGACGATGGGTTTGATCAACAGAATGACAGATAGGAGAAATTTAGGATGACGTGACAAGTATTGTTTTGTCAGTGACCTAATATTTGACAGTTAATTGAAACTCAATTCGTTGGATTTACTTTTTTTAATTAGTAAGCCCTGCTGAGTCTTCAGCTGTATAATTCCTTGAGTAGTCACATTCTAATTCCAGATTACCTGTCTTGGCTTACATACTGAATCCCAATGATACAGTGAAGGAGTTAAAATTTATGACAGAACGAAATCTTCAGTAATATACTATGTGCCACATTCACAATTTTACACAGTCTACCCATTTGCAATTCATCAATGATACACAAACTGACGCGCTCATTACACTGAGTGTGAACTTTTAATGTCTCACCCGACACACCATAGTCAGTTCACACAGACATGCAAATTCATCTCTTGTAGACTATAGAGGATTGATCACCTCAATTATCAATAGTATTGTATTATGACTGAATACTCCTTTACCCGTACTATGGTAATCTTGACTGTTATTTCCTGTGCACCTAAATTGGATCAACGTCTGCTACCCTATCCTGTTTTCTGCAGATAATTTCCTACTATGTCTCTACTGGGTGATACTGTGTTTTCCCTGTTCTTTCTTGAAAGGTCTGAACAAGTTTCCCTCCCATTTCGCATTTACAACATTGCGTCGTTCATATGTTACATGTTTCCTTGTTGACGTCTCTTTATCTCTCCGACCTCCTCCGTATGGCTGCCACGAATTTGTGCTTCCTTCGTAGCAAGGTTCGTCAGTAACTGTGTTGAAGTCTGCATATCTCATTCTGCATGTTTGATCATCCGCACAAATTGATCGATTACTGTCACATAGATTGGAATTGTGTGGCCACCGGAAACGGCGAATTCTACTCGTGTATAACTTCCTCGAGAAGCACTCAATTAGCAGATATCATTTGACTCTTTCACAGTCGACCTGTGTGAACTGATGTCAAGAAATCGCTCCTTGGCTACGGCTGCTCGAATATCGATACAAAGTCTTAACCACAAATACGCTCAATGGAGGTCCAAATAATCAAAGAAAGAGTAGTGCTCACAACATCCTTACTTCCATGTAACATGTGTCGCCACCAGATATTTCAGACTGTGTCATTCACAATCACGATGAAAATTGTTGACCAATTGTAGTAAGTCCTGCGACCTCATTTGCAATTGGTGAGAATTGAGGTGACTTGATTGGTGTGATTGAAACTGAACAGCTGTGCTCATTGGCTTCACTAGTCTCCACTCCTCTCAAAACACACACACCTGAGATAAGTCTTTCTGTCTCTTACGATATGTCAGGATGAATAGGTTGGTGGGTGTTTGGAAAAGCAGTATAAATACGATGGAGTGACGACGATCGTGTATGACAGTGTGATCATCAGCATCCAGAGAATTGAGAATGCAGTCGAAGTGTCTACGAAATAGATTGGCTATCGATATCGTCATCTTCCTTATCCAATTGATCACAGTGTTCACTGCCGTCGTACACGATACTCTTCCAATTGACAAACGTGAGTAATTCAAGCTGACTAACTGACTGACAATTTATGATATGAACTAGTTGTGTATGAAGTGCTTTCAATGTCTTTTGTGTCTTCCATTTTACCACCAGGTTCAATGAGCATGCTTCGATTGGGTAAATAGCCAGCAACGTGGAGAACCGCATCACCTGTGTTTGTATTGCACGCAGTCCGATAGATTTTAACACTGATTCTGATTACCTTGTACAATGTGATATAGCAATAAACATATTTTTCTATTCACCTTGTTTTGCATACCGATTTCCGCTCACTGATATTTGGTTGACAACTAGTGGGAGTGAATATTCAGTGGTATGATACAGTAGTAGTTATATCCTCGACTCTCGATGTAGCGTCTCGGTGACATTTGTGATTTCACATGTCTTAGATATGTTGTCCATTTCGCTGTTCAGATCGAGATCTGAAATCCCTGCCAGTTTCGTTACATTGGTGGATTCATTGGAGAAAATTGTTTACATTGTCGGAATTTCCACTTTCGCGAGAATTGAACGCTCCTGAAATTTTGTGGATAAAAATTTGACTGAAACGATTGGAAATCATCGTGTAGTAGGAGCAATCTCTACTCGATCCTTCAATGAGATCTCATGTTTCCAGTTATCACAGTCACGGTGTACTGACTTCTCTCGACTGCTTGACAGTAGCACTTTGTGTGGAGTCGTATCGCCTGTGCCATGTTCACTCATTGATGTTGGCCTCATACTGTTGTGCACTTCACCAGACACAGTGATGTGCATGAATGAATTTCAGTGCATCATTCTATAGATGATGTTTCACTGGAGCGGGCGTTTCTCACTCCTCTGATATTTGACATTGATTGCATCTCAGCGTATTCTGAATGACATTACAATAATTGTGGTATCCAGCTTTGTCCAAATCTGTTGAGATGGCAAAGCGTCACTGAAACTAATCTGAATTAAGCAGTGAAACTCTGATAATTAGTTGCAGTCAGTGTTTTGGTTATAATTTATCGGAAGTTAATTGAGCATCTGATGTGACTAGAACAGCGACTAACTCTGAAGCTGTCAACGACACGACATTATTCACTCGCTCGCAATTGAGCGAAATAAGCACGTGTGAAGTGAGATGAACCTGAGAAGATTTCATATGAATGAGAAACAATCAAACAGTGTTCACATGCGTCAGCGTTCACAATATAGACTGACGTGAGGAGACTATAGGAGTAGAGTTCAGGATTATTGCTGATACAACTTTTACCCATCATGATATTCAGTCGCATCCGTCAACTTCACTGTGTCTGGCCTAAGTTTTGTGATCTCATTAGGTGTGAGATGTGTTTGCTGTCGACTGGAGTGTGTGACCGATCAATTCGACCAGTACAGAAGGCGTCCATTGATGTAGTAATGCATGGCAGTTTCACACTTCATTGACTAATTAGTTATTCATCACGATGATCGAATACACATATGGCTGAATAGCTGTGTACTCTCCATAAACATTAGGAAGGAGGAAACCTAGCAAACTAATTTATTTGGAAGCGAAGTCCAGTGAAATATTTGCTGGTGATTTGTGCTGTTCCATGGAGTGAAACATAATTTATCGATGACTGTGGTTTTTCATGTCAAGGCCAACATTCCGCCTAGATTTAATCACAGTTAATCTCCAAAGGAGGAATAATCAATTCTTTCACAATGCACTCTGATTGATCTGAGTCATGTATGTGTCAATATAAGAGTCACTTATATTCATTGTCTCGCATCACAAAACACGACTAGGTGTACTGTACTATCTGCTAAGCACCCGCAATGAATATATAAACACATGACAAATGCATATTAGTTTATAGCCAGTGTTGATGATCACGTGGGCCAAATGAACTATCTACCAATCTACAAGTACGTGAAAGTATGTCGGGTAAGTCATTTCAAATGTCAGTCAACCAGAAAAGTACTATAAATATTTCGTACTAATAAGAATAATGTTGATTTACTCGTATTTGGAGGCCTACACACATGTGTGTTTGAAACAACCATATTTGCATCAGCCCTAGTGATCTCATACATGGATTCCCTTTAGAATATTGGAGGATGGAAAACATCCGTCCGTGAAACGTGTGTTTTCTCACTGTTTCCAGCTGTCCTTTTATGTTTTTATGCGTTTTCATGAAGGGTGTTTTCAACTCTTATTCACGTTGACACTTCTGAAACAGAGATACTTGAATAATTGAATAATTTTTTGTGTGGTCAGTTTTTCTGCATTTCGACGAAAAGCTGCTGAATATTTCGTGACATGTAGCATGTTGTTGCCCGTCCTACTTCCGACATTCCTTCATTTCTCCTCCCTAGAAACAATCAATTAAATAGTCCTGGTAGAGAATCGATTACTGAATAGAGAAGACTATGTATCATCGGATCATACCATGACCAAGTTGCAATTTTGCAGAAATACTCGTATTACACTTAGTCAGTGACTAGTTACAATCGTGTTGAATTAAACTATCCAAATATGCAACTCACACATTGGAGTATAAATTCACTCTCTTCAGTTAATTCACCGAGTCATTCACTCAATAAATCACTCGATCTCTCACTAACTCACTCAATCACTTATTCATTCATTCTTTCGTTTAATCAGTCAGTCATCTATGAATACATTCATTGCTGTGTATTCATTTTTGTTTTCAGTGTGGCGTTCAGTCATTCACTGCGTGAATATTGACGTGGTTTGTTTTGTGTGCGTCATTCGGGGAAGCATTTATGTATATTTCTGAAAGACAAGCATCACTCACTCTTCTCGTTTGCTTACAGGTTGTAAGCTCAGAAAACGAGAGAACATTGACACTGGTGCTTGGTTTTACTCGAGGTGGTTGGTAGCTGCACACCCAACATGCATTCTTTACCCAACTCACTGCCGACTGAATGAGGCTTAGGAGAGCGTCAACCGCGAATCGAGTCATGGACAACTCGCATGTTTGGCGATTGTTTCACCACTGAATCAATGACGCTCAGTTTTCTCTAAGGTGTGAATTACTTCAAGCGGTGTATGATTCCATGGATGGACTACAGATTTCTTTCTCCTGTATAGCTGAGTGCAACAGACTTATCAATAGATACATCGATATTCGAGAACTGACCATCATGAATAGGCCATTGATCGATTAGAGAGATACACATCTCTATAATACTTTATGAAATGCTACGCAACACCAATGTTGATATTAACAGATTTCGAATGGTTACTTTTCGCACTTCCAATTGACTTTCTGATGCTGGACGAGTGCAGCTTCATCTCACTAAACAAATCTGTTTCTTCAGACAAATGCATACAGTTCCATATTCACTGTGGCTCTCCACATTACTTATATATATGCATGTATGCGAAAGTTTACAAATGATTTATGTCTGTTTCCTTCCGAAAATACTTTGAAATTACTCGTAATTTCAAGATATTCAGGAATGGTTTCGGCGCTTTATTTTGTCTCTTTGGGTCTTTGGTGTTCTCCAGTGCATGCGGTTTATCCGTGAAGGCGTTAGTAGCTATAAATTCCACCCTACCTCCTCTCCAAGTGATTAGTTTACACAGGGTTTCTGATATCCCTTCTTCTTAAGGCGAAACCGCAGATAGCTTAAATTCCTCCGTATATATGTTATCGTCAGCCATCCCACTGCTTCAGTTTCTTCCCTACTTAACACCTCTTCTTGTGATCTCCTTAGTGAATTTTGTGGGATAGTTATTCAGCCCAATGGCTTCTTCACTCTGTCTCATTGCGTCACTCAGGTTTTCTGATGTACTGCTGAGAGTTACTGCTCGGTTTGTTGGAGACTCACCTAAGCCTGCCTTCACAGATAACGAATGCGATGAATTGTTGTCTGAATATATCTAGTAGAGTGTGTTGGCGTTTTATAAACTCTAGTGTGCACTTCACCTTGTGTTCGTTTCAGTTTATAATCAAGCACCATCGCTAGAGATATGTTCTATTTCGACGCTGTGAAAGTGTCCTTCACATATCTCCACCATATATTCGGAGTAGAAGTGAGTGTATTAAGAGCCATATCCACCCAACTATCCGTAGGGATATGTCTTTCAATTGAGGATATTGGTGGTCGCATTGTTATCGCTTCTCTTCGTGTATATATTTCACCATGGAATTTGAAGACAGCAGACGTGGAGCATAATTGAATATTATACCACTTGTTTTATTGGAATTATCGTGTGTAAGCTTGTAGTGACCCATTTTATTACTCACAATCGTACTATACTTTCATTGTGTAATTGTACTTTGATTTGTTTATTACTCTTAATCTTGCATGTTAACAATTGATACCTTTTGTACTCGCTCGATTTTTGAATTTTGATTGCTGCAATAATACACTATCGTATTCCTTCGCAAGTGCCTTTTGAATTACGTTGTGGACGTCGAGTAATCGCAACGTTAGGTCACAATTATAAACGCGAAGAAGTACTAAGATATACGTGTACGCTAGTGTAGTCAAAATATAGCAGCACAACAATTGGTGAGCCCGACATAGCTGATTGATGGACTACATCATTTCGAAGTATTCACTGTGGAATAAATCATCTTTGCCGTCACATTAACTTTTATAACTTCATAACATTTGGATGTATAATTACTAATATTTCTGCTAAAAGTACCTCCGGACCTGACGGCACAGCGACTGCTATCCCAGTTCACCCTGATACTCAAGCAGCTGTAGCAGCTGGCTGTTATGCAACACCTCAATTCCACTTCTCTGTCCTCAAGCTTCAGCATTGTCTACAGGTGTGCAAACACTCTTACAATGGTCTGCAACTCCATTTACTCAAGCCGGTCCTACAGCTGTTCAATTACAACAGTTTACCCAATCACCTCAACAACAACAGATTCAAGCACAAGCTCATCAGTTACAACCAGCTCAACAGCAAGCTTATATCCAACAACATCAGCAACAAGCAACAATGATGGCAACTGACGTCTCTGTCAGTGGTCAACCTTGTACTGTAGCTGCACGCTCCTATGCTACTCCCCAGTTTATCATTCTGGCACCAGGAGCTCCATTGAAAGTCATGACTGTTGGTCCTAACGGTCAATTGATTCAAACCACTGGTTTACCACAGTTTATGCCAACTGCTTCTGTTGGAATGGCTATCAATCAACCAACTTCTACTCTCCAACCTCAGCAAACATCAATTCAAGTTACTCCTCAACGCCGAGTAACAACACCCCAGCAACAACAACAACAACATACTGACGGACGTTCACTTTCAACCGTATCAGCAGCAGCAGCTACTGCTGCACTCTTCTCTGGCACAGCCATCTCTTCTTGTACAATTCCACTTGTACAACCAGCTTTAATAGAGGTAACTGAATGTTTACCCAAGTCATTCCCATACTTCCTTATTACTATATTATTAACTGTATCTTTAAATATTCCCATTTATAATATTAGAACAAGACATATAAGCGAACAATATTGTTTTCAATTAGATCTTCTTCAGGCTTTACTCTAATTTACATAGATTTATATATAAAATTTTAACCAATGACGGTGATTTTGGGAATCAAATAATAATCTTAATAGTCTTAATAATAATAATAATGTGGTAAATGTTTTGAACGTAGTTAATAACGATGATTATAATGATAACAAAATATTGATAATAAGGTTTATGCAGGTGATAAGAATAACAAAGATAGTATATGTATATAAGTGTATAAATAAATTGGGTCAAATCTTAAAAGGGTGATAATCAGAGTTTAAATAAATATTATAAAAGTACAAAGGAGGTGGAAAATAAGAAAGGGTGGGAGGGTTTTGAATACAGTTCACCTAGGCCAAGGGAGAGACAAAGGTAGAACAAACTTCTTTTGTATGCAAAGACTAGGATTGTTCTCTCGAATTCCCATAGCTTCGGCTAGGTGTAAAAGACAGTTTCTGATTCCATTCGAAAGACTCGATGGAATACGATAGATAACTTTGAAAGCACTATTTTTGTCCACTTGGTGACCGCTATCAATCAAATGAGCCAAAATAGAACTTCGTATGGATTTTATTTGACCTTTTCCAAACCATGAAGGAAGATGCTCATTAATGCGTTTGTTCAGCTGTCTAGTTGTTCGCCCTATATAGCTTTCTCCACAGGAGCAACTAAATTTATAGATACACATCGAAGTGGCACAACTAGGTAGCTTATCTTTCACTTGAGCAGTCAAAATTGGTCGGCTGGAAAATGACAAACAAAGGGTGGCGGCAGTATAAGTCCGTTTTATCGCTCTCGATAATCTCAGATGTAAGACTTCACCAGCCACGTCCCCATTAAATTGAAGTTTCATGAACAGTTCTTTCTTTTTTACTGTTGTCAGTTTTTCTTTGTTGTACTTGGTATTCATGTGTCTCCTAACAAATCTACTAGGATAACCCATTTGGACCAGAGTATTTTGGATATATCCTAGCTCATTTTCTAGGGAGTCATCTGTACAAATACGTCTTGCTCTATTCGTAAGGCATCTGACCAAATTGATTTTATATCGGATTGGTACAAAACTGAGGAAATGTGTATATTGTCCTACAGATGTAGGTTTTCTATAGACATCTCTCTTGAGTGAACCATCCTCTCTTCTGCTCAATTGGACGTCAAGGAAATGTAATCCACCATCATGTTCTTCTTCACAAGTGAAGATGAGCGATGGATGTGCATCATTAAACTTTTTTAACATTTCATTCTTGTCAGTTTTCACATCAAGAATAATGAACGTATCATCAACATAACGAAAATAAGAATCAGTTGTCGCTATTACTTGTCTCAATGGACCATTTTCAATCTTGGCTAGAAAGAAATCTGCCAAAATTGGCCCCAATGGAGAACCCATGGCAATACCGTCGATTTGCCTGTAGTAAAGGTTGTTGAATAAGAAATGTACATTCATAGTACATCTTAAAAGCAACTCTTTCAGACTAATAACTGGAATTCCAATGTCAATCTGCTTTTCTAGTATCTGTTGGCATATGAAACCCACAGTGTCCATAAGTGGTACATTGGTAAACAGTGACGCTACATCTAAGGAAATCATTTGCTTCCCATTTACATTGATATCATTCACGTTAGCAATAAATTCAAAAACGTCTTTAACATTATGGTTTACTACAAACTTGTGTATGTATAAATCTATGTAAATTAGAGTAAAGCCTGCAGAAGATCTAATTGAAAACAATATTGTTCGCTTATATGTCTTTTTCTAATATTAACTGTATGTTAAGATATAAATCTATTCTGTAACTCTTTACAATAACAACCTCATTATTATTCTAATAATAATTTTTCTGCTTTTATTGTTACATGTTGCACAACTTTCTGAACATTTTAGTTCGTTTCAAAGGTGTTAACATTTTCGATTATATACAATTATAATCGAACCTCAGAAAACTAAATAGCCTCAATTTGGTTTTCATATTATTTATTATTATTATTTGTAACCGGTCACAAAGCCAGCGTAGACGAATCCTTCTCCATAATGTACCGGGTGCCCAACAAACTACCAAAATCCTCGAAGCACCGCTTACTCCAAACAGCAGAGGCTATTGCAATTCGCCTCAAACAACCAGCGCTCTGTGTCCAAAAGAAACAAGTCCAGCCCCTACTACTGCCCTGGCCCTCAGTAGAAACTATAAACTCATGAATTTGTACCATTACCTTTCCTAATTCTTCTGACATTCAGTTTAATTGATGTTGATGCTGTTCAGCTGTAATTTATCAGTATTATTGATTTTATGTTATTTAAACATTAATGTCGTTCATAAGACTAATTCATTCATTCATTATAATGTATATATAATTGTAGAACCTGATGATGAATTTATCGAAAAGAGTTCTCTTTGTTCAGTGTCTATTCTTTTGAAAACTTCATTTACCTGCATTCTACGGAGGAGCTATTGTAGTGACCCATTTTATTACTCACAATCGTACTATACTTTCATTGTGTAATTGTACTTTGATTTGTTTATTACTCTTAATCTTGCATGTTAACAATTGATACCTTTTGTACTCGCTCGATTTTTGAATTTTGATTGCTGCAATAATACACTATCGTATTCCTTCGCAAGTGCCTTTTGAATTACGTTGTGGACGTCGAGTAATCACAACGTTAGCACACAATTATAAACGCGAAGAAGTACTAAGATATACGTGTACGCTAGTGTAGTCAAAATATAGCAGCACAACAAGCTTTTACCTGATCAGAAGCTCTCTCAACGAAAATCATTCATCACTCACCACTGAATGACTGGCACATCTCGCAACTGCAACAATACAATACTCTGTAGCACAAGTCAACGTCCTCATACAATCACAAATAAGATCATACAATAAACCTCTGTAATCAATGCGTATTTCTCATAGCACAGAAAACATTGAGTGCACAGGAAGCAATCGGTTCATTCCATGTTATTCCATGAATGATTCCATGCAGGTCACACATATTTCAATGTACCACTCTCTATCTTTCTCTCTCTTTCTATCTCTATCTCCCTCCACCTCTGCCTCAGCTAACGATTCATGAATACCAATTAAGGTGAGGAGTACTTTAATAAATGTACTAGTAAGGGGTACAGAGAATGAGATATAACTTGTGTTTTGCAAATCAGTGAATAATGCTCAACCACAACATGTTGATTATATGCACTTTTATCAATAATTAAATAATTGCCATTGTAGCATTAAAAACACAATATTCAGCGGAGAGACTCTTTTCAACGAATCCATTATCAAGCTGTACAACTGTGTATATATGGTGTTTAAGAATTTTTATCCGGTGAGGGAATTAGATCAAAAGTGTTAACACATGAAATAAAATTTATATGAAATGCAATTTAAATATTTGTGATTGTACTCAAAGTTAAATGTCAAGTAGTAAAACAATAATGTCATTTATAGAATGATACATAAGAAGGGTGTATAGATGTTGTTTGGAGGGTGTGCATAATTATAGGATTAGTAGACCAATATAGAATGTTTTATAATATAGTGTGAATTTTTTACACAAAGTGATGGGCTCACTACGCTGGGCGTGAACGTTTAAGGACTCACCTGACACATCACAATCAGTTCACACAGACATGTGTATTCATCTCTTGTTGACTATAGAGAGCTGATCACCTCAATTATCAATAGTATTATAATATGTCTCAATATTGCTTTACCCGTACTATGGTAATCTTGACTTTTATTCCTTTTGAACTATGGAATCTTTGACAATCTTCAAAGTGAATCAACGTCTGCTACCTTTGCCTGTCTTCTGTAGATATTATCCGGTTGTTTCTATTGGGCGAACCTGTGTTTTCCCTGTTTTCTCTTAAGATGTCTGAACAAGTTTCCTCCTATTTCACATTCACAACGTTCCGTTGTTCATATGTTACATGTTTCCTTGTTGGCGTCTCTTAATCTCTCCGACATCTTCTGTATGGCTGCTACGAAGTTGTGCTTCCTTCGAAGCTAAGTTCGTCAGTTTCTGTGTTGAAGTCTGAATATCTGATTCTGCATGTTTGTTCATCCGCACAAATTGATCTATTACTGTCACATATATCGGAATGGTGCGGCCGCCGGAAGCGACGAATTCTTCTCGTGTATGACTTCCTCGAGAAGCACTCATTTAGCAGATATCATTTGACTCTTTCACAGTCGACCTGTGTAAACTGATGTCAATAAATCGCTCCTCAGCTACAGCTGCTCGAATATCAAAACACAGTCTGAACCACAGATACACTCAACGGAGGTCCAAATAATCAAAGAATGAGTAGTGCCTATTACATCCTCACCTCGATACAACATGCGTCGCCACTGACCACCAGGTATTTCAGACTGTGTCATTCACAATCACGATGAAAATTGTTGACCAATTGTAGTAAGTCCTGCGACCTCATTTGCAATTGGTGAGAATTGAGGTGACTTGATTGGTGTGATTGAAACTGAACAGCTGTGCTCATTGGCTTCACTAGTCTCCACTCCTCTCAAAACACACACACACACCTGAGGTAAGCCTCTCTGTCTCTTACGATATGTCAGCATGAATAGGTGGGTGAGTGGGTGTTTGGTAAAACAGTATAAATACGATGGAGTGAAGATGATCGTGTGTAACAGTGTGATAATCAGCATCTAGAGAATTGAGAATGCAGTCGAAGTGTCTACGGAATAGATTGGCCATCGCTGTCGTCATCTTCCTCATCCAATTGATCACAGTGTTTGCTGCTGTGGTACACGATACTCTTCCAATTGACAAACGTGAGTGATTCAAGCTGACTAAGTAACTGACAATTTATGATATGAACTGATTGTGTGTATGAAGTGCTTTCAATGTCTTTTGTGTCTTCCATTTTACCACCAGGTTCAATGAGCATGCTTCGATTGGGTAAATAGCCAGCAAGGTGGAGAACCGCATCACCTGTGTTTGTATTCCATGCAGTCCAATAGATTTTAACACTGATTCTGATTACCTTGTACAATGTGATATAGCAATAAACATATTTTTCTATTCACCTTGTTTTGCATACCGATTTCCGCTCACTGATATTTGGTTGACAACTAGTGGGAGTGAATATTCAGTGGTATGATACAGTAGTAGTTATATCCTCGACTCTCGATGTAGCGTCTCAGTGACGAGTGTGATTTGACATGGTTTATACATATTGACCTATTTCCTGTGTGAGATCGGAGCAATATCTCAAATTACTTTTGTGTTCAGTTAGTTATTTTATTGGAACATTGAATGAGTTTTCGGAATTTTCGCCCTCCTCCTAATTTAAGTCTCTCTTGAATTTGTCCGCAACATAGTTCCACTAAATCGACTGGAAATCATCGTGTAGTAGGTGAAATCTCTTAACGATCCTTCAATGAGATCTCATGTGTCGAGTTATCGCAGTCAGCGTATATTGAGTTCTCTTAACTGATTGACAGTAGCACTTTGTGTAAAGTCGAATAGCCTGTGCCATGTTCACTGTTGTGTACTTCATGAGACATGGTATTGTGTATGAATGAATTTCAATGCTTCATTCTATGGATGATATTTCGCTAGGACTTATGTTCCCCACTCCTCTGACATTCGACACTGAGTGCATCTCACCTTAGTCTGAATATCATTACAATGAATGTCGCGTCAAGCTTTGTACAAAACTGTTCAGATGACATAGCTTCAATGCAACCAATCTGAAATAGTCGGTGAAACTCCGTAATTATTTGTTACAGTTAGTATGTTGATCAGAGTCTACCTGAAGTTGTTTGGGCACCCGACGTGATTAGAACAGCGACTATCCCGGAAGCTGTCAACGACACGACATTATTCACTCGCTCGCAATTAGGCGAAATAAGCACGTGTGAAGTAAGATGAGTCTGAGAAGATTTCATATGAATGAGAAACTATCACACAGTGTTTACATGCGTTAGCATCCAACATTTGAGACAAGCCCAACAGACACCATATAATCCTAATAAAGAACTATGTAGACGTTGCGGCAGGTCTCATAAAGGAGACGGAACACGTGAGTAAAAGTGCTCTTCTCCGAACTAAAGGTAATAGGCAAAGTGTGGGCAGCAGACTATGCGAGGTGAGAGCTAACATCAAATGTAGCTTTATCCACACAAAATCACGCGCCAGCAGACATGCATAGGGTGCCAAACTAACTAAACAGCAGAATGAGACCCATGACTCCCATCATAACCGTGATTGTAATGTGCCTAGAGGCACATGTAACTCGTTATAGTTATGTAAAACTCCATCAACTCAAATGGCATAGACTGACTCGTGGTCCTTTTGCATACACACGCGGAATGGGCAAACACATGTGCGACTACGAAAGATATAGCATGTACTACACTCAAGACAACCTAAAAGCAGGGTACCTAGGCCCTGTATATTACAATTTGAATAGTTTAACAGACTGTCTAATGCCCAGAAATCATCCCAGATACGCACGTAATGATTCCTAGAAACCAATATATGCCACAGTATTATTTTTGGTTGCAGCAAACAATAGCCCTTTCATTGCACAATTTGTTCAGGGGACAGCAGATACGCTGACACTATCTCATCTGAGGATTCCTCCAAACATAACATAGGCAACTTGGAGTTAGGGATACTAACAAGAAAACTAACCAACTATCCTCCCAACAACCCTGGTTTTCTCAAAATTATACTCTTAAATGCTCTATCTTTCCTTGATAAAATAACTTCACTTCACATCTTGGTATACACGGAACAGCCAACAATAATCCTGGTAAATGAACCTGGCGAACTAATGATATACCTGACACAAAGCTGATAATCGGTAACTATTAAATCTAACGGAATGATAGAGTGGAGAGAAGAGGAAGTGGGTGCCTAATATATGTCTCCAAATCCACTGACTCCAATACTTTTATGAATCCAGCTGGTGACAAACTCCCAGAGTCTACGTGGGCAGACTTCCAAACGAATGAAAATAAAATTCTCGTGGGATGTATATACACAGCCCCTAAGAGCTCCAAAACGACTGATACAACTATTGGAAAAATACCAGATCACGTACCTACGCTGGAATTCGACTTAAAAAATAGTTTGTGGTGATTTAAACCTCTCTGGAGTGATCTAGGACATCTACACTAGACTTAGAACCCAGGGCGATTATATGGCATATCCCCAATTTGAAGTGGCGCCTCCAGCTTTACCTTGACGGCTTTTGCGCGGTTTGGTTGATTCGAGTTGGGGCTAGGCGTCCTGGCAAACGCAGTTGACGTGATTTTGGTGCTTATTTTGCTCTTGTTGGATGAATTTATATGAAAATTGTTGTTCGATATTGTTCTTGAGCATTTACGTATTGCTTGTGTGGCAGGACGCTTAAATATATGGTTCATGCAATGATTATTTGGCATACCGAGTAAGCTTCGCGTACATTTAGACGACTGTCTTTCGTTAAATTTCTTTGCAGCTTGGCGGAAACCTGTACTCGGTCGTAACTTTCCCTATCAGCTGTTGTGCAGTACCTGTTTCTTTTGCAGGAAACGAAGAACATGGTTGATATCGAATTCGTGCATGCTTCCGCACTTTTGTTTGGCATTTTGATAGCGAAAAATCAATGGTATGCATGGATACAAGCGAAGATTAGTGTTCACAACTGGGCAGAAATTGCAATATGTTTTACGATCACTTAAAACATTCACTGTTTTCTGCCAAAATTTTTAAGTGAGTTAAATGCACACTGCAACATTCTAGTAATTTGGTGGATTTGAATACCATCCTTGAGATCAGGTACGTAAGGACATCTGAGGTGTGGGTCATTTCGTCCTATTATTGAGTTTGGTCTCATAACCTTCCGCTTTCTTATTGTCTTGACACCATATTATTTGCATTTGTTCAAATTCAACTCACAGAATTATTTTGGAACCGCGTAGAAGTAGAGTCCGACATCTATTAAAGCTATGGATGTGAGGTTTAGAAGCAGTCGCTATATCCATTTAGGGAGGACTCATCGATGTCTGCAAGTAAAGGCTACGCATAATATTCCTAAGTGCCTCCAGAAGCAAACAGAATCTTCAGAAACTATTAATGGTGAGAACAGGAGCCCTAGCTCCTCTATTGCGAAACACATTATAGAGACAGGACATAAATTGACGTTCGCACATTTTTTAAACCTATCTGTAAAACGTGTTTGGATTGTATCCTAAAGTTTCTGGAAGCCCATTTGAAACCCATAGCAACATAGCAACAAGCGTCATAGCGGGGACATGCAATAGAGCCTTTCTCCGCACAGACTTGAGGGTAATGAAAGCTTGCTATGCTTACCGCTTCGCACCTTGATGATATCCTCATTAGTTCCGTCCACTTGTAGCTGAAACGATGTTTCTCACTTAGGTAGGTAGGTAGAGGAGGTTGCTTCTTTCAGAATCCTGCCATTTATGCTGATTTTTTCTGTTGCTGTTGTTGTGGCTGTTGGACAGTAATCTTCATCACCTCTGTTTTCTCCATGTTCACCTGAAGGCCTATCTTCTGTGGATTTTTCTTCTGCCAAGTTGTTGCTTTTCATTTGCATATCTTCCAGTTTGTGGGAAATCAGACATATATCATCGGCAAAGTCCAGATACTGCCTATTTCCTCGTTGCCTGCTGTCTGTCGCATTATTCAGTGTACCGCAATCAGGAAAACCAGTGAAGATAGTGGGCAGCCTTGTCCTACTCCAGTCTTCACTCCGAGGGATTCGGTGGGTTTCTCATCGTGGATTACTTAGCATCCAACATTATCGTACAACTGTTGTTGGCCGCAGCCCATAGTAGCGAAGTAGTTGTCAAATCACCTATCGATCGACGCTGTCAAAGGCCTTTTCAAAGTCAATGAAGTTGAGATAGAGAGCTGACTGCCATTTCAACCTCTGTTTAGTGATGATCCTTAGTGCTGCGATTTGATCGATGCATGACTTGTCTCTCCTGAATCCAGCCTGTTCCGGTCGCAGTTTTCATCCAGGGCGGCGTGATCGATTCTCTCCAGGAAGATGCGGCTTAGATTTTGCTTGGGATAGACCGGAGCATAATGCCACGCCAATTCTTGCACTGACTTAATTTCCATTACTTTGGCAGTTTAAATAAGTAGCCTTTCTTCCATTTCACAGATACCTTGCCCTCTTTCCACACCTTCTCCAGTAGTGGTGTCATCAAGTTCGCTGATGTCTCTGGGTCCATTTTCAATGCCTTAGCTAGGATTCCGTCTGATTCTGCTGCTTTTCCAACTTCTAGCATCTTCACTGCCTTCGGGATTTCTGTTCCCGTAGGAGAGTTGATGTCCACTGGTAGCACTGCTTCCGCTGTTTGTATTATTAAGCGCGTTGTAGGTGGCGGTCGACTAAGAAGTCTTTTGAAATGTTCAACCCAATGTTTCCTTTGCTCCACCGCTTTGGTGATTGACTTTCCTTTATCGTCCTTCACCGGCTTAATTTGTGTCGAACTTTTCCCCGACAGAAACCCAGTTAATTGGTAGAGTGTGGCGAGGTCTTCTTTGCCTGCGGCTTGTTCTGCTTCACTTGCCATAACTTCATAATATTTTCATTTGCCTTCCCTGGCGCTTTTGTTTACTCTTTTGTTCAGTGTATTGTAGCATGCATTCAACTCCTGTTTTTGTTGCTCATCGATGCACCGGATAATCTTTTGTTTCACTACACCTCTCTCTTCTTTTAAGCTCAATGTGTCCATAGTGAGCCACTGTTTGTCCGGTCTCTTCCCTCTACCTAGATTTTCCGCACATGTTTGACTCAACACTGCTTTTAGCTTGTTCCAGTGCTTTTCAACGCTGGTCAATTTGCTAGTGTTGATTTATTTCTTCATCTTTTTCTTTATGGTTGCAGTGAAGGTGTCCTTTGTCGCCTGGTCCTTCAGCTCTTGAGTAGTGAACTTATCTTGTGGTCTGTTTGCAGCTCTTTGAAAGATTTTAATTTGATTTGAAGTGTTCCTTGCACGAGATAGCAGTCTGAGCCTACGTCTGCCACTCTTATTACTTTTGTGCCCAGTAGGCTGTGTCTCCACTTCCTTGAGCAGCATTGATCTTCGGTTTGCCCGCCTGGTGACACCCATGTAGCCTTGTAAAATATTCCTTTGCTTGTGAACGCTGCCACCAACCATTATTTCATTCAAGGCCCATAAGTCTGCGAAAAGTTCTCCGTTTTCATTCATCTCTCCGAGTGCTTCTCGACCCATAATAAATCCTCTTTCTGTGTTGTCTGGTCCCAATTTGGTGGTCATGTCTTCTGATAGTATTTTAATGTCACCAACTGGAGTATTTTCCATTATTGCCAGCAAAACTCTCCTTTCTTTTTGAGGTCTGCGACGTCTTTGAGAGTATAGCACTGTAAAATTGTCGCTTCTCTTCGTTTTGAGTTGAAAATGGTGGTCGTTATCCTAGACGAGATCGCCTCTCAGGGCCTCCGTTGCTGTTGGTGACATCATGGTAGCCACACTCTCAGTGTGCTCATGGTTATCTGCTTGGTGACTAGTGCAGATCACTGAGTCTCCCGTTGACATTTTTATGAGTCATCTCTCATTCCATCTGCTTCCACGTATCCCACTACTTGAATACTATATCTTTCCATCTAACTTGCAATCTGGGCAGCTTTGCCAGTCTCATACATTGTGGGCACATTCCATGGCCCCACACAGTCTTTTTCTTTTGTCGTAAGGAGACACCTTGTACTGAAGTTTCTGTAGAAACTTTGTTTACAGAGTGGGGTTGCTAGCCTCACGCCTGAGAAGAGAGTTGTTACATTAATATATAGCTTACAGAGGAGCAGAATTTTGAGTTGCTACCTTTAGAATCAGGAAAATGGGGATTAAAGCAATTAAAACAACAATAGCAAGAAATCACGGCAGGAAAGGCAGCGACAACAACGAAAACCGTACCAGTAGTATCACTATCAAATACAGTTCACAAAAATGATATTGAAACCATAGACTCACTGACTTGGGCCAATTTAGGCATGCAAATCCAATAATATATAGAGTTATACATATTGGTCGCCATTAAACAGTCGCAAAATTCCGAACAGTTGGTTATGTGTATTAATAGTCAACAAGATTGTGTCCACGGATTTAGTGTTCGAAAGCGAACAAGTAACAATAATTTTCACATATTCCTAGCAAGAAACACCAGAGAAATTACAGTTTCACGTAACTGAGCAAATGTAGCTCACTCATCGAAAAGCGCGTAAAGATTTTTCTTCCTTTGCACGCTTGAGTGGACACTAACTGCTGTGATGAGCCTCCTGCAGATAATATTGCTGAAAACATTACTGTCCATTAACTAACTAATGTCTCACAAGCCATTTTTATACTTTTGTGAATAGCTCAGCGTATCGACCAAAAGTACCATAGTCTTCAGTTATTACGCGCGTTTTCAACAAATTCAAACAATAATGGTGCCCAGGATTATATCACGTAAATTGTTTCTACCTAGTGACAACCGATATTGTTCCATTATCTTTCCTTGTATATACATACTGTGTCGGTGAAAACTTGTAAATATGCTTACTCCATGTATATAATATTTATCATATTGATGATGGCCGTGAACTGGCTTCCTTCATCTACATAAAGTGAGAATATATATTATTTTGAAAAATTGGCCGTGTATCTGTAGACTATCAAATTGTTTGTTACCTGGGATCATTATTCTTCGACTCCGTCAAGGGGTATTCGGCAGGCGTCCTTCGCATTTCAAATATAAATATTTAAAAAGCTACTTTCAGGATATCTTGAGTTTTTTCAAGAATCCTGATAGGTAGGGACGGTTCATGATCTCCATTACATTTTCGAATAATCAATCCCATCGTGGATTCGATAAATCCCTTACTCTTTGAAAGGTTACTGAGACTTAGGAAAACAAATCGCATGCACCAGTACAGTGACACAACTAGCCAGCCAGCTAGCATTTCAGATTTGTTGAAGGAAATAAAGGAATTACAATGACAATTATAATGATAATAGTAACAGAAGCCAGAAACTGAAGTATGGATGCGGTTAGGAACAGAAAATTGCGAGATTTTCTAGCATCATTGGAAGCCATTTCAAGTAGAAAGACGGTTCTAGTAAACGGTCAAGTGAAACAAAACCAAGTGTGGGTAAGACGTCTGTTGCGTCCAATACTGAACCTTTCAGCATCAAAGTTGTGCTCTATATACCATTTTGCATTTTGTGCTGAATAGACAGTTTCTGAGTCGGACTGCCGTACATTTTTCGTCTGAATACACACTTTTGTTACCCACGACGTATTCCATGTTCAAATATCGCGATTCCTCTGTTTGTATTCCGGAAAACATCACGTATGAAGCTTTGTGCCATGTTTATAAGGTACATTTCCTTTAATAGAAGAATTTTAGTATCACGCTATAATATCAAAATGAAAGCAAAATTATTGAGGGATATCACGTATATTGAGAGAAGAGGGCAGTAGGTTTTGAACTTCAAACCTCCGGCGATACCAAGAGAATTTTCCTATTGGTCTGGTTAGCTTGAATTTGCTTTCTGACCTAAAACGTTGCCTGCTAGGGGACATAGCTCAACCAATCTGTATTAACTGTAGTTACGCTAGCGTTCGTGTTAGAGATTTAATTCTGGCCATGAGCTCTTAGATCACTGGTCATCATGCCTACTCGCGTAGCCCGTCTGTCCTTCATTGAGGCTTCTCCTCTCCATTATTCAGTTTGCAATGCACGCTAATTGCTCATTACAGGAATGGGGGTCCTGAGCCTTCACTGTATGTTGCACATACCTCGGAAGAGCTCTCTTCCACCCTTGCTTTATTACATCATCTGGAACCACGCTGTCTCCCACTAGTTGTTGTAGGTAACGCAGGGATCGTGATGGTGGTTTATCTTCCATAGTCTCCTCCAGAAATAATCAGTGAGGCTTGGAAAGGCGATTTATCGATTCACACTTGTGGTTGCTCTGTTGTGGGATAAAGTATAAGCTCCTGCGCACCTTTGCCAATGGTTTAAGACAGTTGAGAATATACACCCCCTATACCTGGAGTTCTCAGACTTAATACTATATATTCGAAGTGGTGTTCTAATTGAGTATAACCTAGTTCAGAATCATGTCTGTCAAATTCAGGAATGATAGTTTTCAAGGCTGCTAGGGAACCAACCTCCGCAGGAATAAAGTTTCTCGAGGCGGACTCCATGATCGATAAATCAGATATGATAATAAAATATACATAATACAACTTACGAACATAAGCAATCTAATATGTTAAATCACAACCAAATAAAACTGAAAATATAAGTTGCGGTAAACTACACAAAATAACAGGATCATTATGAACACTCAAGGCTTAAAAACTAAGTAAATCGATACAATAATAAAATGGATACAAAAATACCGGACAACATCGCGTAGAGTGATAGAAGGGAGAAACTGGGTTTGAACGTGTAATAAGGTACCGCGCAGATGCTGCGCAGGTGAAATGGAAGAAATCTACTCAAACAAACAGAACAGCATTCATCATTCATTGGAAGTAAAGGGTATTATGAATCGTACAGAAGATATGATTCTTACTTGGCTGCTTGTCTCATCTTAATGCCTTCCTTAATCATCGTCCGCCTCTGAGTGATAGTAGTGTTTCAAAGGTCCTTCATCAGCCTAGTAGAGATTTCCCTAGAAATGTCGGCTCGATTATTCTTCATTTTGGAAATATATCGAGGGTATATCAATAAGTGTATTCGTCTTTGCTGGGCAACTTCAGGCTTGAGTTTGGCCAAGCCAATGACATTAGTCATATATGAATCTAAAAACATCAGGTTGCCAAATATGCATAATGCAACCACGCGGAACAAGTTGATTATCTTCACTAAGCGCTCCCTTTTGAAGTTCCTATTCCAAACTGTTACCAGTTTCTTCCTACTTTATTCATCATCTACAATACAATAATCAGTGTCTGCAAACCGATTGTAGTGTTAAGAGTACGTCTTCGGAAATCCGGAGTCATTTCACTGGGACAAGCCCTAGTGATAACGCTGGACCAACAACACTCTGTGACTCTCTTACTGAATTTGCCCTGAAAGTCTGACTGCATTACACTTCACGCAAACACTGAATAGATATATTAGAGCCAATCGCACGAGCTATGAATTGATGCGAACCTACTTCTGGACATCAGGATTGTAACCTGTAGCTATGAATGTCTTGATTTTAGGACGTGAGGGCTCTGTCCGTCTCTCCTATTAGAAGTGTCAGTGTTCTTTCATGTTTTCCACTAGAGGATGATCAACTGATATTCTCTGATTGTTCGCCCTTGATTTCCCTACTGGAATAGTGACACATGGAGATAAGAACCTAGTGCTGAGACAGCAGGTAAAACCTGGATAAGTTGCAGAAGAAACCAAGTTAGCAACTGCAGCAAGCTGTCTACCTAACACTGTGTCGGTGAGGTAGGATTTTATCTGGCTTTGACCGGCAAACAGGTGTCTACACACCTGCCTCATGAGCCCCTGCAATAGTTAAAGTAAGAAAGAGGTTAGTTGAAGAAGGAAAACTTCACTATAGCCTGAAGAGTGCTTCACTTTACATACAAATTAAGTAATTGACTGGCAAAAATAATAACGAAGTGTCAAGGTAAGTTCGTGGTTACTGTTTTCATGACTCCGGATTTGCTATGAAGTTCTGTGACCGGAAAAACAAAACAACAAAAAGACAAGTGAAGGAAATCCACTTCCCAGACGAAATAAAAATCATTACTTTTTTAGGTTTAATAAATAATCATATCAACGAACATTGATGTTGACTTCCTGGCTCATGAATAGTACAAGTTCACCGCACGACTGAATGCTGACCAATCTTTTGAACTCTGACAGTGCGGATATCGCCAGCGAATGCGTTTTGATGAAATGTGAAACCTCAGAATATGGTGCTTAAAAATGTTGAAGGTACGATACATTAGTTTCGGTTAAGTTTACTTGAGGTTATAAGCGTGAAAATGTTGAAACTTAGTTTACACTAACTTCCTAATGAACAACCAAAGCCTATAATTCCCGGGATGATTACATGAGCTATGGGTGATTGTGAGTTTAGGGCTTTCGTACAACACGCGGCACGTTTGAATCTGGTGACACATTTGCACATATTTTCGCTGATATTCATTTATTGCATTCTAAATTTTAACGATAAAAATTTATATTTCGTGTGAACTGGTGAGTTTACAGGAAATGCATACCATTTCTACAGGCCCGGTCAGTTATTTTACGAATAACGGTCGTGAAGTGCCTTAAATAAGCCCATTTACAATCTTTTAGATTGTTAGATTAATAATATATTCTCTCTTTATGTAGATGAAGGAAGCCAGTTCACGGCCATCATCAATATGATAAATATTATATACATGGAGTAAGCATATTTACAAGTTTTCACCGACACAGTATGTATATACAAGGAAAGATAATGGAACAATATCGGTTGTCACTAGGTAGAAACAATTTACGTGATATAATCCTGGGCACCATTATTGTTTGAATTTGTTGAAAACGCGCGTAATAACTGAAGACTATGGTACTTTTGGTCGATACGCTGAGCTATTCACAAAAGTATAAAAATGGCTTGTGAGACATTAGTTAGTTAATGGACAGTAATGTTTTCAGCAATATTATCTGCAGGAGGCTCATCACAGCAGTTAGTGCCAGTTAAGCATGCAAAGAGTTAATAATGTATCACAATAATCAGCAACTTTCGGATTTTGAATTCAATTTGGTCAGGAACCTGAATGACTGCAAGCTCATCCTTATAAAATGATGAATGAAGCACTCAGGAGTAGTATATCACAGTGAAATGAGTCAATGAGTTTCAATATGCAACTGTTAGCATTTTTTCATTATTTTTTAGATATCCTCTTTAGTTGGTGCTGTACATGCAGTGATTTGGATTTATCAGCATTACCAACTTGTGGGTAAATTTACAGATGCGTACTATAGCTTGCTTGGAGTACTAAAATTAATGTTAACTATAACTTTTCTGCAACATACGATAACATATATCTAGCCTAAGTGGATATACAGTTTTGATATTATCACACCTCTTTATCCATTTTTCTGAAAATTTAGTGTCCTTTACCTGTTTTCGCTGACTTTCTGCTCTTGTGTTTCTCAAAGTTCTTGGCGCACAATTTCATGCGGGCAACATTTGGTGCACTCGTTTTGTAAAGTATCACCACCTGCTTCATCTTGCCGGCATCCGCGCTGCTTAGTTGATTCGAATTGTTTGTTTCGTCCAGGCAGATGCAGTTGCTGTGATTTATATGCTTTTTTGCTCCTGATGGGTGAATTTATATAAGAATTATTGTTTTTACATTTTTCCTAGGTATGAATACATTGTTTTTGTAGTAGGATGTCAGAGTATGTGTTTCATGCAATGATTATCTGGCATACCGACTATGCTTCGCATGCATTTTGGAGACTGGCTTCTGAGTAATTTCTTTGCAGCTTGGTGGTAACCTGAAGTCGGTCGTAGACTTTCCTATCAGCTTTTGTGCATTACCTATTACTGCAGCAGAAACCTAGAAATATGGTAGGTATCTAACTGGTTGCTCTGAACTTTTGTGTGGTGTTTTGATTGCCGAAAGTCAATGGAATTATGTTTGAATCGTATAGACATAGTGTTACTTGAACGAGGTTTAGAAACAGTCGCTATATCCAGCCGTGTCAACAACATTGACCAGATTAGTTAATAATAATAATAGTATATTGTCATTTTTCTTTACATGAGGGACGCCAGTTTACAGGCATCATCAATTCGATAAATTACACATACGATTAGTAAGTATAGTTAATAATGATAATATAATAAGGTACATATTTATTCATTCAAATATAGGACACACAATATAACAGATTTACAGTGACTCTTATCTCATCAACCGGTTGATAATTCGCTATTAATGATATTTATGCACACATCCTATGAACTCATGTTTTCCTTCCTTAGCTACTCGCTAATTTCGGTGACTTAGTGGGGTTCGTCACTGAAAGAAGTGGTTTTCAGTATCACTGAATTTGAGTGCTATATTAAACCACTAATAGATGTATTCCCAATGCCTCACATGGATATTCTACCTGTTAATACTGAATACTCACTCTTGAGAATGTCGTGAGCTGTAGTCCGGGAGATTACGGTCATTTCTTACATTGAGTAGCACATTTAGAAGATACACTTGCCTTTCAGTTATATTATCGTTAATATGCAGTACATTCTTGCTGTTGTGATAAATTTGTGGCCGTAATTATTATCAGCACCTACATGTTGGAAGGACGGTATATGACAACAACGAATGATAGTGCAGTAGTAAAATGTTCGAAGTGTCCGTTAAAGTTGAAACGTGTGCTTACGTAGAGGGAAACTAATACTTCGAGAATCAAAAGATCATGTAAGTGATAAAGTTATTAGCATCACTGAAGTGCGGATAGTTAAAGATATATAATATATGTATATAAAGATATGTGATATACACAAAGTTATAATATATATTACTAGCTTGCCAGCTGTCTAAGGGATGTTTTGGTTAATAGTAACAAAGATGTGACAGAGGAGGTGAACGCATGGGTGATCGACACCAGCTGACTAGTATACTCATATTTTGAAGCGAAACAAAATCAGGCTAAACATTTCAAAGACAAGATAAGACCAGTCACATGAAACTGCAACTATGGTGAGTAATTAAAGTTGTCATCGAATAACGATTTTGGAAGCTGACGATAGTGAAGTTCACTGATTGTACGGAGTGTACTAACGCAAGATCTAATACCCGCAACTTCTGTAGTATTCGTTCCGCGTAGACCAAAGACAAAGCAAAAGACCACAATTGATCGTCCAAATCGAGTGTGAGCTGATTGCTTAGCTGGCTAGTGATCGTGCACGAACGTGACACGATGGAGTACCAAATGGCATGGATGCTTGAACGGAAGCCTTCAGCTAGACAAGCCGACTTAAACAGTGAGGGTCAGCATCCAATGTTCAGTGATGATTGCTGTGGTCAATAATTTTGAGGAACTGTTTACCTTTACAGCTCACTACCCCTCTAGTAGGGTTGTTGGGACCCTAAGACAGAACCGGCCGGAAGTAAAATACTCGACGGTTCCCCATCGGTAAAAAACTCTTCCGAGCGGCTTGGTGAAGTGCCTACTGGTCATCTATCTACGTTAATAGGGTGTCTGTATATCACTTCGTTGATGTTTGTCCGTTGGATCTCGTGCTCCGTTTGCTTCTTGTCCAGTGCCCGTCGCACCTGGAAAAGAAAACAAGAATGCTAAGAACCTTGTTGAGGAAAGTGTATCAAAAGCAACGTTTTAAAAATGATATGCATCTACCATACAGTATTATGATGCAAAAGTTAGAACATCGAAAAAAGTATATATCTAATTATTTTAGCGGATGGAACCTGTAAAGTTAAAGAAAAGTTCTTAACTGGTGTTGCGGGATGCAGTAAAAAATTGATTTGTCTGAAGGAAAAATACATATGATAAATACCACAAACGAAAAAGAGTTGGTTGAATCCCACCACTTGATTATGTGATATAAGTTTGGAGATATTCTGGGAATCTCACTTTTCGTCCAGAACGCGTTTTCTTTGAGGGCTCGACAGAAGGTTCAATGGCTTTCGCCGTGCTAGTAAGTTCTTCGAGGACTAAAGGATATTCGATTACTTGTAGATTATTGGGAACGCTCAGCTTTAGGCTAATAGGATTTCCTTCTAAGTAAGCCGGTTTCAGAAGGTTGATGCTGACGGTGTCTTCGCAGCCTTTTTTGTCTATGACAAAGAATTTATCCATACGTTTAATGACTTTATATGGTCCGTCGTATGTGGGTTTCAGAGGTCGACGCACAGAGTCACGATGAACAAATATATGTGAAGAAGTTTTCGAACACGGGTGAACAAACACGTCTATGGACTGTGGTCGAAGGGGAGCAGGTTCAACTGAAGGCATTGCGTTTGCCAGCCTGGTGACGTATGAGGCGTGGTCTACCGCTGGTGAGAAGCTCGAGGGAGAAACAAACTCACCTGGTAGTCGTAGTGTTGTGCCATATACTAGCTCAGCGGTAGTACAACCAGCATCAGTTTTCAAGGCGTCTCGTATCCCTGGAGAACTAACGGAAGTGATTCAGTCCAATGTGCATTGTTTGCAACTGAAAATCCAGCTTTCAACTGTCTGTGTAGAAGTTCTACCATCCTATTAGTATGAAGATGGTAGGCTGTTGTTTTAAAACTCATGAAACCTATGATTTTAGTCAGGGCGAAGAATAAGCCGCTTTAGAATTGCCGCCCACGATCGGTTGTTATGGAGGATGGGTATCCAAACTTTGCGATCCATCGTTCGACAAAGATGCGTGCGACTGTTTCAGCAGATACATCCTTGAGGGGTACTGCTTCACGCCATCGTGTGAAATGGTTGATACAAGTTAAAATATGGGTATATCCATGAGATTCTGGAAGGATTACAACCAAATCTATATTAGTGTATTCGAAACGGGCTTCAGGGAGAAAAAAGATACCAAGAAGGCTTTTGGTGTGTCTCACTACCTTGCACTTTTGGCAAGCTAAGGACGTGTGTGCCCATTCCATTACTTCCTTGTTAATACCAGGCCAACGAAACCGACTAGTTACGAGCTTGGTGGTAGTTTGAATACCTTGGTGGGATAAGCCATGCAACGTATTGAAGACGTTACGGCGATAACTTTTAGGCACGATAGGGTGAGGAGTACCAATGGAAATATCACATCGAATAGTATCTTTTCCTATATCTAAGGGTTTCTCGGCAAATTGTAGAGTTCTTTTCGATAACTCACGTTGAAGCTCGCTACTTTCTTTTTGAAGACGAGCCAGTTTCACAAGGTCGATGCCATCTATTTGGGTGAGGGAACAAATACGTGACAAGGCATCTGTCACAGTGTTGTCCACTCCGGATACATGGCGAATATCCGATGCAAACTGTGAAACGTAATCAAGTTGTGATTCTCCAGCTGAATACTTATCTGAAGTTGATTCCAGAGAGTACGTCAGAGGTTTGTGGCCAGTGAAAATTATGAATTCACGACCCTCCACTGAATGTCGAAAATGGCGTATAGCACATTACACAGCCAGAAGTCCTCTGCTGAATGTGCTGTACTTCTTTTCTGCCAATTGGAGGCGCCTCGAGAAAAAGGTGAGTGGTTGCCACTCTCTGTTAACTAGTTGTTGCAGAACCGCGCCAACTGCAGTGTTTGATGCATCATCCGAGATACTTAACAGTGCCGTTGGCTCCTGATACATTGGAAGTGTGGCACCCACAATAGCTTTTTAATCTGAGTGAAAGCATTTTGAGCAGACGCGTCGAGTTAGATGAACTTGTTATTGCCTCGATAAGGTCTTTTAATGGCTGAATCAGAGAAGCACAGTTGGGAATAAACCATCGATAATAACTTACCAAACCGTTAAAATTGGGAAGACTTTCAACTGTTTGTGGCTCTGGAAAGTTCAGTATCGCCTCAACTTCACTAGCCAGTGGGCGAATGCCTTTGCAGTCAATGGTGTGGCCGAGAAAGTTGGGTGAGTAAACGCCTATTTGCCACTTTTATATATTGATGGTAACACCATGTAATCTTTCAAATGCCAAGTCCAAGTGTCTAAGGTGATTTTCCTTGTCTGGACTGTCAATGAGGCAGTCGTCTAAGTATGCGTATACAAAGTCGAGACCGCGAAATACTTCACCGACGAAGCGTTGGAATGTTTGTGTTGCATTCCGGAGACTGAATGGCATACGTAGAAACTCAAAAAGTCCGAAAGGCGTAGTGATAGCCGTTTTCGGAATGTCTTCTGGTGCCATCGGGATTTGGTTATACGCTCTAACCAAGTCGATTTTAGAGAATATAGTTGCGCCAAATAATGTTGCTGTCAAGTCGTGTGTGTGAGGCAATGGATAGCAATCAGGGGTTGTTTTGGCGTTCACTCGTTGCTATCCTTTTTCGGTACCATATGTGGTGGGGATGCTCATGGGCTATTCGATGGTCAAATGATGCCAAGGGTGAGCATGTGGTCGAACTCCTTTCTAGCTCAGTTCGTCAGGAGCAAGTCGTCGTGCTTTAGATATCACGGCGTGTTCTGAGGTTATGATGTTGTGCATAACATTGCTGGTTATGCATGGTAGGTCGTTGGACAGGCAATTAAGTTCCGGATATTTATCAACAATAGGTTGGAAAATTGGATCAAGGATTTCCTTCATCTTAACGAGTAACAAACTGGGGCCTAGGTGGGTGATGCCTTTGATGGATAGTCTAGTTGTCCTGTCTATTGGTCGTTTTCGGCGGAAGTCCACGAGTAAATCATGACGATTCAGTAGGTCCGTGCCAATGATGGGCAATGTGAAGTCAGCAAGAACGAAAATCCACTGAACAGGTTCAGATGGACGGATTTCCTACCAAAGGTTGCAATTGGTTTTCCACTTGCAGCCTGTAAGTTGAAGGTAGTTTCCTTCTGTCGATCTGCTGCTGTAGCAGGAAGGACACTGACTTCGGTGCCTGTGTCGACTAAATATTGGGTCTGGCTGACCTCATCATGAATGTAAATTAGGCGGTTAATGCCACCGGCGACGGTTGCCGCTAACGCGTGCCGGCAGGAAAGTTTCTCACATACTTTCAGACATTGCCGAAATTACAAGGTTTTCGGCAACATAGGTGCTGTGATACCAGCACCAGTCAGGGTTATTTTGTGAACTTGCCTTGGCTGAATGGTTTTAGCAGTTGGGCGAATACGAATGGACTTAGGACCATGATCACTATTGACGAAATATAAATAGTTTGAACATAGTACAAGAACAAACACAAAATGGAACGAACTCTCCGGATTTGTCTGTGTATTTACCAAAGATGTAGTTCGCGGTAGGGCTCACCAGTTTAGAAGCAGATGGTATTGACGTTCGCGGATTGTACGGAGTGTACTAACGCAAGATCTAATACCCGCAACTTCTGTAGTATTCGTTCCGCGTAGACCAAAGACAAAGCAAAAGACCACAATTGATCGTCCAAATCGAGTGTGAGCTGATTGCTTAGCTGGCTAGTGATCGTGCACGAACGTGACACGATGGAGTACCAAATGGCATGGATGCTTGAATGGAAGCCTTCAGCTAGACAAGCCGACTTAAACAGTGAGGGTCAGCATCCAATGTTCAGTGATGATTGCTGTGGTCAATAATTTCGGGGAATTATTTAACACTGCACGACTGAAAGCAAACGGCTTGTTGATAGACGTAGTGATTACTGTTCAAATATTTTGGAATAAGTGCATCCAAAAAAGAGTTTACTTATAATCCTGTTTTGTGAATAACTTAGCAACGTGGTGTTTACTTTAGTAAGTGTCTTGATGAAATGATTATCTTGTCGCCAAGGAAAGCTGACGTCTCCAAAATGTTTATATTTAGAGGTGTCTTTCTTATTACCACACCACCGGCTGACTCACTATTTACAGTCACAAAGCGTACAGTGAAGTGAAAGCTATATCCATAAAATTGAATTGGAAAACTTCTATTCGCCCTTAATAAACTTAAAGTAAGGAACCTTGCGTATTAATTCCTGTATTATTAATAATAATTATTATTAATTTTCTTATACTGAAGAGAAGAGCGAAGTATTCATGATCTTTTGCTTCATGTAAATTTGCAGTACAACTCGATGCGCAATAGTCTTTCTACGAATTAATTGAGAAATGAAGTCTCTTCTACCTTCTGAACAACGTTTCCTCATTCCAATTAAGACAATAACGTTTTTTCACTTCTGAGCCTAAGTTTTGTTTATTAAATCGGAATTTTGTAGCGATTAAACCTTTCCCTAAACTAAAGGTCACTTGAAAAACAAGTTCACAACAGTGCTACACATTGAGCTAATAGTGCTGAAGCTGTGTGTCTTGAAATGAAAAGCAGATTGTGGTGAGTAAGTGGAAACTGGAATTAGTGCTGAAATTTCTCAAAGAATGGCAACAACCACCAAACCAATTAAGACAATACCATTTCACTAAGTGAGCCTCATACACTAGTATGGTTTCATGAAAATATGTTTTTCGATTTTGAACTTGCTACTTTACTTAATCCATTACATTGCGCAGATATCAGTGTCAAGCGACATTTCCTGACACAAGTGTATCAAATATAACGTAGTTCAATTAGATTTTACCGCAGATATTATTGTACGTCAGAAAAGTTTTCTAATGCGAAATTGCTTGTAAAAAGCACATAAAAATATATATCCTGTCATTAAGCCATCATAGCAACGGACATTGACACTACTAAAAGAGATATTCTATAAAGCCCCTCCTTTCATGCGAAGTGAGTATTCCTCAACCTATGTTTTATTTCTTCTGTATTTCGTGATAGTGAGGTAAAATTGTAAATCCTTCAAAAATGAAGCATCTCCTAATAATTTGGAGAAAAAGCATGAATGGCGTTTACATTTTGAAGAGGAAATTTCAATTGATGCGTTACAGCACATGACTTTAGTTCATCGCCTAGAAAATATGAGTTCATTGTCATCACTAGACGAAATATATGATGACTTTGATCTTTCCGGAAGTGATGATGAAAATAATAATTCTTCTAAGTTGTATATGCAGAAGTTTCAGAACAAAGTGGACTTCTCAATGAAAAATGAAAGACAAATGAAGGATAAAAGCGACAGAGCAACAACAGATCATGCTCTTGATAGACGATCCTGTTCCATATTGTTCAAGATGATGAATCAGGGCATATTCACGGAAGTAAATGGCTGCATTAGCACAGGTACGTTATAATATGCTGATGTCCCAAGCTTACTATAATGCTGAAGTAAATCTCACTAATTCTGAAATAATTCTAACATTCCATAGTGAGTAAATTCTGGAGGTTTTTCGAAGTGGCACAGACTAGAACTCTGTCGGTTTTCAGCATGACTGGCACTAATTCAGCGCCGTGTTCTATTTCTAGGCATTTTCAGTAGATCAGAACCTACTGGGTTTGCTTATCAACGTTGTTCCAGCCCTCACAGGACATGTTAAGCACGGACTAGCATTACTGCAGAGCGAAAAGACTTAATTCAGCACCCAGCTCTCGTTTTAGGCACGACCAGCGTTATTTCAGAATATAGTGCGTAGATAAAATCTTCATTTACCATAAAAAGGCACTATCAAAGAATAGGTTGGAATAAGTTTAGAATTGCTGTAAGCTTGGGGTGCTGAACTTTTGTGCATGCATATAGTTATTGCTAAGTTAAAGATTAGGTCAGGTGGTCATAACCAGTGAAACTGCACGCATTGAAATCTCTGTTTCCGTATCATTCAAGTAAATTATATCACTTTCGATCATGTTAACATTATATAATATATTGGTGGATAAACTAAATTTCAAAGCATCGTTTTTTTGTTATTTAACATCTTTATTAAAACTTATCGTTTATTTATTTGTCAACTAAGATTTCTTTCATACAGTTAAGCTTAGCGTTCTATAGACTATGAGAATGGATGTTAACATTTAGATGAAGTAATCTAAATAATTCCATTCAAACGTCAATATATTCTTGGGTTGAATTCATTTCCAGGTCACAGAATTCGCGTTTTCACTAAAGGGGCATTAAGTCTTAAATAAAACCTCAACTCCCATGATATTCTTAAAAGGATCCAGGAAAACTTTACAGAAACATGGCGTAGGGGGTGGTGCACTAGTTGGGTGCCTGATATGTCTATGAAATGTGAGCTTTTTAGCTGAGTGTTAAGTATCCCTGCGTATTAAACCATTCACACTATTAGGATTGCTTGGATTTCGTGGTAATTTTTTTTTCCTTCACGTTCCCCAGTGGAACATAGGGCTTCAAGCTAATGGCTTGAAGTTTCTGTAGAAGTGTTTATTTTACAGGATAGGGTTGCTAGCCTTATGCCCAACCTTTCCTCATTACCAGCATTATATCTGGCTCAGCGAGGTAAAGGAGTGCGTCGGCCGAGGATCGAACCCCGGACCGTGAGCATGGTCGGCGTGGTCGTGGTAATACTCTCCTATTAATCCCAAGGTCTAGAGAGTTTGTGTTTTGATTAAGCAGCTGTACTCTTCCAATAAGTTATATCATCTTGGTGGTTTGTAGATATTTTGAATGTTACCTCGGTGGTTTTCAAATATTTCACTGTTGTTTGGTTATAGGGTTGGTTTAAAACAGTGACTTCTTCATGTTATAGTTCTCTAGAATGTATGGTTATGTTGATCTAAGATATACTAATGTGCTACAGCTTGATATGATCGTGAAATCATGCAACTTGGTAACTACAGAAGTCAGCGGATGTCTTAAATCCCAGATAGGGAGTGTTTATTCTGTAATTGTCTTTATTGTTCTGCAAACGTTCTTCTGAATGTACTTTTTGAAAATATTTACTTTTTCTTTCTGTTATATTTAACTATTTGATAACCCTTTGGATGTGAGCGGTAGTCTTACTTCCCCCACTTCAGCCTTAAAACGCGGGTAGTAACATAGATTATCACACATATTAACCGATTTGCAATCCATCGTTATTTAAAACACAACCGTTCTATTATTATTGAGTTTATGTGTCAATATAATCCAGTGAGCCTTACTATCATGAATTGTTTTTGATGTTCCAATAGTACCGAAAAGGTTGGCAGAGATAGTGAAATACAGCCAGTTGCCACCTCATTGAGGCTTACAGTAGTGAGGGAGAAGCAATACTGCTAGAGGAAGAGTTTTTGGGGCAGCGAGGTGCTTCTTTCAAGTAAACCCGGTATACTAGCTTGACATTAAGGAGGTCGAGAGGTGAAAGTTCATCTCGAAGGCTGTCTATCCCAACTTATTCTACTGCTGACTCTAGCAAGTAGTTCTTTTTTCATATAAACAAAAGTTCACATATTCCATCATCTCTAAACAGTTTACGTGGACCGGTCTTACACGAAGACTTTGCGTCCATGCAAAAGTAGTTTTTTAGACACTTTTAGGTAATCAAGAAGTTTAATTTGCATGTAGTATTCGCAGTTTTACCACATACACTTTTCAACATTTACATTCTACATTCTCTACAGCCTCTTCCCACTGTTGATACCATTTTTCTTCATACACTTCCTTCAGCTTACCGTAACTTTGTGATCTTTGAGTTGAGGTAGCGAAACACCACTTCACCAACGTCACATTAGGACTTTCAAATTTCGAATTGTATCCCAAGTCGGACAAGAAGAACTATGAATTATTAGGCTATAGGTGTTTGTTTCTTCTCTATGGTCGGTAAAATGCCTGAATATGGTTATACATTCAATCATACGTTTTCAGCGTGATAATGAAAAATTCATCTTATACGCATCAGGAGACTGTATAGTTAGTTCTCATGGATTTTCTGCTGTACGAATAGAATTAAGTTTTAAAGCAGAAAAACTCACCACTCGACTTGGTTCTAACAGATAGGGGTTTGCATGCTTTCGGAACAAATGGATCTGTATAAAAGAGGAATTATAATATACGTAGATGTCTTTCTTTAGTCATAGCTCATGCATCTACTGTTTGCAGATCAAGTTTAGCAAAGGATGAGTTTTATCTATGTCCGCCATATATTTTGCGAAACGCAAAGCACTAAAATATGTTCATGTTAGCCGGTGATTCTAATACTCAAGTAAGAAAGTTAAGCCAATCGGAAAAGCACATTTCAGGTGTTTACGGAGTGCCGTATAAACAAACGGATAATGGTGATGTCCTATTACAGTCTTGTGAAAATAATCTGTTTCTACCTAAAGCTAAATCGTATGTAATAAAAGATATTGTTTCACTTGAAGACTGTCAGTATAGAACTAACAGTAGGCAGAGATAAATAATATATATATATGTATATATATACTGATGTATCTCCGTCATGATATAATTACTTGTTTATTTCCTGTATGTTATATTTCAAAGTGTAACAACTCAGTCACTTTTTATATCAACCCCTGCTTATGTCACCCCCTGTCATTCGTTAATCTTTGTATTTTCTCTTCACATCACTGGGATATTATTTTGTGTTGCACGTCTGTTGGTGTTTCTAATGCTTTTGGTTTGCAATCAAATTAATGATGTTAATATCAGCAATCATTCTTTAATTATTTTATGCTGCTCACTATTTTAAACACAGCTTTTCATCTGTCATTGATAGATTTAAGTGTGACAATGTTTACTGAAGTTAGGTGTAATTACTTGTCAATTTTTAAATATGACTTTTATTGTATTACTCAAATCTCCTTACGATTGATGACTTACTGACTGACTGTATTTCAACATAGAACTTTGAGCAGAAGTGCAGCAGTTCGAATTGCCACACTGCATGTAGCACGCAAAGGTAGACAAAAGAAAAACATCCAGATAAACCATAATAAGCATAATTGTATGAGAAAAAGAAAAATAACATAAAAGAATATAAGGGTTTAATAGATATGAGGAATCACAAGCAGTGAGTGTATCTGTCTCAGCGAAAGCAATATTCGACCATATCACCAATAGTTTGCAGTTACTGGTTCTTAGCATTCTGAGGACGCCAACAAGGCGGTCTACACCCACGTACTTGAATCGAATCAACTGTCAAAGACTTCATGGATTGATTGTAGGATTTGTTTTGACCACCCTTAACTGTTTTCCAACCTAACCGTATGACAGTTAACATTGCCTGTTGAAGGAGGTAGTGACTCGGTATGTACAGTGCATGTCATAGTCATCTCGATCGATGTATTTTCACGACATAATCGGTTGAATCTGCTTCCTCACCCAGTACTCTACGTCTTAGATCTACACTGCTGACAAGGTAATTCTGCCATTGTATTGGTATGCGTGTTGTTGACATTTACTTCATTGTTGTTGATATATACTGTTTCATATGTGTAGCTTCTATTTATTAATTCTTAAATTTAACATAGGCAAAGAAGCTAATATATATCATGTGAAGAATGGAGATGATACTGATCTTGCTATCAAAGTCTATATGACATCGATAATGCCGTTTAAATCTCGTGATAAATACGTGAAAGGTGATTTTAGAATGCGACATGGATATTCTAAAGCAACATCATGGAAACTTGTTTGTAAATGGAGTGAAAAAGAGTATCGTAATCTGCTAAGAATAAATCAGTCTGGTTTGATAAATGCACCGAAACCGTTACGTTTAAAAGGTGTTGTATTGTTAATGACATTTATTGGAAAAGATGGTGTTCCTGCTCCAAAGTTAAAAGATGTTTGTCTAGAAGAAGAAGAAGAAGAAAACATGGGAGAAGGAAAAGGTGACAAACAGACTCCAAATTGGTCGAATTTATACTCTCAAGTTATAAATGATATCAGAACACTGTTTCAAAAGTGTCGTCTAGTTCACGCAGATCTCAGTGAATATAATCTACTTTATCTTGACGGAAAAGTATGGATGATTGATGTATCTCAGGTGAGTTTTATCGTATTAAAGAGTACTTTTTCACCATGTACTAATTATAAATGGTAAAATTCAGGCGTAAATGTATGTCACTGTCTATTGTTGTGAATACACTAGTGAAATTATATTTGAAATCTACTGGAGAAAGTGGCTCACTAAATCCCTTTCTGCACACCATACAAAGTGCTTTTTAGGCCAATTACTAAACAGGGATTGAAATCACAGAGAGCTATGTTTGTTTCAATAGCACAAATATTGAGAACACCACAGTTTATGACTTCTAATGGTGTTTCAAACCGAAGATAATAAAAGTTAGGTGAAATTCAGTTGTCAATATTGCGGTTAAGTTAGTTTTACATTAAAAGCAACCGACTTGGATAAATATCAGTCTTAATGATAAGCGAAAATTAAATTCCACCACTTTCATTATGTGAAATTGACATGTAATGTTTTGTCCATTTATGGGTAAATCAATAAGAGCTACTTTAGGAGAATAAGATGAATTAATTTTACTTTATGTTGTGACGATCAGGAGAGCTTCGTGTGCTTTTGGAAGATGCTACTTCCCTGCTATCCACACTGTGGAAGCTGTTTTTTTTAGATACCTGGCATACAACTTGCTGTTCCCCAATGTAAGATCATGCTGAAGGAGCGGACTAGTCTGAAGATAGGGAGTCAAGTGGTAGACCTTGTTGACCACCTCACTTACTTGGGAAATTGCATCAGACCAACGGGGTGATCACTGACGAGATCTTAACACGGTCACAGAAAGCTTGTGTGGCATTTGTCAACTTGCGCCATCTCCGACGTAGAAGTGAGATCCAGCAATTGATCAGAGGATGCGTATACTACTCAGTAGTTTGCTCTGTCCTCCTTTATGGCTGTGAGTGAGACATGGATATTGAAAGTGGAAGACGTGAAAAGGCTAACTGTCTTTGTTCATAGATGTCTACGTCCAATCTCGGTCGGTCGGTTTCCGACATAGAACTTTGCACATATGTGCAGCAGTTCAATGTAGCATGTAGCACACAAAGCAAGAGAAGAAAGTAGAAGAAATGCATAATATAGACAGTAAACAGAGGTGTGAGACAAAGGAATAGTAATAACGAAGAACAAAACAGTTTCATTGGAAATCATAAGTCACAAGGAGTGGATGCATCTGCGCCACTGAGAACGATTTTGAGCCATGTCACCGTCCCGAGGACCCCAACCAGGGAGTCTACACCTTCCTACGTGGCTTAGACTAACTGTTGTAGATTTCATTGACTGGTGAAGCCATGTTTTCGTTTGACCGCCGCTAGCTCTTTTCCAGCCTGGCCCTATATCAGCTAACATTGCCCGTCGAGGAAGGCGATGACTAGGCATACGTAGCACATGTCCTAACTATCTCAGTCGATGTAATTTCACAGTCTCGTCGACTGATTTCCCCTCCTTACCTAGCATTCGTCCCGTGCCTAACCTCAATATTGCTTACCTTATTATACCACTTCATACGGCAGAAAGAAGACAGACTCCTATGATCAAAGACAGCCAGGCTTTTCATGTCTTCCACTCTCAATGGCCAGGTCTCACAGCCATAAAGGAGGACAGAACGGACTGCTGAGCAGCACACACGTCCTTTGGTCGATAGTCGGATATCACGTCTACGCCAGAGACGGCGAAAACTGGCATATGCGAAACTAGCCCTCTGTATTCGTGCTGAGATTTCGTCGGAGATCAACCCGTTGGGGCTGATGGTACTTCCCAAGTAAGTGAGGCGGTCAACGTGCTCTACCACTTCACTTCCTATTTCTAATCTAGGGGTCGATGAAGTCCAATCGTGCAGCATCATCTTACATTTTACAGGGGCGAATCGCATGCCAAACATACGAAGATTGTTGCTCAAGGTGTTCAGTAGACTCTGCATTTTGTCAGCGTCCTCGCCTAGAAGGACTATATCGTCTGCATATTCTAAGTCGACGAGATTATTCCCTATCTCATATGTCAGGTGGTATAGTAGGGTGAGTAATATTGAGGTTCGGAGGGAAAATCTGTCGATGAGGCTGTGAAGTTAGATCACTTTAGATGGTTAGAACATGCGTTACGCATTCCTAGCCATCGCCTTCATCTACGGTAATGTTAGCTGTCATGCGATTAAGTTGGAAATGAGCTGGTGATGGTCAAACCGAAACACGGAATCAGTCAGTGAAAACATTTAACAGTTAGTTTGAGTCACGTAAAAGGGTGTAAAATTCCTGGTTGGGATCCTGCGGGTGATAAGAACTAGTAGGTGGAGACAAAAGGCGATAAGACTAGAAATCGTTCTCAGTGGCACAGATGCACTCACTCTCTGTGGTCTACCATATCCAATAGAACCCTATTGTTTCCACATGTTACTATTCTTTATCCCTCATATTTCTGCTTATTATCATTCCTTCGGTTCTCTTTTATCTTCTTTTGTATGCTGCATGGAGTGTGGTAACTCGAAATGCTGCACTACTGTACAAAGTCCTATTTTGAAACCAGTCAATCATTTTATAGGGTTTTCGTCAGCTGCACAAAACCTGAATAGCCAAATAGGTAAATAATTATTCTGATATACTCTAATCAAAGACTCAGACGACAAGTGGAATAGTTGTCTATATCACTGCATTCTGTTTAGATAACCTTTCTTTTTCACGATTACATAACCACTTCAACCTTCAGACGCGAGAGTAGTCCTGTTCATGCATTGTAAGAGGGTATCTGTTTTGATTCTGCTCTTCAAAAGTTGACCAACTTTCCCCCTTAAAGTATGTCAAAAATTGTGCCACAGTGATTACTCATTTCATTACATAGATTGTACGCAGTTGACTAGAACCCAGTAAAATAAACTGAATTTATCTTTTACGGTTAATGGCATTCTCAGTGCAATATAACAAATTGTTGATAACAGCCGCACTTTAATGTTTTTCAAGTGTTGATTTGCAGGGATTTGATTGATTTCATGTTTGATCACGAATTTACTTCATTCAGAGAAACATGGAAAACCATGTCTGTACTAGACAGCTGTTTCGTCCTAGTTTGGCACTCTTCATCAGTACGCAAACTAGAAACCATAGTCCTACCAAGTAATGAAATCACTTCACAATCATAAGTTAGTGCATAAGACAAGACTTTGAGAAGTTTTAAGTACACGTGATGCATGTAGTTTGAGTTACTCGTGTGAGAACACCTTCGGTAATGATAGTATACAGTTTAGCCTACGTATTGATATTATCTTTTTGTGCAACATGCTTTCTCAATCAGTAAACCTTCAGTATCTTTCAATCACATACTTTTTGTAAGATGTTTTTTTTGACCTTATTCTATCTATAGGCTGTGGAACACGAATCTCCGCAAGCGCTTGAATATTTAAGAACCGATTGTCATAATATAAATACCTTCTTTCGAAAGCAAGGTGTCTCAACTTTAACATTGCGGGAACTATTCGAATGGGTTGTGAATCCCACGCTGCCTTCACCTGATGATCCTTCGTCTGTAGAATGTTTAGCATCTTTACTTCGAGAAGCGTCGATTCGTGGGATGAATGAAACTATGGAGAAAGAGGATGAAGCTTTCAGATTTGTACATATTCCAAGGAATTTATCAGTATCATATCCATTTATAAGGGATTTCCTTAAGTTACAACGTGGACAACTACTACCATCTGACATTTATTATGCAGCTATTACTGGGTTGAAATCAGACTTAACAGGTGCCGCACAGCCATCACCATCAACTGAACAAGTAACAGAAAACAAAGAACCTGAATCAGATGCTGAATCTGTATCATCAGAAAAAGCTTCAGTTTATTCAGATGCCGCTTCAGAGGCTAAGAAAGATGAGAAGACTAAAGTAAAAGGTGCTCCACGACCCCGAAATGAATCTCCAGAAAGTCGCAGGAATCGGAAGAAAGCAATTAAACAAGAACAAGCTGAAAACAGAAAGCACAAAATCCCTAAACACGTCAAAAGACGTAAAATAAAAAAGTAACTTTAGAAAAAAAGCTGCTGTTTTGAGCTACAGATAAAGTCCATAAAGGGTTTTTGGTGGGGACAGTTTAAATATTACCTTTCTAAGGTAAAAGTGTATAGTTTATGAGCGCCTTTCATTACAGTGGAATACCACGCCACTCATATGCTTGACAATCACTCGTGCCCCCAAGTCGGTTCACTTTTTTTGTCGCCTCTTCTATGCCAAAGACTGTCACGCTGGTTGATACTGGGACAGAATCTGGCGTAATTCCATCCACAACAGAAGAGCATCTGCCACCAATATCTCTCCAACTACGTGCCGCCCATCACAACTTACGGTAGTAGATCCCTTGACTCAAACATCTTGGTCGATGTGACCACCGGCATTATTCATCTGGATCCCTCACAGCACTATTAGTTGCTTGCAAGAGTAAGTTGATACGCCCTACCATACGACTTCCTCTCTCCAGTATTGTCACACACATGCCTTCTCTACAAGTGGTTTCCTTTACAGCGGAATTATTACACACTCCTGAACACATGTAGCTAATAATATATGGGATGTATTTTCGTCCTATTTTTTTAGTACTGACACAATATTAGGCAGTTTGTAAAGTCTGAAAAAATAGTCTCCTTTTCCGTGGTTATAAATATGTCAATATTTAGGCATAGAGCTTTAGTGCGATGCTATAACTACGTACGATGAGAAGTTAATTCCTGTTTGGTGGTCAGCAATTTAAGGCTTAAATCCTTACCAGATATAGGCTTCCTTTAAGAATGAATTAGAAGGATATACACAGATTAGCAAAAATTTTCTTTTTAGTAACCTGTATCTTGTAAATTTAACACCACGTGAGCATACGTATTTCTTCATAATCTAATCAGTGAAGAGTCCAATTATTGAATTCCTGTGACGTAAATAAAGGTAGGTGGTGATCAGGAAACGTTTGTGTGCTTTTAAAAATGTGTGGGCGGTTGTTACTTTACGTCTCCCTGAACTGTAGATGTTGAGAAGCACAGCACATATTGCTGTTTGTATTGGATATGCATATTTTGTTTATTTCTAAAAACGCTTGTTCATATTAATATAAGAACTACAAATTGTAAGTAAGCAAGTCAGTTTATTTATACATACATACAAGATACAATCGTTTAAGCTGTTGTTTCCGTTGAAACACCACCATCATCAATGTCATCATCACTTAATTCTATATCATTAATATCAATAAACAGGCGTTCATCTATCTCAACAACTTCACCACCATTCGTTTCTAAGAAAGTAAGATCTGAATCATCATAGTGATTATCCTTCAAAAATAATTCACGTCCAGTTAACCGTTTATTTGTTTGATCGTCTGTTATAATTTTCTCTTTTAAGGATTCCATTTCTGCACGAAATTTGGCGTTCCATTCTAAAAATGATTCAACAGTAACACGATCTCCTTTAAATTTAGCCTCTTCCTCCAGCAGGGCTGCTTTTCGTTTCTCCTTAGCTTCATTACGTTGACGGATTAGTATCTTTTCACAAATACTATCCAATTTTTGTTGAACATCTGTTAAGATATCAAAAAGCATAACATAGCCAAGCGAACGTTCAATTACTCCATCGATTATATTTTTAATATCGGCAATATCCTCATCTGAAATATTTTCTGGTTTAAGTAATTGATATTTTGGCGGCTTGTTTGGATATTTATCTGGTAGTTCAAAAAGAATTTGACATTTAATTTTAGTTAATAATGAATCATCTGATTGTCCATCTAAGTATACTTTAACTTTTCGTTTTGGTGTAGATTGAACAAGTTGATATCTGTCTTCATAAATAGACTCTAAAGCAAGCAGTTCATTTTCACAGTCTTCGGAGGACATCTAGGAAAAGCAATAGAACAATTAAGTATGCTAAGGAAACATTATAAACACAATAATAAGCACTTTATATTTAGTTGTACAATACTTGGAGTCAAATAATTTCTCAGGGAATATATAAAGCATGATATTAGTTATCTGCGACATTTATGAGTCAACCGTATCAAAGTGGATGCTCATCAGTGGCATTGGTTGATGATAGCGCTGTATGAAAAACTGTTAAAGTTACAGCTCACTGAACCCCGGTCGAACTCTCTTAGTAGTCAACGAGCTTGCTGTCATAAGCTAAAGATCTTGGGTTTGATTCCTGGTGGATTCGTGTGCGGCATTACTGAAGAGTCCTAAGCTAGGACGAAACAACTTCCCAGTACTCCCTAGTGGTTTTTAACGATTCTCTAACTAGTGTTGGTTCGTGACGAAATCTACATATCTATGTGCTGTTAGAGCAGAGTCATTCTTTGAAGTCTTCATTCATATCCTCAAAACAATCAATTTAAAATATGCTTAGAAAGCTTGATTTTATTTGCAGGTACTTCGTATGATGAATTAAAGTTTCCCGTAGTGTTTATGTGCAAAATTACTTGTTCGTAAATGTTTACTTATGAGTGCCAATCATACCATCAAGTAGTGAAGTCTGTATTTCTGATGAGCTCAGCACATTTTACTTCGCGAGGATACTTACCTTAAGAAATTACATGCACTACATAATGAATGATAATACGTGGAAGTCTTAAGGTTATGAGAAACAGCTAACATATTCGACTGGTAGGTTATTGGATGACTAAAATGTCCCCACCTAAAGATACAGCACTGAGCATTACGCTGACAGTTAGGTTTTGCTGTTAACTGCTCCTTACAGAACTGTATCAATGGTTAAAATTAATAAGCATATGCTTGGAAAAATATTGGATAAAACCAAATCCGTTATATCAGAAACCAAATGTGTTTAGGAAGAATAAGTGAATTCTGTACGTTTCCTATGTGTTAAGGCGCAGTGTAAAACGCGCGCAAAAAGTTGTACTAAATGAATGATAGTGCCTTATCCTTACCTTGAGTTAGGAAATAAGGGAATCTAAGGATTATTATCAGCCACCACAGCATACAGTGCAGATTAAAGCTAAAGCCTTTTGAATGAATGCTATAATCGTTTCGGTAGGTCTGTTGATTGTTTTGAATGAGATATATATTACCGACAGTGGCAGGATATAGGGCGGTTACTTTATTTTTCATATGTGCAAGAGGCAGGCGGAGAACTTCGGAAAACAAAATAACGGGCGCAAGTTTTCATTGCTCTTGTGAAGAGCAAATACTAAGAACTTTTTATTTCGTTTTATAATAAGAAAGGGAGTGGTTATGTTTTAGTATGTCGTATTCTTAATAATTGCATAGATGAGTAATCGAATCCTTTTACGACTAATCGCAAATCGTGCTACATAGTAATCCTCACAAACGGCATATATGACTTCAACAACTCGGAGATTGACTCGTTACCAGGGAGTAATCTCGTTGATTCGGAATATGTGCATGATATAGTCCTGTTCCTAGGTGAAGACACTGACAAATGCAGTCTTCTGAACACTCTGAGGAGCAACAGTCCTCGAATGTTTGGCATGTGATTTTATTATTATTATTGTTCCCTTGGGTTCCTAGTGGAACATAGGGCTTCAACTGCACGTCTCCACTTGCTTCTGTCTTCTGCTGTTCTTTTCACTTGCGTCCATGTTATTCCATACTGTTTCATCTCCTCCTCACACGATCTCCTCCATGTCACCCTTGGACGTCCCACTCGCCGCTTCCCTTTCGGGTTCCACTCGAGGGCTTGACGCGCGGTGTCACTCAACGGCCTCCTCAGCGAGTGTCCAATCCATCTCCACTTCCTCCTGCATATTTGTTGGGCGATTGGTTCCTGTTTCGTTTGTTCCCATAGCTTCTTGTTTGTGATTCTTTCCGGCCATCTAATCTTCAGTATGGAGCGAAGACAGTTGTTGATAAAGGTCTGCAACCTGTTGAAAATATTCTTGGTGACCCGCCAAGTTTCTGATCCGTAAAGCAAAATTGACTTGACGTTTGTATTGAAAATCCGAATTTTGTTGTTGATGGTGAGTGACGAAGATTTCCAGATTGGTTTCAGGTTGATGAATGTGTTTCTCGCCTTCCCGATTCTCGATTTGACATCCTCGTCCGTTCCTCCTGTAGTTGAGACAATGCCCCCTAGATAAGTAAATGAAGTAACCTCTTTCAAATCCCTTCCGTTGATGGTGATTGGCGTTGGATGTTGCTGCTGCTGTTGTTGGTTGGTTATTTTCATAACCTCCGTCTTGTCTATGTTCACCTGGAGTCTTGTCTTTGCTGCTTCTTCGACCAGTTTGTCGGTTTTTGCTTGTAAGTCTTCGATTTTGTGTGACATCAAACATAAATCATCCGCAAAATCCAGGTCTTCTAGGTTCTTCACGTCGGTCCAGGATATCCCTGTCTTCTCGTTTCCCACTGTCTGACGCATAATTCAGTCCACCACAATTAGGAATATCATTGGTGATAATAAGCACCCTTGTCTGACTCCTGTGTTTACTCCAAACGCTTCGCTGAGTTTTCCGTTGTGGATCACTTGACATGTGCCGTTGTCGTACAGCTGTTTAATAAGGTTGATGCATATTTGGAGTATTCCGTAGTACTCGAGTAGTTTCCAAATAACTTCGCGGTCAACGCTGTCGAAGGCCTTCTCAAAGTCTATGAAGTTGAGGTAGAGATTTGATTACCATTCCATGCTTTGTTCGATGATAATGCGTAGAGTTGCAATTTGGTCAGAACATGATTTGCCTTTCCTGAATCCAGCTTGTTCTGGTCGGAGTTCTGTATCCAGCGCGTCCTTGATTCTCTCCAGGATGATGCGACTCAGGATTTTACTTGGCGTCGACAGGAGCATGATTCCTCGCCAGTTCTTGCAGAGTCCCAGGTCGCCCTTCTTTGGTAGTTTCACCAGGTAACCTTTCCTCCAGTCAGTAGGCACCTTTCCCTCTTTCCAGATCTTTTGCAATAATGGAGTCAGCATATCTGCCGTCGTTTCTGGGTCCGCTTTCAGTGCTTCCGGGGGTATTCCATCTGGTCCAGCTGCTTTTCCAGCTTTCAGAGGCTTGATTGCATTCATGACTTCAGTTTTCGTTGGAGGATTGGTGTCAACTTGCAGTTGTGTACGTGCTGTTGTTGGTATTTCTGGACGGGTTGTAGGTGGTGGTCGGTTCAAGAGTCCTTTGAAGTGGTCCGCCCATTGTTTAATCTGTCTTTCTTCTTTGGTAATTGGGTTCCCTTGGCTGTCTTTTATAGGTTTCACTTGTGTTGATCTCTTCCCGGATAGAGACTTGGTTATCTGATATAGTGTCCTCAGGTCCCTTTTGCCTGCTGTCTTCTCAGCTTCAGTAGCCAGGTTGTCGTAGAATTGTCTTTTGTCCTTCCTGGCACTCTTCTTCACTTCTTTGTCCAGTGCTGTGTAAGTTGAGCTCAGCGTCTCTTTCTCTTGTCCATCTTTGCATTGAATCATTTTTTCTTTCACTTTTCTCCTCTCCTCTATTAGTTTCCAAGTGTCTGTTGAGAGCCATTCCTTGTCTTGTTTCTTCTTTCTTCCTAAAACCGTTGAGCACGTTTCGTTGAAAATTACCCTCAGTGGTGCCACGTAGTGTTTCCTGCTTTGCTCTGACAGTTGCAGTGAAAATGTCCTGTGTGATTGTGTCCTTCAGTTTGTGAGTGTTGAACTTGCATTGTGGCCTATCCCCAGGTATCCTCGAGGCTTTCAGCTTCACCTTGAAAGTCCCTTGTACTAGATAGTGGTCTGAACCCACATCTGCTCCTCTCCTCGATCTTGTGTCCAGTAGGATCCGTCTCCACTTCCTTGAGATTGAAATGAAGTCTATCTGGTTTTTGGTGTGTCCATCTGGTGAAATCCATGTTGCCTTGTGTATATCCCTGTGTTTGAACACACTGCCACCAATCACCAAATCATTGAAGGCGCAGAAGTCTGATTTGCTCCCGTCAAATGTAAGATGTTGCTACGGGACTCGGTTACATTGACTCCTAGCTTAAAGATAGGGGGTGAAATGGTAGAGCGTGTTGACCACTTCACTTATATAGAGAGTTGCATCAGCCAGTTGATAGCTGACGAAATTTCTGCACGGATACATAAGACTCGTTTCGCATTTACCAACAACTTACACCATCTCTGGTATATCCAGTTGGTTGTAGACCAAACGGCGTGTGCACTGCTCAACAGTTCGCTATGTCTTCCTATATGGCTATGAGACATGGACATTGAACGTGGAAGAAATGAGAAGGCTGGTTGTCTTTGATCATAGGTGTCTGCATTCTATCTCCCGTGTTAAGTGGTATAATAATGTGAGCAATAGTGAGGTTAGGTGTCGAGTGCTAGGTAAGGAGAGGAAATCAATCGACGAGGTTGTGAAGTTACACCAATTGAGATGGTTAGGACACGTGTTACGCACGCTTAGCCATCGGCTTCCTCGACGGGAAATATTGGCCGACATAGGATCAGGTTGGAAAGGAGCTAGTGGTGGTCAAACAGATATATGACATCAGTCAATGAAATCCAAAATAGTTAGTTTAAGCCAAGTAGGGAGGTGTAGACTGCCTAGCTGATTGCAGTCCTCAGAATGGTAAAAGCGAATGGCTGGAGACATTAGGTGACGTGGCTCAAAATTGTTCTCAATGGCACAGATGCACTCACTCTCTGTGATCTACCATTTCCAACAAAACCCTATTGTTTTCATATGTTACTATTCTTTTTCCCTCATATTTCTGTTTATCTCTTCTTTTGCTTTGTGCTACATGGAGCGTGGCAACTCGAACTGCTGCACATCTGTGCAAAGTTCTACATTAAAACCAATCAGTCAGTGAACGACACATAACCAAATGACAGATGTGCAGCAGTTCAAGTTGCCACGCTCCATGTAGCACACAAAGCAAGAAAAGGGAGATTCAAAACGGGGATAATAAACAGAAATATAAGGGAAAAAGAAAAGTAACATGTGAAAACAAGAGTTTTGTTGGATGTGGCAGATGATAGAGAATGAGTGCATCTATAGATATAATAGAGAAGATTTGTAGCTCAGGTGGATGATTTTGGTGTGGTTGTGTTCTCTGAGCTGGATGGTTTGGTTGCGAAGCTTTCATTGCTCTACTGAGCAACATCTTCAGCGCATACTTCGATGTGAAGTGAGCTTTTAGAATTCTCTATGAGTTTATTAGTCATCTCTTCTAGTAACCTTGAACGTGATTGGTTGTTTTCGTGTGGCATTTCATCCCCTAGTTTGCTTGTCTCGGTGCTGGCTGTTTCTTTGGTCTGAATGTCGTTAGTCATTCCTTCTGCTAACCTTGAACGTGATTGGTTGTTTTTGTGTGACTTCTCACTTTCTAGTTTACTTGTTTTGGTGTTGACTGTTTCCTTGACCTGAAGTTTGACTTTGTTTTTGTGTGAATTTCTTCGTATGGATTGGTATATTTTGTCAATCTCTATGTGTCTATTGATTGCTGATTCATTTGAATACCAGGCCTCTAGGAATTCTCTGGCATTTTTGCAGTTCCCTTTGTCTAAGATTTGAACATTGTCCCAGTCGAATTGGTGCCCGTGGTTGTCTGCATGTAGTGATATGAGGGAGTGTATGTCGTGTCTTTTGACAGCTAGTTTGTGTTCGTGAATGCGAAGACGAAGAGGGCGTCCACTTTGACCAATGTAATGTTTGTCGCAGTCGTTGCAATTTATCTTGTAGATGACGTTAGTTTTGTCTTCTTTTGCCGTTGAGTCCTTTGGTTTACATAGAACTGAGTGTAGTGACTTTGTTGGTTTATGAGCGACATCGATTCCAAAAGGTTTGAATAGTCTTGCAGTGATTTCGGAGATATCTTTTATATATGGTAGGACGACTTTCTTTGTGTTTTCGCTGGTGGTCTTTGATTTGGTTGGTTGAGCTGGGGGTAGATGTCTTTTGATGAAGTTTCGTGGGTATCCATTTCTTTGGAAGACGTCCATCAGATGATTTTCTTCAATTTTCCTCAAGGCGGGAGTGCTGCAATGAGTCCTGGCTCTCTTGAACAATGTACGTATGCAGCTAATTTTGTGTGATGTTGGGTTGTTACTGTTGTAATTGAGTATTTGATCCGTGTGCGTTGGTTTTCTGTATACTTGGGTTTCCAATTTTCCTGTAGTTGTTCGTTTGATTAAGACGTCTAAAAATGGGATTTTGTTTTCACATTCTTCTTCTCTTGTGAATTTGATGTCGTTGAAGGTGTTGTTTATTATGTTGTGGGTATTGTCTAAGTTTTCTCTTTTGATTATCACGAATGTATCATCTATGTAGCGTATCCAAATTTTCGGTTTGATCTTTGGCAGAATTATGTTTTCCAGTCTTTGCATGACGGCTTCCGCAATCAATCCTGATATGGGTGATCCCATAGGTGTCCCTTGAATTTGTTCATACATTTGGCCGTTGAATTGGAAATAAGTTGTGAGACATAAGTTTATGCATTCCATCCAACTTGAATGCTGCATTTTTGATTGTTGTATGTGTTCGTCGTTGTTGAGTAGTTGTTCCATGGTTTCTTTTGCTAGTTTTAGTCCAATCGAAGTATATAATGCCGTGACGTCGAAGGATACCATTATTTCTTGGTTGTCTATTTCAATGCCTTTGATTTTCTCTAAAAATTGGGTCGCAGATTGGATGGAGTGATCACATGATTTCGTCAAGTGTTTCAGTCTTCTGTATAGTTCTTTGGATAAATTGTATGTTGGGGTTCCTGGGAGTGATACGATTGGTCGTAGAGGTATATTTGGCTTGTGTATTTTTGGTCTGCCGTAGAATCGAGGTATGACGGGTCCATTGGATTTCATTCGCCATTGATCTTCTTTTGTGATCTGACCCGTTTTGGTGAGTTTGCTTAGGGTTCTTTGAATGCGGTTGTTTAGTGTTTCGATGGGGTTTGTTGTTAGTTGTTGGTATATTGTTTGATCTTTGAGTAGTTCTTCCGCTTTTGCAGTGTATTCTTCTTTGTCCATGATTACTGTAGTCCTTCCTTTGTCAGCTGGTACTATAACGATATCTTTCCTGTTTTTCAGTCTTTTGAGGGCTTTTTGTTCTTGTGAGTTGAGTTGTGTGTGTCGTTTTCTTTGTTTAACTATAGGTACTATTGTTTGACGTATCTCTTCTTGTGTTTCTTCACTTAATTTTGATGATTTGAGTGTTGATTCAAGAGCAGCGAAGAAGTCTGTTTTCGAGGCGTCTTCAGTGTTGTAGTTTAATCCTTTTTGAAGTAGTTGTTGTTCCATTTTTGACAGCGGCTGTTTTGATAAATTGACTACGCAATCAATTGGTGTATTGTTCGGCTGTTGTTTTTCGATTTTTGCTAGCTTGGTTCTGAGAACTTTTCGTCTACGTTCTCTGTGTCTACTACTTGTCAGTGCGATTGCGGTGATCATTGTTGAAAGGTGTTCTTGGCTGAGGATTTTCTCTAGTTTCTCTTTTTCAAAGTCCATTATTTGTTGATATTTCTTGATTCTATAATGTGCATCTGTAATCATTAGTTTAACCATTTTTCTTCCACATTGTTCAGCTAATTTCCATCCCATTGGGCAGTTGACAAAATATACCAATCCATACGAAGAAATTCACACAAAAACAAAGTCAAACTTCAGGTCAAGGAAACAGTCAACACCAAAACAAGTAAACTAGAAAGTGAGAAGTCACACAAAAACAACCAATCACGTTCAAGGTTAGCAGAAGGAATGACTAACGACATTCAGACCAAAGAAACAGCCAGCACCGAAACAAGCAAACTAGGGGATGAAATGTCACACGAAAACAACCAATCACGTTCAAGGTTACTAGAAGAGATGACTAATAAACTCATAGAGAATTCTAAAAGCTCACTTCACATCGAAGTATGCGCTGAAGATGTTGCTCAGTAGAGCAATGAAAGCTTCGCAACCAAACCATCCAGCTCAGAGAACACAACCACACCAAAATCATCCACCTGAGCTACAAATCTTCTCTAATATATCTAAATCATACGAGCGTAACACGCTTCTTTCTGTTCGAAAGTGGGAAGACTTCGCCAAACGGCAAGGATCCACCAGAGAACAACTATTTTTTCTCCATGAGTGCCTTCGTCATCAAATTTTACCAACCAGCGTGAGATATAAGCCACCAATCAACTGCCCAATGAGATGGAAATTAGCTGAACAATGTGGAAGAAAAATGGTTAAACTAATGATTACAGATGCACATTATAGAATCAAGAAATATCAACAAATAATGGACTTTGAAAAAGAGAAACTAGAGAAAATCCTCAGCCAAGAACACCTTTCAACAATGATCACCGCAATCGCACTGACAAGTAGTAGACACAGAGAACGTAGACGAAAAGTTCTCAGAACCAAGCTAGCAAAAATCGAAAAACAACAGCCGAACAATACACCAATTGATTGCGTAGTCAATTTATCAAAACAGCCGCTGTCAAAAATGGAACAACAACTACTTCAAAAAGGATTAAACTACAACACTGAAGACGCCTCGAAAACAGACTTCTTCGCTGCTCTTGAATCAACACTCAAATCATCAAAATTAAGTGAAGAAACACAAGAAGAGATACGTCAAACAATAGTGCCTATAGTTAAACAAAGAAAACGACATACACAACTCAACTCACAAGAACAAAAAGCCCTCAAAAGACTGAAAAACAGGAAAGATATCGTTATAGTACCAGCTGACAAAGGAAGGACTACAGTAATCATGGACAAAGAAGAATACACTGCAAAAGCGGAAGAACTACTCAAAGATCAAACAATATACCAACAACTAACAACAAACCCCATCGAAACACTAAACAACCGCATCCAAAGAACCCTAAGCAAACTCACCAAAACGGGTCAGATCACAAAAGAAGATCAATGGCGAATGAAATCCAATGGACCCGTCATACCTCGATTCTACGGCAGACCAAAAATACACAAGCCAAATATACCTCTACGACCAATCGTATCACTCCCAGGAACCCCAACATACAATTTATCCAAAGAACTATACAGAAGACTGAAACACTTGACGAAATCATGTGATCACTCCATCCAATCTGCGACCCAATTTTTAGAGAAAATCAAAGGCATTGAAATAGACAGCCAAGAAATAATGGTATCCTTCGACGTCACGGCATTATATACTTCAATTGGACTAAAACTAGCAAAAGAAACCATGGAACAACTACTCAACAACGACGAACACATACAACAATCAAAAATGCAGCATTCAAGTTGGATGGAATGCATAAACTTGTGTCTCACAACTTATTTCCAATTCAACGGCCAAATGTATGAACAAATTCAAGGGACACCTATGGGATCACCCATATCAGGATTGATTGCGGAAGCCGTCATGCAAAGACTGGAAAACATAATTCTGCCAAAGATCAAACCGAAAATTTGGATACGCTACATAGATGATACATTCGTGATAATCAAAAGAGAAAACTTAGACAATACCCACAACATAATAAACAACACCTTCAACGACATCAAATTCACAAGAGAGGAAGAATATGAAAACAAAATCCCATTCTTAGACGTCTTAATCAAACGAACAACTACAGGAAAATTAGAAACCCAAGTATACAGAAAACCAACGCACACGGATCAAATACTCAATTACAACAGTAACAACCCAACATCACACAAAATTAGCTGCATACGTACATTGTTCAAGAGAGCCAGGACTCATTGCAGCACTCCCGCCTTGAGGAAAATTGAAGAAAATCATCTTATGGACGTCTTCCAAAGAAATGGATACCCACGAAACTTCATCAAAAGACATCTACCCCCAGCTCAACCAACCAAATCAAAGGCCACCAACGAAAACACAAAGAAAGTCGTCCTACCATATATAAAAGATATCTCCGAAATCACTGCAAGACTATTCAAACCTTTTGGAATCGATGTCGCCCATAAACCAACAAAGTCACTACACTCAGTTCTATGTAAGCCAAAGGACTCAACGGCAAAAGAAGACAAAACTAACGTCATCTACAAGATAAATTGCAACGACTGCGACAAACATTACATTGGTCAAAGTGGACGCCCTCTTCGTCTTCGCATTCACGAACACAAACTAGCTGTCAAAAGACACGACATACACTCCCTCATATCACTACATGCAGACAACCACGGGCACCAATTCGACTGGGACAATGTTCAAATCTTAGACAAAGGGAACTGTAAAAATGCCAGAGAATTCCTAGAGGCCTGGTATTCAAATGAATCATCAATCAATAGACACATAGAGATTGACAAAATATACCAATCCATACAAAGAAATTCACACAAAAACAAAGTCAAACTTCAGGTCAAGGAAACAGTCAACACCAAAACAAGTGAACTAGAAAGTGAGAAGTCACACAAAAACAACCAATCACGTTCAAGGTTAGCAGAAGGAATGACTAACGACATTCAGACCAAAGAAGCAGCCAGCACCGAGACAAGCAAACTAGGGGATGAAATGTCACACGAAAACAACCAATCACGTTCAAGGTTACTAGAAGAGATGACTAATAAACTCATAGAGAATTCTAAAAGCTCACTTCACATCGAAGTATGCGCTGAAGATGTTGCTCAGTAGAGCAATGAAAGCTTCGCAACCAAACCATCCAGCTCAGAGAACACAACCACACCAAAAACAATGCATCTATGCCATTGACAACAATTTTGAGCCATATCACCTATTATCTCCAGTCATTCGTTTTTACCATCCTGAGGACTGCAATCAGCCAGGCAGTCTACACCTCCAAACGAGGCTTAGATGAACCAACGACATATAAACATCTAGCTGGTGGAAGGTAAAAACCAATGGTTGGAAACAATTGGTGACATGGCTCAAAATCGTTCTCAGTGGCGCAGATGCATCCACTCCTTGTGACTTATGATTTCCAATTAAACTTTTGTTCTCCGTTATTACTATTCCTTTGTCTCACACCTCTGTTTACTGTCTATATTATGCATTTCTTCTACTTCCTTCTCTTGCTCTGCGTGCTACATAGATTGTGGCGACTTGAACTGCCGCACATATGTGCAAAGTTCTATGTCGAAAACCGACCGACCGACCGAGCTGGTGGAAGTGACAGGCTATGTTTTTAAGGTTGAAGTCACTCAATTAGTTTAAACATGGAACTTCGCACAGAAGTGCAGCAGCCCAAGTTGTCATACTCCATGTAGCATACAAAGGTAGAGATAAACGATCAAAACTATAACCTGCAGCGTTAAGCATAGTAATCTGGTCCAGTGTGAATGGGAAGTAGATATCAGTTTTCCAACTCTCGTTGAAGTAGAGGAAGGTTCTCTACCTAAAATGAAGTAACGCAGGACCTAGGGATTTGAAATCAGAGGATTTTGCGAATGATTGTGTAAAAAGAACCAGTTTTATGCATTAGGCTGAACCCCACATATTGTGTAAGGGCTGATTATACTACACAAACTGCAACAGATGGAGTGAAATTTGATTTCTAGGCCGATTAGCTGAAGGTCGAAAGGTTAAGCCAATGGTGTGGGAATCCCAAATAACTCCAACTGTCTCGTCCAAATCATTGTGCGGATAAATCTCCCACATGAAAATCGGCTCCACTGAAAGTGTTAGTATCCTGTTATCCATAGTGATATGGATTAAGGCAAGCCCAGGATGAACAAATCCGAAAACCACGCATTCTTCAAACCTTGATGAGGGTTTATTGATCACACCATCTCTCGACAAATTTCGTGGAGCATCTCCTGGTGCCCATATTGTACCAAGTTCTGCAATAAAACCAAACTGATCATCAAAAGTTGCCGTCACTCCTGACCAGAAGTTTACATTTGACGCTGTCAATAAGAAGACTTGTAGTAGTGTTTAGATGTGACGAGAATAACAAGTGTATTATGCTAATTAAGTGAATGTGTCCGAATTCGTTGAAAATCCTACAGAAATTTCCACCTTTTATTATGAAAGTAGTCTCCGATTCATATTTCCTTGTTATCAACACTAGCATAAGTAGACAACACTGTTAATCCTTTTCGAAATTATTTTAAAACACCTTTTTTAAGTCAGTACATACCACATTGCTGGAGGTTCATTATCGTATTATCTACGGAATTCTTCCCCGATATATGTAAGACAGCCAAACCGTTAAGTCCAGCACAGAAGTCATACTATTTTTATGCTAAGGCTCGAGCCACATTATTTTTTAGGCATAAGATGACAGATCAGTAGTTTCATAACAACTCTGACAGTAAATATTTAGCAGTGTTTCACAAAGTATGTGGCACTTGTTAATGACAAGCTTACAGGTATCTAGTCTTACAGTATTCTTTGTTGAGTGACTCCTTCTCTGTAGTTATGTGTCTTGGAAACTATTTTGAGTTTGACCGATTGAGTGGTCTCTGAAATTACAGTGAACTAATTCAAACCTGTTCCTAAACTGATCCCAAACCTGACTAAAAAAATCCAACTGTTTCTCTAATCCCCATTCAATTTTTAGTGAGCTACGGATACTGCATTTCTTAAGTTAATGGCTTTGACGGTTAAGCTCATAATACTATTCGACGCTATAATAGTAGTTTCACTGCGCTGGCGTTCAACTGACAGATCTAATAATTTACTTGTCTATGGGCTTATGGAACATAATGCACTATAACCACACACATATAAGGGATGAATAAAGCTATTTTCTCATACGGCAAATTATTCGTAATAAGTTATACGCATATACCAAGGCAGACGATCACTAAAAATTTCCACTGCGTTTAATCATGAATAACAGTTACAAACAGCTTTGAGATATTTGAAGATTTTACAAAGCTAGGACCTAAGTATTATTGATATGAGTATTTCGACGGCTTCATATAGTTACATTTTATAGACAATTCTTTTAAAAGCTCTCACTTTTAGGCTCATCTGACCTCACTGCATTCAGTTTTATGTTGTGACTTTTATTTGGCATTTAACAGTCTATGCATATCATACATAAAATGAGGTGAACAAAACGTGTTGAGGTGCGTATACTTCTACGCATCAAATGTTTTCAATGAAGAACTGAAAATTTCTACCACAAATAGCTGAGCATTTATCAAGAAGTTATTTTTGTTTCGGGAAATATGCTGCAAATGCGTAGGTATTTCAGTTTTTGCTACATATTCGGCATGTACACATGTGCATGTATGCACATATGTATATTTCAGTGTATGTCTCTGTATACTGAGTTACATGTTTCGTGTGACCCTAAAATTCACTCCTTATGCTGTTGCTTTTAAGCTAACTGGTAGAGTCTTCTGCCACGTCGCATACAATCAAGTGTATAAGGGAAAAGTTAAACTTTAAGCATCACTAACTACTAATCAGAGAATGACCTCGGACATACTAATGACGTGAAGGAGGCATTTTTGTGTATGGAATACATATATTTATGAAATAATGCATAAAACCTGTAGAAAAGTGTTACAGAGGATACCTTGCTCGCACATATGATAGAAATAGCTCTCAGTTTCGGGTTGGAGTATCAACTGAATACAATTCCATTATGGGTAAATAAATATTACTGCATAACACTGTGAGACTTTATCTAAATAAATGTTACCCACAGTGGAATTATACTCTACCACAGTGCACAAGTTCTATTTTGATATCAAGAGAGTAATTAGACTACATTTTATGCATGTTATTATTAGGGTTTTCTAACCCTAACGTGAAAATATCCCTAAATTAACTGCAATCTAAATCGAACCAACCCACATGTCGCCTTTGTTAGGTTAACCTAACCCTAACTTGTCCTTGGCTTAAACTGTAAATTAATCTTTCTCAAACCTAAGCTGAAACTTGCCAGAAATCCCATTTAATAGCATAAAACTTCGATGAGAATATTTGATTGATGGTAACAACATTAATTGCCAGGTTTCACTGCCTTGCTCAGTGAGCAATTAAGGTTATTGGTGCGGTCGCACTTCATTGGTAGTCAGTGGTGCTTAAAGTTTAACTTCACCTGAATAAGGATACATATGCAAAAAACACCTAAAGGACCAACTGACCTTGACGTACGCATGGGAATCGTATAAACCACGTAAGCAACATACGATGTCCAATACTTTCCTGTACAATTATTTGAAATGGTGTCAGTCAGTTATCTCAAGCATCTTTCATTTAGACAGCTTTTGAAAGAATTTTCACATATTTGTTCTTTAATCTGGTCTGATCACGAATGCAGGAAATCGAGTTACGTATTAGTTCTCCTTGAATTCGTTCCTAAGACTATTCCCTTGTTTGAGCAAGCAACCCTTGATAGGTGTGCATTTCTGTCTTGACATCTGTGCAGTCCCGCTGTTTCTTTTCATCTCATTTAAAAATGCAGGAGGTTGAGTATGTATTAGTCATCATCTATATTAATTTCATTCTAGATACGAATAATAAATATTAATAATGGTAGTGAAGATAAACGAAGAACAGAACTCATGTCTCATTAATCAACATCAGTCTTCCAGACCCAGTTTACAACTTCAGGATTTATTCGTCCTAGTTTTTAGTCTCATACTCACATTGGATTTCATGTAGTTTGAATACGACAGGTGTCTGAAATAGTTAATATTTGAGGTGAAATGTTAAACAGGCACATTTGGACTGCCATTAGAATCATACTGGCTGCAAAAGATTGAGCTATTGATGAAAGGAGGATTCACACGCAATCTGTACAGCTATTATAAGTAATCATGACAGTCGATAGAACAATACCGTGTAATGATCGAATGCCTCAAATATTGTGAGGGCATGAAAATCTAGTACTACGGCTGCATTATAGTAACAATTTCTTCTTAATTTCTAACCTACTGTTATTATAACGGAACGTTTTCAATTTTCTATACCTCAGCTTCTTTTACTGTGCTAATGTGTTCTTCTAATACTCCCTGATACTGACCTGCACACTTTCACTTTATCTAAGTTTGTGCGTGCCATCACTCTTACTTTTTCCTCATATAGATCAGAAGAGACCTGATCCAATTTCGAGCCTTTTTTCAACAGCGAAGAAACTGATTTGAGCAATGCTGCTTCCGGTGCATCTGTTTCTTTACAACCATGGTATATAACACTGTGTGAAACTTGTAGTTTGATAATTTCAGGTAGCTGTAAAATGGGCTGTATAAATGTAGCACACACTAGTCATCGTGAATTTTCGTTACATATGTTTTAGTTTGACTTTAGAGTTCAGAAAATTGCGGAAGTTGTTGAGACAATAATTCAACATGTATCGAAAACCAAAAGACGAAGGAAAAGTACTTGGCTGCTTCTAATTGATGGACTAGTCACGGTATGACTAGGCGAGATTATTGTTGTGTTAGCTGACTGACGGTGGATATGTTGGAACTTTTATACTACAACCACGAAAGACCGGATACCAGAGAGCAAGTTGAAACCACGTGGATGATGTGTTTCCACTCAAAGGCACTGGATAACTGACACAATTTGTGTAGGATTTAATATCAAACCTACGATTAAGACAGAGGTATTACAACCTGAGTTTTCAGGGTTTCAAATGCAGTACAAAAAATTTAGGTTGTTGTAACACTAATAATTCAATGTTTTGAAAACTTTTTCAGCGCAACTTCAGTTCATGATCTTAAGAGAATATATTGGTAACATGGTAAGCAGTGGCTTGTCATGTTCTAACATTTTTAAATTTAGAAGGAACTTATAGGAGACTGGAGTGGGTTTATACTGCTACTCAGCAAATTTGAAAATCCTTTTGCTTGAACTCGCACGTACTGAACATCAGAAAAAGCCAAAGAATGGAGCTTAGATAACCAGGAATATCACACAAGACTGGAGAGTAGCTTCATTTATTAATAAAGGCATCAACAAGTTAACAGATGCATTCGAATGAAATTGCATATGGCTTGAAACCAACATTTTGAAGGGGGAAGAATTGATCAATCATCGCAACAAGCACACCAGTTGTTGTTACTACTTTGCCTTAAACCATTCTCAGCAGGCTCAATGTACCGTAGTACGGATTCAGTCATTGGCTTACCTAATCTGCAAATACTCATAATGAAATTTTGAGGTTGTTCTTAAGGATAAGCTCTTCGAAATCGTGTGGCTAATGAGGGTGAACTAGAGACGTCCATAACACGCGTGTTACGAGAATGTGTTGCGTGGGGTAGGAGGCTGGTTGAATGTGTGCTTGGCAGGACACAAATTAGTACATCTTAATTAATCGGAAACAAACTGGAAGTTTGCTTAGTTAATATCTAGCTAATTTACCTTGATTTATTCGTTTCGGCCCCATTTGTATTTTGTTGTCAGGGTCGTACAGCACACGACCAAACGTTCAGTGATGATTTTTCACACGAGCTGCCAGCACTAAAGCAAGAAATGTCATCTAAACTTCAAATCTGTGCAATCGCAAACGGTTGCGACATGAAGGGTGGAAGGTAAGGAACGAGCCAAATCGCCTTGAAATGACTTACAGTATGTTAACTGATCATATGATGGAAATATAAAGTCTTTACGCGGGTAATTAGCTGCATCTGTCGATGAATGAAACATGTAAACACCGAGAATATTTCATGCATTTGGTTCCCCTGATAAATTTCGATAGAGAAAGGAAGACCAGATTTGCAGTTACTTTTGTTTCTTTTCTTTCCCACTGGCCACCACCCAATCTTCTAGAAGTTGTGTGTCTGCCTGAAGTCTATCTGAGTCTTTCGAGAACTTTGTTGCTCTCCAAATCTCTATGTCGTCAGCGTAAAGAACAGGCGTGCAGCTGAGGTGACAGGGGAGTTCACTGATAGAAATCAAAAGCATCAGTTGCCCCAGGAAAGAGCCCTGCGATACTGCTAATGACGAGCTGTGCGAGGATGATCAGACACTATTGACCTTCGTAAAGAATTTCCTTTCATATGCGTAGTCCTTTAACCATGAGAGAAGCTGCCCGCCTATATCTACCTGACTCATTTTATGTAAAAGAATGTAATGTTGAACTGTGTCAAATGCCTTCTCAAAGTCTAGGAAGATCCTATGGACTGGAATTTTCACGTTTCAGCATTATGTTCAGTCGTTCTTGGTGATATTAGGTTTGTCATAGAGGGTCTGTCTCTCCTGAAACCATGTTGTGATTCATGGAATCTGTTAGTCCTGCCAAGGTGTTTCCTGATGTACACATTAGTTATACCTTCCAGTACTTTTAACACCACTGGGAATAGTGCTGCTGGTGACATCTTGCCTGTCCTCACCTTTGAAAGTAGAGGAAAGTATGGTTCTTTTTCACTCTTTTGACAGTTTCCCTTCGTCGAGTGAGTGTTAAAACAAGTCCCATAAGGGCCTACAGAGAGCTTCAGCGCACTGTTTCGGAGCAGATGCCCTAATTTCTTCAAAACCTTAGAACGTTCCAGATGTGAGTCTTTGTTACTTCCGTAGTTTTATTATAGGTTTATTTAGAGAGTAACCACTAGATTTTCACCCGGTGAAGTAGTAGTGCCGCCATTCTGCTCCATACCAGTAATACACACACTGTTGTTTAACTGTTTGGCGAAGGCTAAACTGAATGTTTCAGTCATCTCCAGACTAGCGAGGTATTGACCGCTTCGACCCGCTAGGGCGCATGCCCCTGGTTGGTTGGTTTCCTGTTCGATATGAATCGATACAGGCTTCTGTAGCTCGCTAGGAGTTTCTTGGCAAGGTTAGCCTGAAATTACTTCCTGTCACTCCTAACTCTTGTGTCCCAACAGTTACTGAGTTCCAGGTATACATCATGGTGTATTTGACACTTAGATATTCTCCACGTAGATGACGCCTTCCTCTTCGCTTACAGAATATGTTGAGTACCTTATTTCAGCCATGAGGACCTTTTACTCGCCTGTGTTGTGATTGGAGGGACGGAGCCTGAAATTGCTAACTGAATAATCCTTTTTGCCACCTCCTAGTGTTCCTCCACAGATAACTTAGTCCATTCTGTGGGACATTCTGCACCGTATTTCGGCATAGTTAGCCTTGCCATGGTATAGACATGGTAACGTAGCGTCCCACTGTAAACACTTGTGGAGAATAAGATGAAACTCTATGACTGCGTGGTCACTAGTCCCTGGTGAGGTCACGATTATGACATTTCCGACGTGTGGTTGGTATTTAGTGTAACCTTTTTTTCCCTTCACGTTCTCCAGTGGAACACGGGGCTTCAAGCTAGTGGCTTGAAGTTTCTGTAGAAGTGTTTATTTTACAGGACGGGGTTGCTAGCCTCATGCCCAACCTTTCCTCCTTACCAGCATTATTTCTGGCTCAGCGAGGTAAAGAACTGCGTCGGCTGGGGATTGAACCCCGGACTGTGTGCATGGTCGGCGAGCGTCCTAACCGCTATACCGCCAACGCTAATGTAACCTTAGAAGTCTTTAATTTATGAAGAATGATATTTGAAGTCGGTTGGGCTGGAGTGTCCTGGTAATGGTTTCGCTAAGTTTTGATGATGTGATGTTGTCAAGTGGAGCGCTGCGTGGGACTGTTGCGAGACGGAAACGTGGAGTGCTGTTTCTGCTATCCGACAACACGCTGTGTGAGAATTTGCCAGGGCGACAAATTGGATAAATGTACTAAAAGCATGGGTACGGGGTGTTTCGCTTAAACTCATAGTGCAGTTTCATCAGTCCTTTGTCACGACTGCATTGCACTCATCCTATGCGAAATTCGACTTTACCTGGTACTTTTTGGTTACTCAGCTTCACAGCAATCACGTGGTAGAATAAGCCTTGTTTATCTGAACGAGTGAGGAAGATGCTGCCACAGATATAGTACCTGAAGCTTTGACAGTAGTTCGACACAGCCGATCTTATCACACAGAGATTTGATATGAAAGTAATGGTTGGATTTAATTCACCAGCTAGAAAGATCAGGTTTCCCAAGTAGATAATTCACCAAATAGATATTTTCCGGTTAAAGAGGTAAAGCACGTCGTATTCAAGCAGCACACGTAAGGCGCGTGACGTGAGTCACACTTTAGTGAAATTAATCAAACAAGGATTCTCTTCAGCATCGAATATGGGAGATTATATGGCATATTCCTGTTTTCAGGTGGCAGCACCTGCTTTATCCGTTGGGGATTCTAGCGTTGCGAAAATCCAAATGAGCCATCATAAGCAGTTCGAAGTTGTCGTTGTACGCCATCTTTCTTGACGAAAAGGAGAGTGTAGTTTGTCAGTCAGAGTGAGATGTATGATAGCCGGTGCTGCTGGCGTAAAAGTGATAGTTTTAGCTCATTCATGTGTTGCTTAAGTAGATGCACGTAGTCAATCATTGTAAGCGCAATATCGCTTGAAATGAAGTCACGCGTAGATATAGGCTATCCCGGTCCGGAACAAACAAGAAGCCGGTCACTGTTTCTACGGTACTATTAATTAACAAACCAATAAATATATATACAACAAACCTTAGCGGTTTCAAGAGTACAATACACAATGCTTAACAGAAAGCAAGGAACTGCTATCAGAGCGGAATAACGTTAAAGCCAAAATTACGAACTAGCCGGATCAGACACGACCGTTCAGGTAAGCAGTCAGTAGAAGAATGAACCCAAGTAAGAGATAGACAAAGCATAGGCACAAAGATGGAATTTAATTGGCTACTTAACCAATCAATAAATAAGATAAACTCAACAGAATAATACAAAGTAAGACATGGGTCAGCAAAATAACAGTTCACAAAAATACTCTGATTGGGTCATGAGTTCAACTGTCTGACTAAACGGATCGAAGTAAAAACACACATACACAGTTCATTAAACAAGGTGGGATAGACACGTTAGGCATGGATAATTGTGTTGCAACAATGCTAGGCTGATCCGGGACAGGTTGACTTGATTTAAGGACGGGAATTGAATTCATCTTACAATCATATCATTCGGAGCTTAGTTATCTGAGGTGAAAATCTCTGCTGGTGACCTTTGTGTTATCCATAGACTAACTCGGAAACGCAGCATCAGATGTCTTTTGTCAAAGTTCCTTGTATATTAAGTAGCGCCAGTGGGAGTTTTGTGGACCAGTCTTTTTGATGAGAGAGGTAGCAAGCACAGTTTTAAGTTACATACGAAGTCGTTCTACCATCCCATGGGAAAGGGGGTGATACAAGGTCATTCGTATTTGTTTAACTCTCAATAATTCGATGAGCTGTTGAAAAAGAAGGCTTTCGAACTGTGCACTTCTGTCTGTGGTGATTATGTATAGAGGACCAACGTTTGCTATCCAGTTTTTAATCAGAACCTTAGCAACTGTTTCGTTGGATACGTCTGCTACTGGTCAACGAGTGAATCTATCGATGCAAGTGAAAATGTAGCTGAAACCATTGGAAGGAGGGAAAAAGATATCTGCATTTATGTATCCAAACCTTGAGTTGGGGTTGGGAAACTACCAAATGGTGCGTTGGTTTGATGATGAATGTTAACTCTTTGACAAGATAAACAATTTTGCTTCCACTTCATAGCATTATCATTTGTGTTTGGCCATATAAATCTTTCCTTCAGCAGCTTGGTAGTAGCACTGACTCTGGAATGTGAGAGATTTTGCACTTTTTAAAAAATTATGCACCTAATAGCTGCTGGAACAAAAGGTCGACATTTACCAGTAGATGTTTCACAGATTACTTTCGTTTTGTCAAAAGGAACTTTGGTGAGTTTTAAGTGTGTCGTTTCAGAAGACATCTTATTTAGTTCACCATCAATTCTTTTTGGGCTTGTGAGATGTTCGTAATCGATATCGGAACATACAGTGTCGTTAATGTGCATACGTGACAGAGCATCTGCAACTTCATTGCTGCTACCCTTCACGTGTCGAATGTCTGGGGAAAACCGGGATATAAATTCAAGATGTCGTATTTCATGGGGCGAGAAGTTATCTCCCGTAAGAGCTTTATGATCCGTAAAGGCAGTAAAAGCATATGTCTAAAGTGTCTGATGGCCAGATAAACGGCTAGTAACTCTCTTCCAAAGGTGTCATAGTGACACTGAGTAGGAGTCAGTCGTTTTGAAAAGAGTGCGAGGGGTTGCCGTCCAGCGTTTACTTATTTTGTAGAACTACCCAAGTGGCAACGTTCGAGGCGTCTATCGTGAGGAAAAGAGGAGCATTGCTTTTGAGTCTGAGTGGGAGTGTCTGCTCGTTCAACATGTGCTAAACAGTTTAGAATAATTTGATGGCTTAGTCCGGCAAGTGAACTGAATGGCTGCAAAACTGTAGCACAGTTGGGGATGAAATGATGGTAAAAACTGATGAGACCCAAAAATCGTCGTGGAATTTTTTCAAAGGAATCAGATAATGGACAATCAGCAGGGACTTGTAAGAGTTAGACTTAGGATTTACTTCGACCTAACAATAACTGCTCTTACAAACTCCTTCACCGTTTATGACCTTAATTAGTACTCTGCCTACGTGCAAGTACTAAAGAACGGAATCAAAGTTAAAAGACTCGAAATAGCAAGTGTAACTGGACCGGAATTGTATTTACACAAAGAGATATGGAATTTGATAAGAAATAAAAAGTACGCACTTATCTGGAGGTGAGACGGTTGTCAGCTCGTAGAGTGTACTAGGTGAAAGTACAGCGAGAGAGCGAGACAGTAACCGTACAGGAGGATCAGGAGTACAAAGCGGAAGTGGGGTTAAAGGTCAGGTTGCGTTCATTCAAACAAAAGTTCAAAGGTACAATGTACACTACGGGTTATCCCCCTCTTAGAAGGTTGGTGGGATAACAGTAAGCTTCGATATATAAAAGTAACAAGGTGGCGTACAATAACAGTGAATGGACAAGAAAATGTGAAGATAGTAATAAATTAGTTGTTTCTCTTTTCTTTTTTTGGAAAAAAATTATATATATTGAGAAAGGAAAGAATGAAGGAAAAAAATTAAGGCAATTTATGAGCACTATGTACATGATCAATGGAGTAAGATGGAATATAAGAAGGAATAACGCTGGTGCCTTGGTGTGATTTTTTTAAAGTTTTTTTTTGACATCGTTTATTTATACTTATCTTTTTTTTTATTATTTTATTTTTATTTTATTTATTTAGTTTTTTTTTAACGACATACTATTACGGACTGGGTTATGTGGAGGTGTGATGGTTTACCTCCGTTACCCACGTTGTTATAACGGGAAGGTGGCTCATTATGTCTAAGTTTCCTCTTAGACTAATGCTCCATCCTTCCTCATCAACTAAAACTAGTAGTAACACCAAAGGCAATCAGTATACCAGCGTATTAGGAGGAATAAAGTAAAAGCAACAGAAAAGAATAGAAGAAGAGGTTAGGATTTAAAAATCAGCATAAGTTGTTAACAAGAACTGAAGCGGAATAAATGCGAAGGAACTAGTGTAACATGGGAGTGGTACGCCAAATTGAAATAAAACAAGGGAAATTGCTAGCGCTGTGAAAACTTATGCAAGGTACAGAGAAGTGTGTGTATAACCAATAGCTATGAATAGGTACAATCACCATTTGTTAAAAAAAATGTAGCGAGCTGTATAATTAAAGTGATGCAAAGTAATTACAAGTATGGGTCACAAAATAAATAAGTTTCGTCATGGCATAACTCGAGTAAAAATAGTAAGATCTGTGAAAATAGATTGAGCGGATTAAAATGTACAGCATAGAAGTGACTTATTTATATGCAAAAATATTTAACGGTCCGTTTAACTATACAGTGAAAGTTTTTGTTTTTACATTTTATTATATTTTTTTATGTATTTTATTATTCTTTTATCGGGTCCATATTTTTGTTCGATTGGTTTGTAATTCCACGAGTGTTGGGAGTCACCATACGACAATGGAATAGACTGGTCTAGTTAGCGGTTCGAGTGCAACGCCAAAAATAAAATGTTAAAACACTGTAACGAGAAAGAAATCTAACAGGATTAGTAAATGAAAAAGTGGCTACTGCCCACAAACGAAACACAAAAGAGTAAATATCATGAAAAATGAATGTAACCTGAGAAAAGACATGAAGGTATGAGTTACTCTTGTAATTAAAAGCGTTTAGTTAACAAATTCGTAGTATCGTTTAGGCCAGTGTACATGCCGACCAGAGCGTGTAACCGGTGCCTTACTTGTCTCATCCGGAGAACTGCTAGGTTTAGTAGGATTTTCGACAATCGGACTTGGCTGGGGTGTGGGTGCGGGCGTAGTTGCTGGTTGTGTAGGCGTGAGAGGTACAGAGTCTTCAATGTAGGCCGCTTTAAGTCTGTCGACACTTACGGTGTCTTGACGGCCAAGTCGATCAATAACAAAAAATTTTTCTTTCCTATTAACGACCTTGAATGGTCCATCGTAAGGAGATTGTAACGGTCTACGAACGGCGTCGCAACGCACAAAAACGTGTGTACAGTCATCGAGTCTAGCATCTACTTGCACTCTCCTGTTTTGTGTGCGTGTGGGAGTTGGTTGCAGGCGCTGCATAAGGCGCTTGAGGTTCTGAGCATAACACTGTACATCCGTAACAGTTGTCTCACCACTTTCAGGTGAGATAATTTCACCCGGTAGACGAAGGGGGTACCAAACACCAACTCTGCGGAGGTGCACTGTAAGTCTGCTTTGAGCGTGGAACGGATGCTAAGTAGCACTAGGGGAAGAGACTCAGTCCACTTAGTATTCTCGGTAGCCATTAACGAAGCTTTCAGTTGGCGGTGAAAACGTTCTACAAGTCCATTTGCTGCTGGATGGTACGCGGTTGTTCCGATGCGTTTGCACCCCAGCAGCTCTAAGAGCTTCTTGAAGTGGGTTGATTCAAACTGTTGTCCACGGTCTGTGGTCACCGAAGATGGGCATCCGAATTGAGCTACCCAGCGTTCCATGAACACTCGGCAAATGGTTTCCGCGGTCGTATCGGCGATGGGAATAGCTTCTGGCCAACGAGTGAACCGGTCGACACATGTCAACAAGTGACAGTGGCCATTTGATGGTGGTAGAGGACCCCCTATATCTAGATGTACGTGGCTAAAGCGAGCATCGGGTGTGGAGAAGGAACCCACTGGAGTGATGTTGTGTTTGTGGACTTTAGCTCGTTGACACGGCACACAGGCACGTGCCCAGATACGCACGTCGCGATTGATACCAGGCCAGACAAATCTAGCTGACACTAGTTTGTCCGTTGCCCGGATACCTGGGTGGGAAAGGTTGTGGAGGCTATCGAATACCGTACGGCGCAATGAAGGTGGAACGATGGGTCTCGGGGTACCGGTGGACAGATGGCAGAGGATGGTACCCTCGCTATTAACAAGCGGTATACGCTTGATATTTAAGGAGGTATTTGACGACAGCTTATCAAGATCTAACTCTGTAAGCTGACGTTGCGCCATTTGTTTCAGGTCAATGGTTGGTGGCGCCGACATGGTACATATCCTAGACAAGGCGTCTGCCACAGCATTGTCAACTCCTGAAATATGTCGAATATCCGAAGTGAATTGTGAAATGTAGTCCAAGTGCTGCAATTCGCGTGGAGAATATCTATCAGTAGTAGTGTGGAGGGCATACGTCAGTGGCTTGTGATCGGTAAATACTGTGAATTTCCGACCTTCGACAAAGTGGCGAAAATGTTTGATAGCCGCGTATATGGCGAGGAGTTCTCTGCCAAAGGTGCTATACCTCGCTTCAGCGGCGGACAACTTCCGGGAGAAAAAGGCAACTGGTATCCATGAAGTATGTACCATTTGCTGTAGAACAGCTCCAATGGCTGTGTTAGATGCATCAACTGAGATGCTAAGCGGAAGATGGACGTCTAGGTGGACTAGCATGGTGGCGTCTGCAATTGCCGACTTAATATTCTGACTCCAGATCAGAAGGCTGCGTGTTCGAATCACGTCGGGCTCACGACTTGTAAGAGTTAGACTTAGGATTTACTTCGACCTAACAATAACTGCTCTTACAAACTCCTTCACCGTTTATGACCTTAATTAGTACTCTGCCTACGTGCAAGTACTAAAGAACGGAATCAAAGTTAAAAGACTCGAAATAGCAAGTGTAACTGGACCGGAATTGTATTTACACAAAGAGATATGGAATTTGATAAGAAATAAAAAGTACGCACTTATCTGGAGGTGAGACGGTTGTCAGCTCGTAGAGTGTACTAGGTGAAAGTACAGCGAGAGAGCGAGACAGTAACCGTACAGGAGGATCAGGAGTACAAAGCGGAAGTGGGGTTAAAGGTCAGGTTGCGTTCATTCAAACAAAAGTTCAAAGGTACAATGTACACTATAGACTGGTCTAATTGCTTAGCTGTCGATCAAATGCCCGACCCAATTGGGGTAATTCAGTCAAATACACTAAGATTTGACATGATTCATATAATGTTTTCAAAATTTCCTCACCATGTCACGGCTTATCTAGGGGACTTATGTAAGAGTTCACTAGTATTACAAAATATGAGAAATAAAATTCAAGTCAATGGAATGTTAAGTAACAGTATATTACCAAAAATGCAACGACACGTTATATCAACAAAAGGGTTACTTGGAAATAAAGTTTAAGTCCTCTGCTACAAATTATTTATATAAACCACGGAGACGTTAGCTGTTTGGACGGAGTAGGTTGTAGCTGCTGTGTCCCGGTTGTATAATTGTCTTCGGTTGAGCGCAGTGGACTCCTACAATAAATCCGAAAGATACAACACGGTGAGAGCTGAGCTAGTAAGCCAAAGAAACCAGGGAGGAGACGAAGTCTCCAACAGCAGAGTGTATTTTCCAAACGTACACGGAAGCCAAGTGTATTTCAACAAGAAGCGTTTTAAACAAAAATTATGTACAATATGTCTAATTTCTACAAATAACCAAAAAGTGTACAATCACATTGTTACGCACTCCACACTTAAGCTAATTTGTTATTTGAATATAGGAAATGTATGCGGTCGAAACCTATGGCTTTCAGCGGCTGTATTTGACTCGTCACTGTGACTCTAAGTCACCATCCAGTACTTCCCAAAAATACTGTCAAATGTGATGGAGAATATTTCAATCTCAGATGGATGTTACTGGTGTATCAGTGTTGTTTGAGTTGTTTTGTTTAAGTAATAAGCCTTCATTTACTGTCCAGATATTTTCGATAGGCTTTTAGAATGAGTAAGGATACAAGTTACTGAAAAGCAAACTTGCTGTGCTTTCATCTCAGCATACGTGAAGAGGCAGAACGGAAGCGACAGTCACGGTTTGAATTTCCTTAGATAGTTGGTTTTATGTTATTTTGTATGGTGTGACGAAACGAATGATGTTTTCACATTAAATGATAAGTTTGGCTATTTTAAGGGTGTCGTATCAACTTTTTCACGCAGCTGGAACGTTTTATGTAGCCCATCATGATGACGTTGCACGTGATTGGTTGTTTTCAGAGAACCAATGCTGTCAAAAATGCCTTTACTTCACAAGTTAGCTTTATTTTTAAAATTTTCAAATCAATAACAGTTCATATAATTGTGTATTGAAAAGTGAACTGATCTAGAAAAAAATAGTGATGAATTTTTTAGGTGTAAGAATTTAACGAATGTGAGTTGAAAATCGTCAGTAGTTTAGTCGTTTAAATATAGAAAGTTAAGAAGACAATTTTGTTGTGAAAAATAATTATTTAATACATATTATATGGGCAAGGTCTAATAGTAGGTATTCACAGGAGTTAGTATAGGGGACTTAGGCAAGCTCGGTAACGGTATAAAATGTTAGAATACAAATTGAAGTTTATGAAATAATATGGTAATAGTATATTATAAAAAACACAGTTAACGGGTTATAAAAAGTAATGGTTACTTGGCGATACAGTTAAAGTTCACTGCTACACATTATTGGTATAATGCGCAGAAGCGTTCACTGTTGGAGTTGTGTCTACTAGTAGAAGATGTGCACCGGTTGTAGAATAGTCTTCCGATGAGGATGAGAGGCACCTGCACAATCCAAAGGATGCAACATGGTTAGTAGTGAATCAACTAGATAGTATGAACCAGTGAGAAGACGAAGCATCGAGCGACAAAAAAGTATTTTAAATTGTACTCCGACGTTATACATATTTTACAATGAATCGTTTTAAACAAAAGTTATTTACGATGTTTCCATTTTTAACATCTAACAAAAACTGCACAATCATACTGTTCCAGGCTCCATAGTGGAGGATTATTTTTCAGTGCAGGATTGGTATTTTGTGGTTTTAAAATAAATGGTTTAAATGACATATTGTCATTATTTTACCAGACAACATCTTCAGCACCAACTTCGAATACGAATTAAGATTCGACTGATTGAAATGTAGAAATATTAAACAGAGAAAATAGAGAATTTAAGCATAAGGGCGAAGTTAAACTTTAAGCACCAGTAAGTACCAACGGAAAAATGGCCTTGAGCGCACCAACCATATGGTAAAGGATATTTGTGCGTGTGAAATACATATATTCGTGAAAATAATGGATGAAAATGCATGAAACTGTTACACAGGATGCCTTTCCATGACGTGTGACAAAAATGCCTCTCAGTTTTGGATCGGAGTATCAAGAGAGTAATTTAACTACGTTCCATGCATGTAATAATCTAGGTCTCTTGGCAAAAACAACAAACCTAATCTTTCCTTAAGCTAACCCTAACGTGAAAATATCCGTAAACTAACCATAATCCAACTTGAATCAACCCTAATGTTGCTCTCATTAGGTTAAGCTAACCCTAAAATGTCCTCGGCCCAAATCTTAAATTAATCTTCCCCAAACCCAATCTGAAACTTGTCAGATATCCCATTTAATAACACAACACTTCGATGAGCGTATTTTATTTATGATTACGACATTATTTTGCTAGTTTCATTAACTTGCTCATTGAGCGTCTCAAGGACATTGGTGATGTCGCACTCCACTGGTCCTCACTGGTGCTTAAAGTTTAACTCAGCTCACATAAGCCTTTCACACTATTCAATGTACAGTCAGGAGATTCAAGTGAAAAAAGTTATGAGAAGAATCTTTCCAGTAACCAGTCGGAGTCAGTGTCATAAAGGAAAGCGGTAATAAAATTTACGGAAAACTCCGGGAGTTCACTTTGTTTCGGAATCGGAAAAAGAATGAAAGCTTGGCAGGCGAATGTCGCGACTTGGAGAATAAATTAATACTAGAAATAATGTCTCGCTATAGTGATGATTTCATTTAAGATGGAGTAGTTGATATTTTCTAGGATTTTCAGGCATTAACAAAGGCCTCAACAGCACACCTGTATTTTGTGGTCCTCTTCATTTGGCCTCACGATTGTCCACGGTATCTCACCTCCTCCTTACTCCATCTCCTCCATGTCATTCTCAGGCAACCCACCCAGCATTTCCTATTTGGGTTCCACTGGGGGCATCTCGGGGCGAATGATGTCATTAAACACTGTCCACAGTGTGTCCTCAATCCATCAACTCTTTCTTCGTCATTACTTTTGGGTAATACGTTCTTGGTTGGTTCACTGACAAGGTCCTTTCTTGCCAATTCTTTCTAAATAGCCATTAGATCTTCAGTATGGAGAAAAGGCAGATGTTAATAAAAGTTTGAGATAACCAGTCAGAAGTGCTTTTGTTGAAGCCAGTGCCAAGTTTCTCACACATATAGAAGAACTCATTTAACATTGGTGATGAAAAACAGAATTTTGTTGTTCATAATGAGTGCAGAAGATTTCAGAACTAATGTCAGAATGACGAAGGTCTGTCTTGTCTTTCCAATTCCGGCTGGTTGCGACATCCTCATCTGTGCTTCCACCTGTAGTCGAAACAATGTTTCCTAGATAAGTGAAGAAAGTGATCTCTTCCAAATTTATCCCCTTTATGATGATTGGTGCTTGTTATTGTTGTTGGTGGTGGTTAGTTATCTTCATAACCTCTGTTTCTTCTGTGTTCAGCTGAACTGTCCTGCCCTTGCTTCTTCTTATGCCAACTTGTTGGTTTCTTCCAGTAAGTCTTCGAGTTCGTTTGGTTTGGTTTATTTGTTTATTCGGTCCTACTTCCTGCTGATAGACTAAGTGAGATTTACAGGTGCGTCAGACGGAAATAGAACCAGGAACATGTGCATGGTTGGAGGGCATTCTACTAATGGACTACTAAAGAGTTAAAAAGGATTTCATGATCAAGTTAAATACTAGCGATCAAAGGAGAACGAACGCACAACTGACCTCCAAACGGCAAGTAATATTATCTTGGCAAATTTGGAAGACTTTACCATTAATAATAAAGAAAGAAAAGCACGAATAAAGGTAATCTGCTGAGCCTTGTTACTCTTTTTCCAGCATCCCTTTACAAATATGGTGTTTTATTACCTGATCCCACTATTTTGATCTGGTTGTGCTTTGTTTGAGGCTTATTAGAGGGTGCTTTTCTCAGTTGACCGCCATTCTTTAACCTGGCCTTCTCAAATATTCGTCCAGTAATTTTCAATGTATAACTATTACAAATAATGGAGGGAACTGTACATTGTTTGTGTTTGAACATACACATCATGGATTAAACAATTCAGTGGGTACTCCAGTGTATATTTATTCAATATGTAAAGGGGAATTTCCCTTTATAAAAGAGTTTCACAGAACTTTACAGTTTATATTACAAGAGAAAGTATTCGTCACACTATAATGCTTAAAATTCAACAGGGTCTAAATTAATAATAAGGTGAGGGAAAGGGATAACACTGAACTGAGCTAAAGTCAAATTATTTAAAATATAAGAATAGAACTTGGGAACTGTGATAGAGTATAATTCCATCACAGAATAATTTTATTTGATAAAAGGCTACAGCGGTACATTCCCATTTACTGATGACGTCTCGAGCACCATTTACTAAAACAAGCAACAAAGGTTAATAAAGCAGGATAATTGATTTCATTAAATTTCGGTAGAACTCTTCAGCTGAATACTCTACATTCATGGATATATATATATATATACATATGTATATAAATATACTGTTGAAAATACATTGGGAGATGTAAGGCTGATAAGCAGATATTATTATTATTATTATTGTTTCCTTTACTTCCTAGAGGAACATAGGGCTTCAGCCGTGCGTCTTCATTGCGTTCGGTTCTCTCCTAGAGTCTTCACCTGGCTCCAAGTCTGCCTACACATTTTCATCTCCTCTTCACATGACCTCCTCCAAGTCACCCTCGCACTGACGACCAACTCGCCGCTTCCCTTTGGGGTTACACTCGAGCGATGGCTTGTCTAGTGATGTCACTTGATGGCCAATCCATCTCCATTTCCTTCTGCATATTTGTTTCACAATCGGTTCCTGGTTGGTTCGCTCCCAGAGATCTCTGTTGCTGATCTTTCCTGGCCATCTGATCTTGAGTATTGAGCGAAGACAACTGTTAATGAAGGTCTGTAGTTTGTTTGAGGTACTCTTTATGACTCGCCAAGTCTCTGGTCCGTATGGCAGCAGATTAACAGATAAACTGCATTGAATTAATCGTGAAAACGACACGTGTGGATTTCTTAAGTTTATGTTCACGGAAAGGGGAACAAAAGATTTAATCAAGTTGAAATGCATTACGCTTTAATTACATCACTAAAATAAACAATCAGTCATTAGAGAAAGAACTTAAATATGTGAAGGACTGAGAAATGAATAATGTTAATAGTTATAACGATAATGCTGAAACGAGTTAAGATAATGCTACTGATATGAGATAGTCCTTAATGAATCAGGAATAATAATAGAGTGTCGAATAGAGTGTTGATAATATTAGTATTAATAACAGCAAATAAGTTAAAGGTATTACCATGGTAGATTACGAGTGAAGACCATTTCCTTTTGTAAACAGAGACCTGGTTTGTAAATTCGAATTGTAGGAGAAATTTGTAGGAAGTCGGCGGTGAGTCAGCCAAAGAAAACATATATGGATATATATATATACAAATATATAATGTGTATAGTCAAGAGGATATTTCCTGGCACACTAATTTGATTCAGGATCGAAGACATTCAAAAGCCATACACGCGTGATATGTCTAACTACATATCACCTCCCACCTTTAGAAAAGACATACTACACTTCGGGGTCAACATGGGTCCGCACTGTCTATTCTGTGAACCTAGCAGACTGGTGACAAGGGAGTGATCTGTTGTTCAGTGAAAAGTCGAGAACATTCGTGGTCTCCCTTAATTAGAGCACCCGAATCTGTGGCACACTTGAGAACATCTTGCTGCTAGAGACGGAAGACTTTGGCGTCAACTTATAGTGAAGAAGCACATGGCACAGGCCTGTTTTGTCGGGAAACAGGTGTAGCGCTATCGTGAGGACATGGAATCCTAGTGTAAAATCACAGGAGTTGGCGATTGACAGTTTTGTCTTTTTTGTCGAGGCAAGCAATAACAAGATTCGCAATATAAAAAGTGAGCATTCAACTTTAAGACTTCTCTTCAGCTACAGTCTAAGGAAATACATAGGATTAGTGAAATGGGAACATTCATTTTCTCGTTCGACTGAACAGAAACTAAGAATAAAGGCCGTAGTTTTACGAAAAAGCATGCAGTGCGATGTGACAACATAATCATTAAAAACAACACGATATGCAATCAGTTATTTGTGACAGGTCTGCAAGAAGATCTGAAAAGTCCTGGTAAGTGGCTTACAACAAAACACTATTTATCAAGCAGCATACAGGAAGAGGATTACGTAATGATATACAAGAAAGCACTGTAAATTAATTCTAAATCAAATAAATCACTGAAACTATTATTGCTGTTATTAATGTTACTATTATTCAACATATGGCTTCTGGGTGGAATATAAGGCTTCAGTATCCCATTTTATTGTATTCTGTTCTATACCGTCTTCTCAGGATGATTTCACGACTGTCCATAAGCTTTAATTTCTTCTTTACATAATCCCACCTGCACTCAACTGTTCACAGCCCATTCGGGTTTCACTCGATGGCCTAATATGTAATGTCAGTTGAAAGTTTGCAGTAGTATACTGGAAATGCTTTTAGTTAGGTGTCAATTCTCTCAACCTTGAAGAAGCATGGACGTGATATTAGTGTTGAGAATTCAGATCTTGTTCGTTGTGGTAACTTCAGTAGATTGCATTACCAATTTCAGGGTAGCGAACGCCAGGCTAACTTTCCCGAATACTCGCTTTGATATACTGGCAAATTAGTGTATGGAAACTTGCTAAACATGTCCTCCACAACACCTGTTCAACTTTTCCTCATTTTTATATGAATAAATGGATAAAACAACATGACATATATATGAGTCTTGTTTAGTTTCCATCATACTACTTGGGTTTTTGATATTTATAAAATAATTTCTTCTGAACACACAGGTCTGGCTTCATCAGGTGGATTCCGATGGCTTCAGTTGTGTGTACACGACGAGCTCGTGAAGTAAAATTAAATTATTTCGAATGTGACAGATAATTTTAAATGCTATACTAACACCAAATTTATGGTCACGGTCTACTGCGTCTACAGGTTAACACAGCTACAAATGGATCTCGTTGGTCTCTTGCTTAACCATGCAGGATGATGTTCGGAAATACGATGGTGAACCTGTATAATTGTACGCTCAATGTGGCTGACTCCACAGGGGCAGTCAAACTGGAAGATACACACACAGGAGGCAAAATTAGGTAGTAGAATCGAGGGGGGGGTTGTGGGAAACAGCATGCATTTGCTGCACTGAATGCTTTATCAACCGCATTCTTCAGGAGCTGTGTTACTGTCTCGCTGATGCTATCACTGAGGAGTCGCAGTTTTAAGAACAATTGCTTTCTTGGAGCTGTTGCCCTACTCGCTTGCTATGATGCTGAATTCATATTTTTTTGATGAACTAATCTAGATAACTATTTTTACTAAGGGATTTTCTGATTATATTAAGCTCCTCACTGAGATAGTGGTTCAGCAGATAATCCAAGCGTTTTTTACACTAAATATCTCTAAATTACCATTTCTCCCTCTTTGTGATTCTTTACGTTTATAGTAAAGCGTAGAGCTCTGACCACTTCGAAGTTTCTGTAGCAGAGATGTTGTATTGCAAGGATGAGGTTGATGGCTTTGCATTGAATCTTTCCGCTTTTCCTGTCTAATTACCAACTTATAAACTAGGCGAAGTTCAGGAGTGAGTTGGTTCTGAATAGCATTAAAACTACTGGTGTGATTGGTCATCATTCTACGACTGAACTACTGATGCAGAAACCTAAGGGAGAGGTACTAGACAGCTATTTTGTCCTGATTTGGGACCGCACCGTCAACTGAATCCAGGTTTGGAGAGGGGCTGTTAACCATTCAGACACTGGAAGAAAGAAAATTGAGAATCCCGGTCACAGAGTATTTATTACATGAATGAAAACTTAATTTTACTACAGTATTATTATTTATTATTTAGTATTATTGTTTCCATTAATTCCTAGAGGAACATAGGGCTTCAGCCGTGAGTCTCCATTACTACAGTATATAGCTGCTAAAGTCTGTTCAAGAAAAGAGTAACTCTTTGCTGAACGCCTTTTCTTTTCTATGACTGAATGGGAATTTTCAAATTACTGTTCAAGAATGGTTTTTATGGACATTGCACTGCTAATACTCTATATTTTTGTGCAAAGAGAAGAGTAATTGACGACTGTTCAGAATAACAGGGAAGATCATTACTAACTGACTAACTATAGATAAACAAGATTAAATGAAAAAAAATAAAAATGTGTAAAGTTCTCTGCACTGGTATGGTTTCATTCCTAATTATTTAAAACAGAATGTGGTAGATAAGTGGGAAAAAATGTTCCATTCCATCAAAGAATAATTCTTTTCACACAATAATTCCATTTTATGAATTTGAACAAACATTATTGTAGGATGACATGGATCCATTTCATTTCTTTGGTTCTCATCAACTGCGCATAACCTATAGTCTTCAATGAAAGAAGTTACTTCACAGTTTTAACACACGTTTATCTGTCAACAGGCGTGTTGTAAGAGCGTTGTGTTAAGAAAAAAACTTCAGGATGATAAGGCAGCTGAAGTACCACAGTATAAATACATAAATTATTTTAGAGAGAAGTTCCTACAAAATTTAAATTTTTTTGTTAGAGTAACATTTACGTAGTTAGATAGGAGAAGTTCAAGATTTGACGTACAAGTAGTCAAGTAAAGACATGATGATATAATATGGTGAGTGGAACTCAGATAGTCAAGAGGAATCATCTCTTACGCACGTCAAACGGAAAATAAAAATTATGATGGGTGAGAAGATAAATCAATGAAATTTTGCGCCAGTGTTTGTTTTTACACTGCTCAAATAATTTTTCATAAAAACACGCCATCATTTACTAATGGCGTTTCGACTACAGTTTATTGCTCAGTGTCATATCTACGGAGGCTGTTCTTCGTTGGTGTGAAAGATAAACTCCTTCGGTTAGATGCTGTTATGTGTTTTTACCTGTTGATTCATGGAACCGAGTACAACATTGGCGTTTCTCGATGAATTCAGTGGTATATGCCAACATAGTTTTACCAATACCGAAGTGTGAGAGAAGTTCTGCTCCAGAAATATATGATAAACTTCAATCGCTCCACTAACCTCAACAGGGATTTTAAGATTATTTGTCTAATTTATACCAATCTGCCGCGCTTTCTTCAAAAGCTGTGAAAGTATTCACTAGTTATGAAATGAAGTCAAACGTATGTACATATTTTCATTTTATTCTGTTATTATTAATAATAATAATATTAATAGTATATTCTCATTTTTTACATGAGGGACGCCAGTTTACAGGCATCATCAATATGATAAATTACATATACGATTAGTAAGCATATTTAATAACAGTAATTTAATGAAATACATTTTTTCCTACCTGTGTAGGACACACCAATTGTACATGCATGGATAAGTACTTGCAAGAGTTAGTTTGTAGGGATCTGATTTACTTCAGGTTTGACCATGGATTAATATCGTTTAGAGAGCCGATGAAAACTAGCAGGGATTACTGGACACCTGTTGCATCCTAATTTTGAATTCATTGGCAGTACGCACCAACCACTAGGGTTTAAACCGACGACCTTCAGGTTACAACTAATGGCAGCTCGTAGACCATTCAGCCACTGAGATTTGCCAGCCCATCAATTCTAATTGCTAAGAATTTGGGATATTTTAGGGCGACCATCTGCCAATTTATTCTTTTCTGTTTGTCTACTAATCTTGCTAATTTTATACTCGTTTCTAGAAGTTGTTTTTACCTTCCTTGAAATATTTCATAAGTTACATTATCCTCAATACATCTGTAATCGTCGTTCAAGATGATTTCAAATAGAAAACATTAATTTTCATTTCTTATCATATTTTTAAATTACTTGTCGCCATAATTTACTAGATATATAAATATGTATAGTAGGAAAAATGATGAAATGAATTAATTGTTTCTTATTTTTTAATTTCGGTAAACACTGACAATTTCATTGAAACATTGAACCAAATGTTCCGCCTTGTTTAAAAAAAGTACCTCTACAACAACTATTTAAAAAGACTTAATACAAAAAGACATTCAGGTAATATATAATGAAGAAACTAAAATTTAACAGTCATCTTAAAACATATTCGCTATGAATAACAAAATGTAAAGTATCCATTATTCTTTACTAGTGAATTACTAAAATTTAAGAAAAAAGATGGGTAGATCCGGAAATCGTTAGTTGATTATAATCACATTAATAATGTAACTTTGAACATATTGTCTAAGAGTTTTCGGAAAAATGTCATATGAAAGAGTACCCAAAGTGTACCGTTTTTCATTTTATCTGTTTAGTGTTTTTTTCCCGTGAACACAACATTACGGTGCCTTTTTACAACAACAGAGGGAATAAGAAGGAGGTGAATTCGCATTTTTAAAAATGTAAAATTAGAATTTAAGTCAGAAAATTTATTTAATTTCACTTGTGTCTTACCGCTTAAGGATGGTCGTTTATTGCAAATACAATGTCATTTTTATTATTCATGTCAGAAAAGTAGTATAGTAACAAGTTAATGGTGTCGTTTAATGGAAATATTTAACAGAACAAATAAATGGAGATGTCAGGGTATTCGCTAGGACATTATGGAGACAGTGCTCACCAAATTAAGCACCCAAGTATCAGCCAGCTGACCTTAGGTTTGAGTTCTTCTCCAGTTATCTCACCCTAGGCAATAGGGGAGTATCAAAAGCCCTCGAAAAATATTATATAGTACATAGAATGAAAAACGAAAAACATATATATATATATATGGTTTTAAAGAAGTTATATCCGGTAAGGGAATTGAATCATAGGTGTGAATGCATAAAATAATAATAATATGAAATGCAATTAAAGTGTTTGTGATTATAATCATAGTTAAATGTCAAGTGGCAAAGCAAATTAATGTCATATATAGAATAATTCATAGGATGGATAGAACTGACATGGAATGGTCAACTGACAAATTTCTACAGCTGAGTACCCATTGGTCGAAAATGAAACCTGGTCCGGTCGCTTGCCACTCGTATTCGGCGCATATGTAGCTCTGATACTGTGGAAGATGAGTTATACATCTTGAGGAAAATACTAATAGAAAATGGATTTCCACAACGTTTTATAGATGAGAATATACATTCGAATCCTAAAAAACGTGACTTATCAACCGTACCCAAGAAAATACTTTACATGAGCTTGGAATTCAAAGGGGACTTAGCTTCCGATATCATGAAACGAAGGATATCACAGTCCCTGAAAAGAACATTCCCTGCTGCATCCCTGAGAATAGCCTTTTCTAGTCGACCATTATTGTTCAATAACCTGAAGGACAAGATCCCGCTGTTGACCAACTCTATGTGTGCTTATCAATTCAACTGCTCGTGTGGAGCTAGGTATATCGGTCGTTCGACTCGAGTTTTGTCGAAGAGAGTGCAAGTACACTATCCTGCATGGTTACGAAGAGGTGGAAGTGGAGCAATAAGAAGCACGATCATTGAACATCTGGTCGATACTGATCATCCTATCTCTATAGCCTCCGCCTTTAGAGTCATCTACAAGGCGAAAGTAATTTACCCAAATCACTACACATCCGACTCATCTGTATTGCTGAAGCTTTGGACATCAAAAGAGAAAAGCCAGATCTCTGTGTACAGAAAACGTTCGTTCATCTTTTTCAACTTTCATGGTCTTAATCCCTCTATGCTAAAGTATGGTAATCCCTGATCATATTTAGCTCTACCAATTTTTTCGTTTTTTCTATTCGATTATTCTATTCATTCTTTTTTATGTCAATTGCTACTATTAATATCCTCACTTTGAACTGTACCCGGCATTATTTCACTCGTTCCACTTGTCATTCTAAATCAATTCCTTTATGCAACATTAAATTCTATGCTATTAAATTTCACACAATATTACGTAACGTTTTTATTTTATTCGATTTGTCTAATAATCTTATAATTGCACACCTTTTTCAAGTTCTATCCATCCTATGAATTATTCTATATTTGACATTAATTTGCTTTGCCACTTGACATTTAACTATGATTATAATCACAAACACTTTAATTGCATTTCATAATATTATTGTTATTTTATGCATTTACACCTATGATTCAATTCCCTCACCGGATATGACTTCTTAAAAAGCCGTATATATATATATATATATATGATTGTACAGCTTCATAATAAATTCATTGAAAAGAGTCTCTTCGCTGAATCGCTTGTTTTGATTTACTATAAGAATCATCTGTAGCTAGATAAATAAGTCTAACAACTGTGGTGAGAGATGGCTGCAAGCCAAAATTGTAGACAGCAATTCACGTCAATGTCGAGTCCCGAATTGAGGTCATGAGAAAAATGATAACAAAGCTTAACCCTGAGGAACTTACCAACCAGTCACAGCAGACTTAACACACGATTCTCAGATATATGCCTTAACTTTCTGAGAAACGGTCACAACCAGTACATAGTAACCTTCAGCAAGAAAACAACCAATCAGAAGACGTTGCTTCTCCGCTGACAATAATGTACACAAAAATCTCTTAATATTCTCAGTAAAGGATCTGTTGCCTGGCCCTTGTCTTTCGTCGTTACAAAATACTCTTATTTAACAAAGGAATGAAAATTATTTCGTCATCATGGGTTATACTAAGTTGCCACGTAAATCCATGACATGTAAATGGATATTTATACCTCATCACCCGTCAATCTGGTGGTTTGTTTGTTAATTCCAATCCTAATCTGTTAGAAAAACAGCAACTGGATGTCAAATGCTAGTAAAATTATCTTGGATAGTGTTGAACTGGTAATTCAAAGACATCTGGTTTGAATCCTCCTGTGATCTGAATTTTCACTTCACCTAAAACTATCGCCCATTACGTCAGTAGTGGTCTGTCAATTCAAGATGATCTCATCCAGTCGCATCTTTAAGCAATTTCAAATTGATTTACCCAACATAGAATACAATTTATGACTGGAAACCACATTAAGGTTAACAGAAAACTTTTCATTCGGTTTACATGATAGAATAGAGTAACTGCGTGAGCGAGTATGGGCTTTTCAGAAATGTGAATAAATAATTCTTTTGGTGGTAAAATGCTCGCTAACCATGCACGTGGTCTCGGTGCGATTGCCATCCTCAGACGAACCTCCGAGCCTCAACCAGCCGGCAGAATGAAGTTTAGGCGTTTCGCTGACCACTTCACACCATAAAAAGAAACGACACCATTTCAAGTCAAAATAAAAAGCCTAAAATTGAAAGCTTTTGTTACTGCTTCTTTGAGCTATACCAGTAACTGATCAACAAAATTTCAAACACCTGGATTGGATGAGAAAAATAGGAGACAAAATAACAACTCTATTCACCATATATCACATAATCGGTGAAGTTAACACAAGTTAATGAAAACTATTTTATACTGAATACAAACTAAGATCATGAAATGATTCAGAGGATTTGTAGCTGAGGAAGATGTTTTTTCATTATGGATGTTTCTTGTTGTTGTTGTTTAGAGAAACTCCAAAAATTTCTCAATTAAGCAACCTAACTGAGAGAAGACCATAAAAGCAGAAAAAAGAAAAATACACCAGTTGAAAATTGTTTACCTGACTTCCTTTTCAATATGATTTAATCTTGGATACTTGGATGAAAACTGACAGGAAGCCCTGCACCTAATAGCACCTATTTATTGGCGCTATTCAGAATGGCGAATCCACCAACCTTTAAGAAAGCGATATCATCTCTAGGATTCAAGCCAGCATCATCCAATCCTGCAGTCACTGATATTATCCATGAACTATTCGGTATAACAACTGACCTCAATGTAGAACTGTAGCAGACATTTTTACTGATAACTTAGGAGTAGTCAGTGTCATGTTTCTAATCCTTGATTTTAACGTTAACTTAATTCTACTGGTCAAGTTTGCAACGTGGCCAGCAAGCCAAGTGACTCACAGGAGACCTAGCTTTAAGGATTTCAGTCAATTTGAAGTTCAAAGTGATGGTTAGTCACTCACGTAGATTACCACCGTCTATAACATTACGTAAGCACCAGAACCAAAAATTAGACTGATTTTTAATATTTTTATTTAGACGACCTGCAAAGTTTTCAGTTTTAACCTTTAATCTGATCTTTTCCTTGCCATTAAATCCCTGACAGCTGTGATATATTATCTGACGTTTCAGATTTTGATGCTGCAGACTATCCTTCGGTTTTTTCTTCAGATAAAATTTTACGTAATCCTGGAAGTTACAATGACTTCTTTTTACACAGAGATGCGATACATATGAAGTAATTTAAACAATATGTAAGTACGCAGTAAATTTAAGGGAAGCATATACGTTAAGTATGCAACAGAATGTGACTTCTGTCTCTACCCGCTTCCTGTCAAATTAAATAATACACCTGATTTTAAACTCCCTGGTGAGTATCAAGTGTATATACATATGCAAAGAAGATATTTCACTGCGAGACTGAATCTATAAGTCACAATGTTTGGTTTAATATGGTGAAATTCTTCAAAATTTTTGTTTTTCTAGCTTGTGTCCTTTTTAGAATTCAGCTTCATACAGACAGACGAAGCAGGGAAAAAAGTCTCTTATTCGCTCAACTTATTTGGACCATGAATCAGTTGTTCCCTTGTACACAGTGTCGGTTTTTATGTTGAAAAAAAGAGTGAAACAACTGATAACAGCTGACAATAAATAATAATTTAAATCCCCGTATTCGAGTTAAACCATCTGTCAGAAAGTTTTGTTTAAGTAAATAAGATATGAGGCTAAACTGTGTACAAATTAGTGGTGATCAAAAAAGAAATTGTGAAGATAGTACACTTCACACTTAAGAAAAGTATTTAAATTAATGAATAAATGTGAAATTTTTTAGAGAATGTGAAATGGAGGTTAACTAGTAAAAAGTAGTTCATCGGTGAAACGAATCTCCTTCTTTATACTGTGTGCTTTGAATGATTTAGAAATTGATTAAAAGAGTGTTTAGGAAATGAGGCACCATCAAGAAAATTTCATCATTAGAGAGGTACATATATATATATCATCACTCATAAATCTGAACTAGAATTCATCTTCCCTCCTACTTCAGTAAAACTGCAGCACCAATTAGGCGAAGAATAACTAGGTTCAGTAAATCTAGAACACATTAACTTATTTTTAAACAAATGTGTCATTGGTAATGGGTGGATGGTTAGTTGTAGGCAGCCGTTAAGAATTCCAGGATCTGTGTTTGGTTTTTTATTAGCACTGCTTAACCAGACCATGAAGGATATAATATCTTCTAGAGACTTGAACCCCTTCCTATCAGCTCCTCGGGTGTACAGTTTACGGTTGAGCCGTACTGGAAACGAATGACCTACTCTAGGACTGTAAGATATATATGGATTGATCACTGATGCCATGTGGCGTAGTACTTAGTGTTATCAAAATCTGTAGTTTGAATTCATGTTAGAGGGTTGAAAGCTTTCAGAAAGAAGCAACCTACCTTGGATTATTGATATTCTTCGGCAAAGTGTATTAGCACATTTGAAGGGACTAATTTCCTATCGCAGTTTTTCTTTTAGCTGGAACACTATGGTGAGCCTTCTAGCATAAAGACGAAAACTCAAAAGCGACTAACAAAATTTGTTTACCACCAAGAAACTATGCTGTTTGATCATCGCAGGTGTACAGTATAAGTGAAGGGTATTATCATAAAAAATGTCCAAACCAACTTCATGTTTATTAATTTTAAACAATTGGGAATTGGGTGCATGACATTTATTCATTATCTGAACCCTTCTGTCACCTCTTCTTTTGGGAGTCAGTTCCAAGAGTTTATGATTTGGAGGGAGGACCAGTACTTCTCAATAATGTAGTTCCTCCTTGGCTTTCATACTCTCCTATTATGTTTCCTGAACTTTTTCGACCTGGATGGAAGAAAAAGAGAAGATGGATCAAGTCCATAGTCGTTTTCTAGGATTTTAAACATTGTAATGTGTAGTTTTTGACTTTTAACCTCACCAGAGATGGACATGAAGAAGTGGATATATCACTGGTGATTCCAGTGAACACTGTGTGTACTGCTCATAAAGTGTGCTGTAGTTTTTAAGTCATGAATTATTACGACAGAAAAGTAAATTACCCTCTGTTACGCTATTCATTTATGTCTAACACTTAAAACACATTAACTGATAAAGTTGAACTAGGCGTACAAATAGACATGTCCATAGCTGAATTTCTGAATAGAATCTTGTATTTTCAATCAGAAAAGTTTATTTGTAGCTCTGTTCTGTAATAGTTTGTCAAATATGAGGAGAAGATTGAAGTTAACTAAGCCTTTATTAGTATTCCACCTGATTTTAGTTTACCTACATTGAAAGGCTTCGGTATTCACTTCAGTAAATAGCAATTGTATGTTTTGGAGAAAAGTTTTGCCCATCCTATTCTTATGAATTAAAGTTCATAAGTTGTGCAACAACTGCCGCTTCTTACAATTAAAGAATACAGTTTAAGCAAATACGTGTTTTCGGTGGACTGTCTTCAGAATTTACAGCTAAGACTAAAAATAATTACTTAACACAGATGTTTGATATCACTGTGGTTAATAGGATAACACTTTAAGTGTAAAGAAAATCATTTTATACATTGAATTAAATTTGCAATTTACAAATTAGTCTGCGATTTGCAATTTACACACGGTTCGAGGTTCAGATCACAGAATGTCACCTACTAGATACCTCAAATGATGATCAAGGAAGCGAATATAATTGTATGATGCTGCATACTAGTGACTAGTTGGACACCACTCACATCAACCAGCTCTACCTATTTTAGGTAGATCTCGTCGGTGGTTTAATTCAGCTCACAAAGCTAAATAAGTCCAAACAACCTAAACTCAGTTTCAGGTGAGCGAAATGGCCTTCCGTTGTTTAGATAACTTCGATTTGGTTGACAGGAAAGCACTACTGGTTGATATAAATGGTATCGAACTACTCATGTGAGTAATTCAGTAGTAAATGGCACCATGCAATTCACAGATATTCTGAATCTCTTCCTGTTTTCACATGCTTACATTTTTAATGATAACTATTTCTGAAAATTATGTGTTTAGATTAAGCAAGACTAATTAACCAAGTTTCGAAGTATATCCATTTTTTCCTCTGTGATTTCATATGTTACCAGATGTCATTAGCGATTGACGCTTTAACTATCACAGATGTATTTCATGTTGCTTTAATATAATTTGTCACTCTTTATAGCTTGTAAAAATCTTCTCTGTTGACGAGTCAGTTCCTATGACGAACTTCTGGATGCCGATGACTTGAGTTTAACATGATACTATTTGGTTAGTGGTGATTGGTAGTGAAAAATCAAGGATGTGCATTCCTTCTTATTTTGCAATCGTTAACCGGATGTTTTAACATCCTACACAGTGAGTGATGGTGTTCTCATTTAGATTCAGGCCCAACTAACACATTGTTTCAAAAACACATGAATGCTGAGTTCTGCTTTGTAGAATTCCACCTTCTATCCGTCTGATGCACTACATATAAATGTTTTATTATTCCCTAAGAATAATGACGAATATTAAGGGAAAGTTACCACAGTACAAGGAAATAATGAACTTCATACAATTAACATCTGAAAACATAGAAAAACCCTGAGATATATGTCTGCATGATTCAATCAACAAAATACCCTGATGGTTTTCATGCTTGAAATCTTAGACTTCTAAATAGTGTGTGATATGATTTACGAATATACAGTAGTCCCTTAATATGTGAGAAATTTGAATATGTTATCTATCTATCTGTCTATCCATCTAGGGGGTTGTTAACATTTTAGAAATTGTTAGGCAAACTGTGTTCTGTTTACACAGCAATATTTGATTTCCAAAACTACCTTTCTCCATACATGTACATATATACCTATATGAAGTTAAAGGAATCGAGGTGCTTGCTAAAAATACATTTTCAGGTTGGTTTTGTTTACAATTTACTCACAATTTGAGAGGAAATTTCACCGTAATTACCATCAAAATTCAAAATTATTCAGATCAATAATGTGTCATTTTTTGTTCAGCGAAGAAATTTCTTTTCAACGACTTCATTTTCAAGCTGTACAGTCATAATATTACAGAAAAGGTCATTAAGTGGCACTAAATAATGTGTCATTTGTTTGATATCAAAATGGCAATGAGGAAGAAAGCGTGAATGCATAATTCTATATACTACTGATTGACTGATAGCGTTCACATCAACCAGTAGTGTTGGATAGCCAGATTGAAGTCATCCATACACCGGACGACCATTTTGCTCCTTTGGAGCCCAGCTTGTCAATAGTTCACCTGGTTTGACTTAGCTCAGAGACCCAGATCAATTCAAAACACCTGACTTTCGATTAGCCCCCTGGGCGAACTGCAAATATATTGGATCAAATTTGCTACTTAAAATCCACGAATTTTGAGGTGAAAGTTCACTGTCACAATATTAGACCTCCACGACAATAATAATAATAACAATAATAGTAAAGCTTTATTACAGACAATATGTGGACATATATTACAGAGAATTTTTAGCGTTATTAGTTCCAAACTATGCCCTCTTCATACAGAATTTATATGTAAAGCAATAATCTCAAGTACATCATTTGTCCTAGTGTTGTTGCATATGAAGATAAAACCAATTCTGTAGATTTTTGCTTCAGATCCTTCAATTCAAGAATTGCAGAGCGAATAGTGGGAATTTAAATAAATTTGCTCTTCAGTTCATGTATTGCCCATTTGATATAACTGCAAGATTCAAAAAAAGAATTGCAGAGGAAAAAGGCGTAAACAGCAAAGAAAATTTTCTTTACTACGATTCATTTTCATGAGCTGTACAATCGTGATTATATTTAACGAAGAAATCTTTAGAGCAATCAGATACTGGCAAAATTTGTCCACGAAAAATGTATTACATTTCTAAATGTCTGAAGAAGACATTTCCAACAGCCACCTTACGTATCACATTCTCCAGCAGACAGTTAATCCAGTCTAACGTTAAGAGTAAGATAACGCTTTTGGCCACTTCAGTGTGTCTTTGACAATTTATTTGCCCGTGTGGAGCAAAGTATATCGGCTGTACGCAACGTCAAGTCCACAAAAGTATTCTGCAACACTGTCCAACTTTGTTAGCCAGATGAGAAAAGAAGAATAGCAGCAGCTCTATCCTCGAATACCGTGTCATCTCCGGACATCGAGCGCCCCCACATGAATGCTTCACAGTGCTACACAGAGTCCTCCAATATCGTACAAAGGGACTTCGCATACGCCATCTGTACATAGCTGAAGCATTAGCTATTTGGGATCTGAAACTGCATTCAAAAGCGATACATACATTTACTCGCCCTACCGTGGCCAGAGTAAAGTTCTTACTATAATTTTGCTTCTTCTTTTTATTATGTAAGTTCACTATTATCACCGTTATTACTAATTTTATTTTATTATCATTATTATTCCCATCATTCATATTTTATTATCACTCTATTACTGTTTATTAATAACATTGCTTTTTCGTACAGATTTCATGTAAAAACACTTTATCGCCTTTTCACTAGTTCCTGTCCGTTCTACACGAGCTTATTGATTAGTCATTATCTCACACGTATTGCATCATGCAAACTTCTGCCTCTTTTCTAACAATTAGTCATCTTTTCTTGCACCTTACATTATGTAATACACTTTTCGAGGAGAAATTTTACCATCATCTGACTGGTCTAATGATTTCTTTGTTAATTATAATTACGATTGTACAGCTCATGAAAATGAATCGTCGAAAAGAAAATTTTCTCCACTGTTTACCCCATTTTCTTATGACGCACTATGGGAATATTTCGTTCAAATGCAGAGGAGTTTAAGCATTTTGATAGGTGTGTAACAACAGAAGACAAGGGCCAGGCAACAGATCAGTTTTATTACGAAAACCAACAGGTATTTATATGTATTTTACGTACATTAATAGGCTTGTGCCCGCAGAAGAAGCGTTTCTGATTGGTTGTTTGCAAACAAACGCAGTCTTCTGCTTTCTAGTTTTCGATATTTCTCGAAATGCGACTGTTGCGAATCATATTTGTCCACGTCTAGATCAGCTGTGATCGGTTGTTGAATCAGCCTAGATTAATTTCTACCAATCAGCGTAGATCAATGTCTACCAATCGGCTAGCAGCTTGCTCTCACCACAGATGTAAACTCGGATAGCCCAGTAATTTAAACGGGCCATAAATGGTAATCGAGACAGAGACAGCATATATTTATAGTGCAATATACTACTGATCGATTGACGTGACCTATTAGATACTCCATTCTTTACTTTGTACACCAAAAGTTCAGCATTCCCTCCGACTAAATAATATCTATAGGTAATATTTAGAGCGACACATTAGAAAAATAATCAAATTAGGTGGAGATTATAAATTTAAATGTCATATAGGAGAAAAAACAATGATGCCGGAAGATAAATGCTATCCAGAGAGCAGTGTAAAACACCGGACGATCTAATAATAATTCTGGGAACAAGGGTTTAAAATGCATAAAGTGACTGTTCGAAATGTGAATTGTCATTGTGCGAGTTAATATCGTTCCGGTGGCCTTTGTTATTTTCTTTCTATGATTTATACAATCACGGTTTATTATGAGACTGTACAAACTTTTCCTGTACACAGAGGTGATTAATTGCTAGCATTTTCGTTACACCCATACTGAAACCTAATTTCCCTTGTACCATTCAGTCTTACTTTGAACTTTAATTTCCTATTGAAGCTTATTTCCAAACGAAACTTGATTTTAAACCTGCTAACTGTTTATTTTTTAAAATTCCATGTCCCCTTGTAGATAATTTCCACATTTCATGGCATTTATGCTTTCTTGTATCACGTTTGAGATTATAACCCCTTCGCCAAACTTGTTCTTTACTAATGTCTGCAACTAAATATCATGTGTAGATATCTCATCTTTAGAAAAAAAGTACAAAACCTTGTGATTGTATGTGTGTAGACAACAAAATTGTTGAACCTCGTTTTTCATTAATGTCTCACTGATTCATTTTCAGGAAGTAAGTGTATTACTGTTACTTTAAAAATCAAGGTTTTTACCCATTCATATTTTGTGTTCGTGGGTCTACGCGAGGTAGATTATAAAACTTATCGAAATAAGTTTTAGTGCTTTTGGGAGGGAACTGAGGAGACGGCTGTTCGCTGAAGCGACAGAGAGCTGAAGGTATACAAGCAAAGATCAAAAGTTGGCAAAATATATGGTGGAGATAAGACTTCAGGTGAACATAGAGAAGATAGGGGTGATATAGTTACTCAGTCAATAACAAACACCAACAAACATCAATGGGTGAAATTTGAAGGGAGTTGTTTCATCCACTCATCTCCGCAGCATCGTTTCAACTAAAGGCATTAATACTGAATATATTAAAGGCCAATCAGGAACAGAAATACCAAGCAAATCGTGAACACTGTGAAATCCTTGTGGAAATCTACTCCACTTGGCCTTAGAAATCAGATCCAAATCTTTAAAACTCAAGCCAAGGCGGTGCTTCTATATGGTTCAGACACTTGGCACACACGTCAACAAAATCACTTTCGACAAGCTATTACTAGACTTATGTCAACAGATGCCTTTACTGAATAGTGAAGGCCAGATGGCTAGACAGAAAGGATAAGGAACTCCGGTTGTGCAGCGAACCAAACAAATACCTAGTGTCCTACAAATATTCAGAAGGATGTGGAGATAGATTAGGCATATATGAAGGAAACCACTGGATGACATCATACACCAGACTTTGGAGTAAGACTCGACTGTAAGGTGACGAGTTAGGAATTGGTCCAACTATGAATAGGAAATAGAAGCTTCTGAATAGTTATGCAGTCAGCTGAAAAAGGAAGCAGAGAATCAACTGAAATGGAGATGTGCCGCTGCAAATCCTATGTTCCACTCAGAACAAAATGATTGAATATCAGTGTAAGTAATAATAATACACACCAATGAAGGTAAATGACTAGACATCCTTGCCTTTCGTTCAGAGCTAATAATACTAGCTACTTGTCAAAGGTATAAGTGTAGGAATCTTTTGAAGAATGATTCACAATTCTAATAAAAATTTCATTTACGCCTTGTATAATATATAGAAACTGAGCAAAGTCATACATCAAATTATTAGTTACAAATAACCGTGAATCAGCTTTGAAAATAAAGAAATTTCAGGACACATTTAGTAGGCGGTTAAGTTTTCAAGATTCTAGGCTTTTTTCTGATGAAAGGAAAGGACTGTTTATAATTATATAATATACTTTTACTTTTTAGTTCTTTGATGAAAAAATTTGCCTTCTTTTTTCCAAGTTGTCAAATCATTTTGTTTCTATCCAATTAATTAAAATTGCCTTCTCTTTAAACTTCAAGTTTTTGCTTCAAAGACATTCTAAAAATAACCTTCGGAATTGAAATGTTCTGAATAAACGAAGGGAATAAATTATGATTTGAAGATGAAACAGAAAGAATCTTGATTTTAAGTATCCTGGTATATGTATATAAATTAGATTACTCAGTTTTAAGAGTAAATATTATTGAAAGTAAAAATAAGAAGATTTACTTTTCAAAACAAAGTGAAATGAAGTCAAAGGGTTTCTTTATAGAAGTTTAATTGTGTGTTTTCCATTCTAAAATTCTACCAAAATGATTAGGCAAAATTAAATTATTAAATTTCTTGGTGATGAACATTTTAAAGCATCTCGTTGTCATCCATGTGATATATATATTAAATATATTAAATTAAAGGTTTGATTACGAGCTGACGTCATTTAGAAAACCCTTAGTAAACTTGGAGTTCCCTAGAATTATTAACCCACTGGGGTTCGAATCTGGGACCTTTCAGTTACCAAGCGAGCTTGTAGAACATTCAGCTACTGGTGTAACGACAGAAGACAAGGGCCAGGCAACAGATCGTTTAGTTAGCAGAGAAGCAACGTCTTCTGATTGGTTGTTTCCCTGCTGAAGGTTATTCTGTTATCTCTTTGTTGCCGTTTCTAAGACAGTCCGGTGATATATCCGCGAATCGTATCCGCTAACGCTGATCTGCTGTGGTTAATTTTTGAGTTCCTCAAGGTTAGGCTTTGTTATTGTTCTATCTCTTGACATTGACGTAAATTGGTGACTACAGTTTTGGCTGGCAGACATCTCTCACCACACTGGGACCTGATTCATTGGCCAGTCCAAGAATTCCAGCTTCTGCCAATTCGCAGTCTATGCACAGCACAATTTCCAGGCAGTGTCATAGGTGAGTATCTGATCTCTCACCTGACTTGGTGGACACATCAGGTTACGGCGTCTTACTTCCTACCTGAAGTTCTAGTGAGAAGTCATAACCAGCAGGGTCTACCAAGCCTGGTAAGAGGAGAGTTACTCACCTATGACACTGGCCTGTGGTTGAGAAATATTTATCGCGAATTAGCAGAAGTTGAGATTAGATAGGGTCTCGGTGGCTGAATTGTCTTAGAGCTTTTCTAGTAGCCGTAAGGCCCTGAGTCCAAACCTTGGTGGATACGTACTACTAAAGGGTCTCAAACAAGTATCCAGTAGTTCCAAGTTTTTCACTGGTTCTCTAACTGATGTCAACTTGTGATCAAACTTGTAGCCAGTCAAATCCCTGTAAACTAACGCTTAGTGAAATAATAAATCTACACTTTGTGTTTGTAGGGAGTTCAACTGATTTCGGTGTGGATTTCTATCAGTATTTGATGTCAGTTAGACAACCATTAAAATTAAAATGAATACAAAAACATGAACATTGTAACAACAAATAAGTATCAATTGCAAAAATATTCTATCTATAAACGGTGAGTGATAGTCTATTAACCTCTTTAATCTTATTATTTATCGTTGTTTCATTTGTTCCCTAGAGGAATATAGGGCTTCAGCAGCACGTCTCCATTGCGTTCGGTTCTCTGCCAACGTTTTCACCTGGCTCCACGTCTGCCCACATGCTTTCATCTCCTCTTCACATGACCTCCTCCATGTCACCCTCACACTGACAACCAACTCGTTGCTTCCCATTCGGGTTCCATTCGAGAGCCTGGCGTGTGATGTCACTTGATGATTTCCTCACAGTATGGCCAATCCACCTCCATTTCTTCCTGCGTATTTGTTGCACAATCGCTTCCTGGTTGGTTCGTTCATTGCCAGAGATCCCTGTTGCTGATCTTTTCTGGACGGCCATCTGATCTTGAGTATTGAGCGAAGACAGCTGTTGATAAAGGTCTGTGGTTTGTTTGAGATGCTCTTCTTGACGCGCCAAGTCTCTGATCCGTATAGTAGCACTGACTTCACATTGCAGTTGAAAATCCGGATCTTATTTTTTATGCTGAGTACTGTTGACCTCCACACAGACTTGAGAGTAATGAAAGCTTGACTTGCTTTCTTGATTTTTTTATTCATCAAAGCACATATTGGCACATAAACTGGAGTTATTGTGGCAGAATTATTACATTTATAGACATCTAGATATGATAATACTATTGAAATACAAAGAAACTTCGTAAACAACAAATAAATAAATTTAACATGCAAATCACTATATATCTAAACTCACAAGATAGTTTAAACACTCCTCACTAAGACTAATACTCAACTATAATCTCTCGATTTGTACATATCCTGAGAAAACTAACGGTTTAACAGACATAATAATTATAATAATAATATTGGTAACACAGGTTTCACATTCACTACGATCTCTTACATTTCCATCGAATACATGCAAGGCAAATATAAGAGACATCTATTACAGGTTGTTTTACTAGAATAACATTCAAAAAGACTCATGTTGCATACTTTATAAAATAAAAACCATACTTCCTATTTAGCTGAATTTTAAATATTTAGATAATTTTATTCCTACCTTCATTAAGGAAGTTAAAGTAGGTGGGATACATCCGGAAAGTCTATATTAGAAATCATTATAAAATCAAATGGTAACTGGATAATGGTTTCCGGTATCTCATATTAGGATAGAATGCTGTTTACGTATTTATCTCGTTAGATATCAGGTTGAATATTGAGCCAAACAAAGCCTTATCACGAATACCAGTGCGTGAATAACAAAAATTTCAAAAACTGTGTCGTTGTGAAATTCAGCTCGGTGTATAACCTTTCAAAAATATTCCTAAATAAATCTACTGAAGTTTATCCTTTATGCAAACGCAATAATACAAAATTAAACGAAGATTTCTACACTCAGCACACTTTAATTTTAACAAAAGAATACTTAGTCGGGATTCTATTACCAGCCGTCGCACTCCTTGAAACCTCGTCTAACCGGTAGTAGTCTCAGGGAAGAGGGAAGGTTGGGTGTGAGGTTAACAATCGCACCCGCATAAAATGGTAAACACCACCGCTAGTGAAACTTCAAAGCAAAGGAATGAAAATAAAAAAACTTCAAACTATTCATTTAACTTCCTGGCATAATGAATGGAGAGATTTATTTATTTATTTATCTTTGCACTGCATGAAATCTTTCACCATTTCGAAATTATTGTTGTTGTTGTTTTTGGTTCATCAAAAGGAATAAAAATTCCGCCACTTCAGAATGCATAAATATATACTATGCCTCATTAGTTTGTAATTACCGCTTTTATCAATTTGTAATGAAAAAAAGTTTTAAAAGTTACTCATTAGAAAAGTGGAAAAATAAATATCTAATCATGATAGTTTTTTAAAACTCTTGTTTATTAAAGAAGCAAACTGTATTATTTGAAAAATATACGTGAAAATTGATGTAAACTAACTGATATTCATTCTAGAATATCTGGAATTCGAGGATGATTTGACTCAAATGTCACACAAGCTCGTAAGTCTACAGCCAAAAACCAGCAACTTGGCAGGAGAAGCAGGCAGAGAAGATACGCCGTCAAGTGGGCATAGATCTGATAGAAGTGATGAAGATATTTAACAGTCAGCAACAACAGCAAGCACCAGTCATCATCGACGAAGAGATATGTGAAGAAAGGCACTTCTTCCACCGATGTAGGCAGCATCGCTTCAACTAAAGGCAGCGCAGATGAGGATGTTGAAAGCAGGTTCTGAAGAGCAAGACAAACCTTCATTACTCTGAAATCAATGCGTTAGTCTACCTCATTCAATATAGGCAACTTGATACTGATAGCCAGTTTGTGCCACTATATATTTGAGAGACGGTGTGCGTGCCATGGAAAATAAACATTTAAAATAGGCTACTATAGGCTTTATCAACAGACACCCACATCGATCCATAATGAAAATCAGATAGGAGGCCAGAAAGAACAAGCTGCAGAGAACTTTGATAACCAACCAAACAGTTACTTATTTTCTAACAGATATGCAAACTTGGGGGGAGAGATGGATCGGACACATACTGTAGAGGCAACTGATGATATTACGCGTCAGACTCTCGAGTGGAACCTAAATGGGAAACGAAATGTCGGTCTTGGGTTGGAGGATGATATGAGGGAGATTGTGTGAAGCTGAAAGGACAGCCCATGGGCAGTTGTGAATCCAGATGAGGGAAACTGTAGAAAAGGAGTGAAATGGCAATGTGTGAAGCCCAATGTTCCACTCGTAACTCAAGGGAATAATAATAGCCAATTTCACAGGATGGTACGCTTAAATATTGTATTGTATCCTAATGTCTGTAGAAGTTTAAGAAATCGAAGTACACTCAGTCATATGCTGTGGATTCTAGTTGTAACAAGAAATCCAAAAACAAGGACAGATTATTAGTTTAAGTGGATCAATGTAAACGGTGTATATTCATAAATTAGTTTCTTGAACAGACGTGTTGATAACTCATTAGACTATCTCTTCATGGGATTTAATGGATAGAGTTTTGTGTCTATACATTTTGATGGATGATACTATGAATTTTGAAGAAGTGTTCGCTGAGGTCATCATTGTCGAAATAATTCATCGGCAAATCTAGCCAGGGAGTATTAAACTGGGCGACTGCACTTTCTCTATCTTACAAATTTCAGTTACAATTTATATCAGTAAAACTAAGAGTAGAAATTATTTACAAGTTGAAAGATTTACTTGCAAAATCAGAATGGGACTGATCCACATGGATTGCTGAAGCTTTATCCATCAAACTGGAAAAACTGGAACTTCACATACAAAAGAAACTAACTAAACCTCTGGGCTTGCTACCATCTAGCAAACTAGGCAGGGTTTAAGCATGCGTCGGCCAAAAGTCGAATACGGAAATCCCACGTGGCTGGCGGGCATTCTTTCAGTCGACCGGCGACATACGTTCGCTTTTACAGTGCCATCATCAAATTTTAATTACAACTCACAAATCTTAATAACGTTGCATTTATTCTACTAGTTACTGTGTCTCTTTAGTGTAAAATTACTGGATAGATGCGATTGTACAGCTGTGATAAATGAATTTACCGATAAGATTTATTTCGCTGTGTCACGTGTTTTTCTCTGCTATAGGATTTATGAATCTTAAGTTGTTTTATCTTACTTAAGATTCTTGCACAGTCCTCTCATACATGTACCAGAAGTATACAGGAACTTTTTCAACAGGGGAATTTCGTTTTAGCTTAAAATAACTCCACTTTAAAGAAAGCGGTCAGCCGTTAATGTATGAGAAAAACAGTTATTTTCTAATTAGATTAGGTAAGTAAGTGGTGTGATAATTATAAATTAATTTTACAGTCGAATTTAATACCTAGTTTATCAAATAAGGAGAGATTTCATAGTGAACAGGAATTAATCCAATACAAAAGGAGTCGCCCTTGTTGTACAATTCTAAAGTGCTTATTTATCATTGTTCCCTTAAGTTCCAAGTGGAACATAGGAATTCACCAGTACCTCTCCATCCCCCTCTGTTCTCTTCAATCTTTTCAGCTTGCTGCACTATTGCTAATAAGCTATCATTTTTATAACACACGATCTGCTCCGTATCATTGTCGGCTGCACGCGCAACTCGTGGCTTTCCTTTCGGATTCCCCTCAGGGAAACTTACCGTTCCCCTCAGCGTGTATCTGATCTAACTGTATACCCTTCGGCATGTTTGTTAGGCAGCAAGTTTCTGATGGTTTCACTTCCACACTTCCATGTCGATAATTCTTTCTGACCATCTGCTTTTTAGTGTCACACCAGCAAAGGTAATTGTTAATAAAAGTCTGCAGTGGTCTGTTGAAAATAATTTACGTGACCGTATAGAAGCACTGGTTTGGCATTAGTCTTGGAAATCTAAATGCTGTTACTTATGTTGGGTGCAGCAGATTTCCTCACTCATTTCAGACTAATGAACGCATGTCTTGCTTTTCTGATCCTACCTGTGACATCTTCATGAATGCCACTTGTACTTGAAACAATTAGAAGAATCAGTCCTGTTGATACTAGTTGGTGCCTGTTGTTGTTTTGATGGGTGGGTATCACCTCACTTTATGTCTTGTCTTCGTTGCCTATTTCTTCTTCCAGCTTATCGGCGAGTTTGTGTGAAGTGACATATAAAACATCAACAAAGCTGAAGCCTTCCAGATACTTCTTGTATTTCCAACGTGTAACTGTCACGTAGCTAACCAAACCTTCCTTGAGATACTCACGGCCCCAAAATGACCCAAAGACAGACAAAAGACAGTTATTTGTGATACTATTTAGTAAGAATAACATGTTGAAACTAGAAATTACCACAACAAACCATTAGGCAACCACACAGACCCAGTAGTTCCTCAGTTACGAAACAAGTATTATGCAACAAAATTATTTAACCGAAATTAACCGTAATAGGCCCCTTAGAATCAAGAAGAATATTTTCAACAAGGTGAGAACAGATCTCCGTCAACAAGAATCACACACCGCACACTTCCTGCTGATAGTCTAACGTCAAAATCCACACGGCTTACCTTGACTTCGAAAGGACAATAGTAACTAGTGTACTGTGTCTAGTCCTTTCTTTGGTGCAGACCAAATTCTATCAGGACTAGACACAACACACTAGTTACTAGTGCACAATCAAAGTATCCACTACAGTCCTACAGCAGGCCGATGGTGAGTCCGAATAGCTCAGTGGTAACGTCTTTGACCGCAGCACTGGATGACGTGGGTTCGAATCTCAGAAGGGACATGAGCTCCTTCAAGGTTGCAGATACGCCTTGCTGACTAGTGAGTGCCAACTAGCACGAAACGTAGGCGTGTCCAAGGCTTCCTGCCGATTGCCTCCAACCATCTAATAACCTTGATTTCATTCAAATAAAATTTCAGTCGTAAAACCTCACATCAGTACCATAAAACAAACTGCTGCGTCGGTGGCACAGTGGTTAGGACTCTCGCCGACCATGCACATGGTCCGGAGTTCGATCCCCTGCCGGCGCACACCCGATATCTATGGTAGGCCTGAATTTGGGCTAACCGATATCCATGCTGAAAATTCTATACTTGTACTGAAAATACGGTGTGGAATCAAGCTGTAAATCAAAAATAAAAAAAAATAATAAATAAATAAGAGGAGTTTAACTTAAAGGTTACAAAAGAAGAAACACAAATAATAAGGATTGAGTCAACAGGTGACATGCAAACGTTATGAAAATGTTATATAGCCTCGGAGAATAGAGGAAAATAATAAAAGTTTGTCGAAATGTCCAAATAAATATTAGTACTAAAAAAATAATACAGGAAGGATTTCCCAAATAATTATTTCGTTACAATGTCTGTTCAAGGTGTCACTACTTCAAAGCAAGTACCTGAGTTGAGTGAGAAGGTGTGAAAATATATTTCCGCCTAGGTAAGAATTATTCAAAGTACGACCAAGATAGAGTTACAATGCTCTACTGACGTCTGCTGACGAACCGGTGATTGTTAAGTTACTTATTCCAGAGGTTATGATGTTAAAAGTGTTTATCGTCGCGAAGATAGATTATTGCATTACAGTATTTTGTTCAAATAATTTAATCTTTGAGGTAAGAAGTGAAAGATCTCATATTTGTTGAAGTTAAAATATAACAGACACTTCCGTACATCACTTTTGACAAGCAGGTAGTGTTATAGATAGTTTCATGAAATGAACCCATGCCTTCTGTTTCAGAATTTTCATGATGAGTTCCAGGAGGGTCGAGTGTTTGACTACTGTGTGAATAATGCATTTAATTGTAAGTACTAAAACATACATATTCAGGAGAAGCTGCATATGATAACTGCCCTTTTCGAATGGTAGGGACTTTGGGCAGAGTGAAGAATAAAATCAGAAGTAAAAGGAGGTCTTAGAACACCATCATCTATATAGTAATGTTTTCATCAACTTTGTAACTTCCATGACTCCTTTTTTCTGACAAGTTACTGAAGGTTTATTGTAAGGTTGATAGGGTTGGATGCTATAATTTAATTTCACTTTCACGTACATATATCTGGTTGTACTTTCTAGGAAATAGTAAGTTTGAAAGTACCTATATGTATGCTGTTTGCATTCCAGTGGTATCTGTTTGTGGAAAAACAAAAACAAACGAGAGTTTTTCTTATTACAATAAATCTAGAATTTATAGGCATATCAGTAGTTTCAAATATTCTTTGTTAGTTAAAAGAAAATATTCTTTCATGAAAACTTTGCGACATTCTGTTGGCTGTTCTGTCAAATAGTAGATTAGATTAGAAAATGTAGGCAGCTTTTATTACAATCTAGTAATTTAGTGATAAGATGCACTCCTTGAAGTTGGATGACGTCACCCCGAACAGACACAGCTGATAAGATAGAACCTAGAAGACAAATATTTGTTTTATACATCCGAATGTACGAGATATTTTTAAAATCTGATATCGAGTTTTAAGTTAAGCTGCCATGAATCTAATATTCAATACATATTTACCCTAAAATAGTGATTGAAGAAAAAAGAATATCCTTCACATTGATTTTCTTGTTGGATATATCACACATTCAGACAGTATTATTTACTGGATGACAAAGTTTCGAACATAATTCTTTATTTAATATAATTCGGACTTTCACATTGATTGATTGAACTGAAATGCTCAGCCTGAGGTTGACACGTTTGCTCCTTGTGCAGATGCTTCGATGACGTCTTATTATTTAACTTGAAGTAGTTTGGTGAACAATGACTAGAGGTGGAATCCAGGATGCGCATTTCGCTCTATTTGGGCCTCATCATTTGAATGTGACTGCATTATTCATTGAGTGATGGTGTTCCCGTATTCCAGTAATAGTCACCATAAACCAGTTTAAATAATATAATATCGTCGAAACATTTGCATAAGGAGCCAACGTATCGATCTGAGACGGAGCACTTCGGTCCAATCAATCAATTGGCAAGTTTAAATTGAATTAAATAATTATCAATAAGAGTTGTACAAGAGGTGGCTGTCGTGGCCCAAGTGGTCCAGTGGATAACACTTTAGCGTTTGAAACTATGGTTGCTAGATTCGGGCTTCAGTGGTAACACCATCACTTACGGGGGAATGCAGGTACATCAAATGACAAGTTCTAGGTAGGACGAAATGTGTACCCTAGATTCCACTGTCAGTCACCATCTACCAATTTACTACAATCCTTTATTGTTCATGATAAATATAGCTTCAGTTATCAATCTCTCCTTCCAACTTATTATATTGGATTTTAATACTGTCATTACTGTCTCATCCTGTTATATGGTTGTGTGAAACTGCATTTAGTACTACAGAGTTGAGCTTTTTTCTATAGTCTACTGGTCTAAGTTTCACTAATTTTTGTGCTCCGCGAAATCCTGGTCTACCAATTTAACTTACTTGACCTCGCAACCATTGCAGGGTAATAAATAAACTGAATTACTTGGTTTATTGGGTTCCACAAGGTCTTTGACCGATGTAATTTGTTTCTAAATGAATTTGCAGGTTTGAATACCAATTTTATTCCTGCCTTGTTAAGAATCCGATGTTGAACTTCAGGGATCCCCTGTTTATATATTTATGGGTAAGTTTCATCTACATATCTCCAGCATACTTTCTGGATGGGGATAAACATTTCAGTAGCTAACTTTTCCCACATATTTATGTGCTAAAATAGTAGGTATCAATTGTACCACAGTAACGGAATCACTTTTTATAAGTTTTCACTTGAAACGTAATTACTATGGAAGTCAAGCTTGGTTTCACTCTTAAAAGGATATCTTTCACTGATGTTTTGGTTGTAAGTGAGAGTTCTTGTATAGAACTGAACTCATTTCTGACTGCTTTTACAGCCATATTTATTGATGCCTGTGTAGACTGAATCTCTCAAGTAATTTTATGTCACAGTCGTCTTTGTCTTTCTCGAGGAGACTGTTTCTAAGAATGTGAGTAGATAAGTTTATTTCATTGAAATTTGATTATATACATGAGGCAAATGCATCGTATAGTAGTTCTGGTTTACGATTTCTGCATTTCGTATATTACAATTGAACTAGCAATAGTTCCTGGTATTAAGTGATGAACAGTAGTTCACTTATAACCAACAATCATTGGTTTCCTACTTTGCAGACCAAACGAAAACCAATTTCTCCGGCTTACGAAATTACAGTGAGTAATAGGGTTTCATGCATGGTTTATGTGACTTTGAAATATGCTAAAATTCAATGTATTCAGTGTTAACGTTAGGCTGTTGATGCTTCTAACTACGCCTTTATTTAACCAGACTGGTAGATGTTCCCGAGCACGAAAAATCAAGTTTCTATAGCAACAGCCAATATAAATCGCTCCACGAGCTCAGTTGAATTGGTAGATACAATTAGAAGTGGCTAGTCTAGATACTTCATCTTTCAATCGAGGAATCACTACTGGTCGTGTGGAAAATAAGATTTGTAGTCTGCTAGCATTAGACGTTCTTTGAACAGATTTTCTTAATTTCTTCGTAATTATTTCACTAGGTGCGTCACCCTTGAATTGAAGTTGTATGTGCAAAGGCCACTTGTTTACGAAAAGTGGATAGTAATTTTCAACTCTTAGTCATATGTTTCTTGATGAATTTGTCTGGATAGCTATTTTCGATCAAGGTATCATATGCAATCCTTAGTTCATCTTCAATCTGGTGGGGTCACTGGCCACATTATCAAAGTAAAAATATCTAGGTTCATTGGGAAAAGCCTATGGGTTGCTTGAGATGTTGGAAATTTTTTCGATGTAGCTGTGTTCTCTTAGCGGAGCATTCTTTACCTTACTAGCAAACATCTTCAACGTATACTTCAATTTGAAGTCAGCTTTTAGGTTTCTCCACGACTTTAAGAGTCATCTCTCCTGGTGACTTTGGGAGTGACTGGTTATCCTTGTATGTTTTCACACCCTCTAGGCTACTTGTATTGGTATTGATTGTTTCCTTGACCTGATGTTTGAATATTGGTCTATGAGATCTTCCTTTCATGGATTGGCAAATTTTGTCTATTAAAAGTCAGTCTGAATGAAGAATATTCTTTTCAATAATTTCTCTTCAGGTTCTTACAATTATAAAATGTAATATTTGTTGTCGTTACAATAATGGCCAGTTATGCGGTGGATACATTTTTTACGTAGAATAACAGATTAATCATGGGGTGTCAAAATAAATAGTATTTGTGTGACAAACGTGCTAGGCTGAAATCGATTACAAAATATTGTGGCAAGGGAGACAATGGTGGTGATTAGTCACAGTAGATTAGTAGTATGTGGGGAAGGAAAAATTGTCAAGTCACTTCAAGGTTATAAAAGGTGTCACGTGAGTGAGTGGCTAGTACAAAGTAGTATGTATTAAAGAGGAGATAGTAGACTGCAATGAGAGGTTCATCATGAAATAACCGATGTGTGAAGTGAAACAGGTGGAGGCATTAATTGAGAAAAGAGACAATTATAAAGAGACATTATAAAATGAGTCCGGATAGTATAAATGGAAAATTCGATAGTACTGAGAGAATATTTGAATGAAGGGTGTAAATTGTGACGAATAATAATCAAGAAAAAGAAAAAACCCAAGAAGCACAAGGGGAAAAGGTACTCTTGGTGAGAAGAAGAATAATTAATCCAAGTTTGGCCATGGAACGGCGTCTGGACGTGTTCTTTTTGGATACAAAGTTCCGGTTTAGTCGATCTTATTGCAACAGCTTCAGCTTTGTGTAGCAAACGTAGGAGAACTGTATGTGATAACGACTTTGGAACTCGGTATATAACCCTGAAAGCTGTGTTGGCGTCGATGCTATGTTCAGTATCGACGAAATGTGACAGGATCGAGCTTTTCATACATTTAATTTACCCTTGCTGGACCAAGCTGGTAAACGTTCTTCAACCCGTAGACGAACCTACCTATTCGTACGCCCCTTTTGACTTGAACCACAGGAACAGTTGATATGGTATATGCATGAAGAATAGCTAAGGTTGGGTAAGACATCTTTCAGTTACTTGGTGGACAATGGATGTCTACTGAAGTATAGGAACAGATGTGCAGAGTAGAAAGTTTTCTTGATCGACCTGGTTAAACGTTTCGATAAAATCTCTGCAGGAGTATCTCCCCTTAATTGTAGACGTAAAAACAGAGGCTTTTTCTTCACTGTTGCCAGTCCATGTTTAAAACTATTGTAACCTATGTTGGCTTTAATGAACTTCTCTGGATATCCTTTCTCGCTTAGAGTGTTTCCGATTACCTGGAGTTCTTTCTTTATGCAATCTTCGGAACAAATGGACCTCGCTCTAAATGCTAAGCACCTGATCAGATTACGTTTGTATTTCATCGGTGCGAAGCTAAGGAAAAGTGTATACTAAGCTTTGGTCTCTAGCTCCCTATATATGGTTCTTTTGATGGAACTACCCTCTCTTCTCGTTAGTAGGACGTCGCGGAAATGCAGAGAGTTGCTGCATTTTCCTTCTTAAGTGAAATGGACTTCTTGGTGAGTATTATTGAAGTGGCTCAAAATCAAATCACCACATAAACCTTCATCGTACACTACAAAAGTGTCATCCATGTAACGACAATACATTTACTTTTTTACTATTTCATCTTCCAACGGACTATTTTCTAGTTCTGCTGAAATATGTTCGCAAAATATGTCCTCATGGGGATCGCACGGCCACTCCATCAACTTGTCTGTACCTTTCATTAATTACCAGGAACTGGACATTTGTTGTTCGTTTAACAAGTAGTTTTTTCAGATTACCAATAGGAATAATAGTGCACAGTTTCCTTTCTATAATATCTTAGCAGATATAATCGATGTTTTCCACTAGAAGCACATTAGTGAATAAAGATGAAACGTCAAGTGATGCCGTATATTTTCCAGTTGCGTTCAAGTTTTTAGTCTTGTCAATAAATTGAAAGGTATCCTTGACGCTATGCTTCACTAACTCGTCATGCAAGAGTTGAAGTAGCTGTAACAAGATCAAATTTCATCATTTTAAAAACTCATTTCCCAACTTTCACTAGTTTTAGAATTGTTTTACTTTAACATTTTTCAAAACATTATGAAATAACATGTAGCATAATGAAAAGAATAACAGGAAAAAAGTAGGATTACATAGGTAAAACCGTAGGCTGCATGTCAGTTATATTAGATAAAGAATAACAAGGTAAGAAAAAATAATCATTTTTGGGCATCAGTTCTGAACAGAAACTCTAGTCTAAGTGAGACAATTACAGACTTTTCTATTTATGGAAACTCTTCTGTATTGTGTGAACTGTCGCCACTAGTAGTTTTCACTATTTAACTTAGATAATAATGATTTAAAAGTTGTCTGAATCTATTTACATGACATGTCGTTAAATCACTTAACGTGAAATGGTAATAATAAGTCACACTCTCCTTCTACTTCTTCTCACTTGTGCTGAAGTGAGTTGGCTGAAGTTAGAATAAACGATGCACGATGAAATTTGCAATGCAATGCATATACATCACTCTCATTAGTTATCACATTTGAGTTCGATACCATGAAAGTCCTAAGAAAGGTTCTATTTCCTCCCTTTTTATGTGTGCATATTGCGAAATTGTAGAAAGATAAATCACACGAAAGCAACAAGTAAACGGACTGTACGCTAAACGCCATGTTATGTTAATAATACTTCTTTGGGTTTCCAGTGAAACATTATGTTCCAGCTTTTGGGGAGATGCATGCCAGCGGAATAATGCTCTTATCCACGCCAAGTATAATGCTGAGTCGAGTCTTCCTGGAGGGAATAAAAGGTGCGCTGGATAAAGAACTCCGTCACCTACCGGAACAAGCTGGATTCAGAAAAAGGCAAGTGCCATCAGGATTAAACTTCACCTTTATGCATCTTCATCACGGAACAAAGCATAGAATGGCTGTCAAACCTCTACCTTAACTTCATCATTTCGAAAAGGGCTTCAACAGACAGCGTTGACAGAGACGTAATATGGAAACTGCTTCAATACAACGTTGTGCAGTGCCAAGGTCTTTATCAACCTTATTCAACAGCTGGCTATATGACAACGCCACGTGTCGGACTGTCCACAACGGGAAACTCCGTGAGGCGTTCGAAGTGAATATAGGAGTATGACAAGGCTACTTGTTGTCACCAATAGTGTTTCCGTTTGTGGTAGACCGGGTTATGTCTCAGACTGTGCGTTGCGAATGAGATGACAGGAATACGTTGGATCTATAAGGAGACTCTAGATGGTCTGAGTTGCATGGACTTTTTATGTATAATGTCATGCAAACTCGCGCTGCCAAAAGCATTTCTGACAAAGTGTGGAATTGTATCAACAGCCACCTTCGCTGGTTCCATACTGAAAATCAGGTGAACAGCTGAGAAGAACTGGCGGCAAGAAACTCTGGGGACGAACTAACCAAGTACCTCTCCCGCAACAAATATCTCGAAGAGAACGGAGGTGAGACGAACACTCGCTGAATGGACCACTGGGTAACGTAATGCTCCAGGCCATGCCTTAATTAGAAACCAAACGGGAATTGATGAGTGGCGGCGTCTAACGGTGACTTGGTGGAGGTCTTGTGAAAAGGATATAGAAGCTTTTGGGTGATCGTGAGGCGATCTGAAGAGGACTGTGAAGAAAAGCACAGCATAGAGAAGTGTTTTGGAAGTCCTTTGTTTCACTCAGAGTCCAAGGGAATTGTAGTAGTATAGATGAGGATCCAATTGAAAAGTAAATATATCCTTGTTCAATCTTTTCCGAACTAAAAAGCAGAAACTATGGTAAGCTTATCTGAGATAAACTTTGTGTATGAAGTAAGTGACGAATGACGGTGAAGGTGTGGGTCGAATTTGAATCCGTGACCTTCAAATTATTAGTTCATTGTTCTGCCAGTTGAGCAGGTTATAATTTCATAGGGATGAACTTGTAATCTGTTGATACCTGACATCAGTTGTACTCCCTCCTGAATATTATAATAGTAGTTCAGTTAGAAATGTTAATTTTAAGTTGAGTAGACATCTTAAATGATATTTATGCATTCATCTGATAGAAGAGAAAAACCTAATATTCTTTTCGTGATTTAAAATATTCTACTTAAGATATAAATGTACATAAGATTGTGAAAATAAGATAAAATGCTGACTGTTTTCAAATGGCGACGCAAAATTTTATGAGACACTTTGACGAAAAATGTATATCACCTAATATTGATAAGAAGTAATAGTCAGTACAAGTATTTCTCCTGCTTTATTTCAATCCATGTAATTCCTTAGGTATACGTCAATTATGTCCTTGTAGATAAACATCTTGTGCTGATAAGGTTTTTAACTTTTCTAAGGTTAATTTTACGTTTCCTTATCTTGTGGAGAAAGTAAAAGCATTTCTAGGAAATTAAGTTTCATTCAATGGATTCGATCGTACATATATACATCATCAGACGGTAGACTTACTAGACGATTACAGGCTATCGGAAAGAAACTTCAAATCTAGGTTTCATACAGATAAGGGGATGCAATCTTCGAGGAACTCACGTCCCCCCTGAGATTGAAACCTGTGTCACCTAGTGTTGAATTCAGAGACGATACCACTTGGCTATTCGGGCTCTCCACTTACCACCGTCAGCAGGACTATGTTGGATATTTTGTTTGGACACTGGTTTGTAACTAGGATCATGCCTTTAGTGCCTGGTTTGGTGCAGCGTGAATTTTATCAGCTAGGTCCAAGGCTTTCTACCGATTGCCTCCAACCATTTAAAAACAACAATTCAGAGTGCATCATGATGTTGAGCCACCTTGCATGGTGGTTACATTGCAAAGCTGACAGATAGAATTCTGTCTGCAACAAACGAAGTACTAGACACGTGATGCTAGATACTAACTGGTGTCCAATCAAATAAGATTTACTACCGGATATTGTTTATTTTAGAAGGGAATTATGGGGATAGTTATTAAAGAAAAAACATCAGCAGTTCTTCAGGATTAATTGCTAATATTATTCATCCCAAGTGGTGTATAGGTTTTGAGTGGCACATTGTCATTGCACTTGTTTCTCTGGGCATCACTTTCTGCTGGCTTCACGACTCCCTGACACGCTTTCACTTGCTCAACATATTATTTTTTCCATGTCATTCTCGAATGCTAGAGCAATCGCCTACTATCGGGGTTTCACTCGATTGCTTGGCTTGTGTTGGAACTTGAAGGTCTGCTCAGCTTGTATACAATCCATCTCCACTTCTGTGTGCATATTTTTGGTTGATTGACTACTGTGTCAGTGTTCTTTGCTATCTATCCTTTCTAGCTGGCGATTCGATGTTCAGTTTCGAGAAGAGGGGACAGTTGTCGATGAAAGTTAAAACTTTTAACATGTTTAAAATTATTGTGATTCCTGTGGAGCAATCATTTCAAAATATAATATTATCCCCTGAGTTAAACAGATAGTACATTGTTTGAAAGACGATAGCTCATTTTTTTGTGTATATTTGACCTTAATAATTTAAGTGTAATCACGGAATGGTATCAGTTAGGGAAATAGTCAAAACTAGGTAATGCAGAATCGCTCTCTAGTCCAAGTACGGTAGTCCTTACAAGTACGCACCCATGACATCAACAAGGAATGAACGCAAGACCTTCACTTTGAAACGTGACTTCGTGAGCCGCTCAGCCACTGAGGTAAAATCCAGTGACTTATCAATATCATTCAAGCTGCAGCTTGCTTGCTCTTTGGACCACCAATATATATAACCTGCACTACTAAACAAATACCAGCCAGAAGTACATATGATGTTTTCTCTTTATTTAACGAAACAGTATCATTTCCACTCCCACGTTTTCAAAAGTGTAACGCTCTTGCTATAAGACAGAAGCAACAACAAGAGTATTAAGTTCTGATGAAGTAAATGGGTTCAAAAAAGGATTACAATCGTCTGTAACTGTTGATAGATCGAGACTTAAGGATTTCAATTCCTAGTGTGGAAGCAACATTAAGCTCAAAAGATAAGGTAAGTATTGATCAAGTCACAGAACAGTGTACATTTATGCTGAAACATCAGGTAAAAACACGGAAGGTAACTTATCATAATGAGAAATATCACGTTCAATAGTTTGAGGAATAGCAAAAACACAGAGATTACCTAATAGGAAGAGAGTAATTCAACCTTGGTTATGGACAGATTGGATTATGTTAACAAACGGTCAGTCAGCCAGTCAGATGTAGCCAATCTGCATGTTATGCGAGCTTGCCTTGTAACCGGAAGGTCCTGGGTTCGAACTTCAGTGGGTGTGCACTGCCGATGATTCCCAAACGAGGATGAAACAGCTGTCTAGTACTCCCTAGTTTTCAATGGTTCTCTAACTGATATCAATCCATGATCAACTCGTAAAAACAAAACTAATCCTCGCAAACCAACTATGGAAAAAACTATCCATAAACAAAATATTGAAAACAGTAAATTTCGTTGTCATTGTTGTTATTGTTATCTTACTTGGCAGCTTGCTTAAATCACTGTCCTACTGAATGTTTTGTCATCCATTAAAATGCATCACATTTACTATTTTTCATATTGTTTAAAATATCTAACTGGATTCATGAACCACAACATACTCTTATTCATATTATGAGAAAACATTTCAACCCAATGCAAGGAAATGGGAGAGAAGTTTTATAGAGTAATGGAGCATGGTTTGAATGGGACAATATTGCTTTAATTGAAGCATTACTGATTACTGTATTACTAGAACATCCTATACAAAAGTAAATACCATGTAAAAAAACTATGTTAAAAATGAAATTTATAGAATAAATCCGTTATCATTATTAAATTTGTTGCAATGTAAATATACTGAAAATTACATTCTATATAAAACTGTTGTTTGGAATATTAAAGAGATTATTACTACCTTTTACGACGAAGACTGACTCATTGTGGTCTGAAGGCATGAAACCGATCTCTGCGTCCTACTTTATAGCTGTCTGGAACTTCGTTGAGAGACGTACAGTCACAAAACGCTCCAAAGACAGAAAAAAGACGATTACTCGTTGTGAGATCTTTGTAGTTCTGTTCAAATCAAGAGCTCAAAATTACTTCAACAGTGCTGTTAGGCAGCTACGTAGACAAGGTGATATTCTAAACACAAAGCAGGTTCTGTAGAATAAAATTAATTAACCAAAATTCAACTTCAGGAAGTACCGTAGAATAAAGTTGGATATTTTTAATAAGGTGAGATCAAAACTCTCTCAGCAAGAACCACACCCCAATAATTCCCAAAGACGGTTCGAGATTAGGACTGCCTTCATTCACTCGAAATCCCGGGATTCGATCCCTAGCCACCGACGCCCTCCTTTAAGCCAATGAGCCAGTGGTTAGACTGGTAAAGAAGGAAGGTTGGGCAGGTGGCTAGCAACCTCATTCCGTAAAATTAAACAGCACTTCTACCGAAACTTCAAGCCTATAGCTTGAAGACCTTTGTTCCACTGGGAACATAAAAGAATTATTTTAAAAAATTAAAAAATATCATTCACTCGGAAAAAATCACATCACAAAACTGCACACCACCACTGTACCACATAACCACGTAAGAAAGCGTTAAAATTGGAGATTAAACAGGGAAGGACAATGACAAATAATAAGAACCAAGGATCAATATATGATACTCAAATACCAGAAAAGTGATATAAAGTCTAGAAGTGAGATGGATGATAATTACAAAGTTAGTTGAAAAATCCAAATACGTATCAATATTGTGATTAGGTCATTCGGCAAGGATTTTAAAAACGATTATTCCATTACATTATCACTACATACATAGCTTTAGTTCACATATTTAATTCAATTTTAGATTTTCCGGTCGACCGATTGAACCGATGTGCTCAGTCTTTAGTGGATAACGCTTTGGCATTTGAAACTATGGGCACTGGGTTCGAGCCTCAATGGGAACACCATCATTCACTAGGGAATGCAGATAAATCCAGATTACAAGTCCCAAATAGGATGATATACGCATCATGGATTCCACTGCTACTCGCCATCGACCACTTGACTCTTAGTTCACATATGATAGATAAAAAGACAAGCACTATAGTTTGTTAGCACAATGGCGTAAGTGACAAGGAAGTCATAAGTCACTACTGATAGATACTTAGTCACTTTGTTTTGCCGCTAACAGAATAAGTCGATCAACATTATTTATGTTCTTAAAGGATATTCATATATATACATATACGTATATATTTGAAGGTTCTTTATTTAAACTAAGACTTCATTATTGGTAGAAAAACTAGAAAGTAATCTTATCTTTCGTAATCTCTTTCGTTGGAAACATGAATGATGTTCTCTTTTTTTAATGGTTGTTTTCAATGATTGTGCATTCTATACATCTGTAGAACATGTTTCAATATAGTCACTGATCAAGGTATAAAAGTCACAGTAGACTGTCGGAAAGAGATTGGCCGCACCTTAAACACACAAACTAGACGAAATTATTCTTACTGTTCACAAATGTTTTTTTCTGTTTTCGACAAATATAAATGTCAAATTAGACTGGAAGATTAATGGGTTATATAAATGTATATATACTGGCAAGACTTTATTGCAAATCAAGGTACTGGAGGACTAGAAATGTCAGTTAAGACTTTCACTTTATACAGTAGACACTTTATACAATAGAAAATTTAAATAACATCCATAGGATTGTTGACTTCGAAGATCCCTTGACCCAAAGAGTTCATCAATTAGAAATTACTACAATTGAGATAGCTTTCGTCTAATTAAGCACAAAACTTTTCAGAAATAACCAACAGATGACTGAAGAAATTACTAGGAGGCTTGTTGAAGCTAAACTGACTTCTGTATATCAGATATTGTATTTGATATTCCAATCAAAAGTCAATTGATACGCCTTTATTTGTATTGACTTACATGTAGCTTACGAGGCAGCTACTTTGTAAGAAGCGAAAGAAAGGTTCATCTTAAAGATGTCTACGAAAAAAATCACTTTTGACAGACATAAGTCAAATTGGCAATTTGTAATTTACCCAGCTGTATTGCACACGAGCGAAACAATCATCCAATGTCTAAATTGCCTCGAACTGGCTAGCAAACACTTCTAGTTGATATGATTGACAAACAGCTACTCATTTTAATCCGAAGTACATAATTTTTTTCTTTTGTCGCAAGGAGATTGCTCATGGTGAAGTTTCTGTGGAGTCAAACCTGCATGGAAGTCCTAGGCAGAAAAAAGAGACAGGACAAACAGTGGCTCTCTACGGACACTTGGAAACTAATAGAAGAGAGAAGGGTGGCGAAACAAAAGATTCTCCAGTGCACCGACGAGCAACAGAAACAGGAGTTGAATGCAAGCTACAATGCACTGAACAAAAGAGTGAAGAAAAGTGCCAGGGAAGACAAAAGAAAATATTGTGAAACCATGGCAAACGAAGCAGAACAAGCTGCAGGCAAAGGAGACCTCGCTACACTATACCAAACAACTAGGCACCTTTCGGGCAAAAGTTCGACACAGATTAAGCCAATAAAGGACGACAATGGAAAGTCAATCACCAAAGAGGTGGAACAGAGGAAGCACTGGGCTGAACACTTCAAAAGACTTCTAAATCGTCCGCCACCTACAACGCGTCCAACAATACCAACAACGGAAGCAGAACTACCAGTGAACACCAACCTCTCGACGAAATCCGAAGTCCTGAATGCCATCAAGATGCTAAAAGCTGGGAAAGCGCCAGGACCAGATGGAATCCCAGCAGAAGCTTTGAAAATAGACCCAGAGACAACAGCGGACTTGATGACGCCACTACTAGAGAAGGTGTGGAAAGAGGGCAAAGTACCCGAGGATTGGAAGAACGGATACTTATTCAAACTGCCAAAGAAAGGAAATTTGAGTCAATGTAAAAACTGGCGTGGAATTATGCTTCTGTTCATTCCAAGCAAGATACTATGTCGCATCATCCTGGAGAGAATTAAACAAGCCCTAGATGAAAAACTTCGTCCGGAACAGGCCGGATTCAGGAGGAACAAGTCATGCATTGACCAAATCGCCACCCTACGGATTATCTTTGAACAAAGTTTGGAATGGCAGTCACCTCTCTATCTCAACTTTATCGATTTTGAGAAAGCCTTCGACAGCGTCGATCGAGAGGTGATTTGGCAACTACTTCGCTACTACGGGGTGCCGCCGACAATTATACATCTCATCCAACAGCTGTATGACAACGCTGCATGCCAAGTAATCCACAACGGGAGGCTCACGGAATCCTTCGAAGTGAGGACGGAAGTGAGACAAGGCTGTCTACTGTCACCAATGATCTTCCTGATTGCAGTTGATTGGATAATGCGGCAGACAACGGCAACCAACGAGGGAACAGGCATAAAATGGACCGACACAAAAGCCTTGGAGGATTTGGATTTCGCCGATGATATATGTCTGATTTCCCACAAACTGGAAGATATGCAAGTGAAAAGTAACAAGTTGGCAGAAGAAGCATCAAAGATAGGACTTCAGGTGAACATAGAGAAAACAGAGGTAATGAAGATTCCTGGCCAACATCAACAGCAACAACCGACAACAATCAGCATAAATGGGAGGAACCTGAAGGAAACAACTTCTTTCACCTACCTGGGAAGCATCGTCTCAACTACAGGAGGAACTGACGAGGATATCAAAGCCAGAATCGGAAAAGCAAGACAAGTTTTCATTTCTCTCAAGTCTATGTGGAGGTCAACAACATTCAGCGTCAAAAATAAGATCCGTATTTTCAACTCCAATGTGAAGTCAGTACTACTATACGGATCAGAGACTTGGCGTGTCACAAAGAGCAGCTCAAACAAGCTACAGACCTTCATCAACAAATGCCTTCGCTCAATACTCAAGATCAAATGGCCGGAGAGGATCAGTAACAAAGATCTCTGGGAGCGAACCAACCAGGAACCGATCGTGAAACAAATAGGCAGGAAGAAATGGAGATGGATTGGACACACTCTGAGGAAACCAGCAAGTGACATCACTAGACAAGCCCTCGAGTGGAACCCGAAAGGGAAGCGACGAGTTGGTCGTCCAAAGGTGACCTGGAGGAGATCATGTGAAGAGGAATTGAAAGCGTGTGGGCAGACTTGGAGCCAGGTGAAAACTACAGCAGAGAACCGAACGCAATGGAGACGCATGGCTGAAGCCCTATGTTCCTCTAGGAATTAAAGGAAATAATAATAAATAATACATAATTTTACTTTGACAGGCATCTTATTTATACATACCACATAACAGAAACATTGAATTCCTTCTAGATAATAAGCAGGCAAGTCAGCTGAATCTTGCTGAAGTTTGCGAATGCTACTGCCGTCAAATGACTAAGAAGTGAGCTGCGTGTTCAAAAGGAGGCTATGGCAGTTGCCATCATTTTCATTTCATTTGATTCCTTATTTACTTCAAATTCTCCCTTTTTTACGATAAAATTTTTGAAACAGTATTGTCATGGGCAGCAGATTGTAAAAGTGTTTGTATGTAACATCCTTCACGAAGAACTCTAGGGAACAATCCTGACTGGTTTTGAAATTTCACAGCAATTAGTTATTGTCCTTGTAAATGTTAGAAAAATATGTAATTATAAATTCACTGTAAACTGTTGTCATCTTCGAGAAATATTTTCTAGACTATGTCAGAAATCTTCTCCACCAACACACAGTGTGACAAATAAAGGATTGACGAAGAGCTATTTTGGACTACTGAATGCTAATACGATCAAATAACGGGTGATGAAATTCCCTGCCTAACTAGAATTCCGGTTAGATATTGGCCAGATCAGTTTTCATGCATCAAGAAGTTGTTTGCGCAATTTGAGAAAGTATTTCAGGTATGACACTGACAGTTTAGGTGATGGTGTTTACACTTCTGTCAATTTAGTAATTCAGAAGACAAAAGGACTGAAAACAGGAATATGTACTTTCTAATTAGATCTTTATATCTGACTCTACTCTAATATGTAATGCATTTTCAATACAATGTAAAACATTTTTCCAATCTCTAGTGGCGATATGTTTTGTTAACAATAATCAGTCAGTATCATGATATCAGAGGAGTGATAATTAACCAAGAAAATTAATATAGACAGTTAAAGTGTAGAAATGATCGCAACAAGTGGAGTGGGTGATGCATAATTTTGGAAGAAAAAATGAAGAGTAATTAAGGAATAAGTCAGTGTTCAGTTTGGTTACGTAACAGGTAAGTGAAAAGAATAAAATAACTTGGGCGATGATAGTTTTTAAAAAGATTAGGGAGAGGGAGAAATGGTGAGATTTTCGCATTCATATAATGATGGCCGATGTAAGGAAAGCGGTTAGACTATATTCTTCTGAACACAGGGGTTCGGCTTCTTCAAGCAGGTTGCGATGGTTTCAGATGTATTTAGAAGAAGATGACGTGGAGAAAAAAATAAGATTGGTTGGAATGAGATAAATGACTTTAAATGCCATATTAACATCAACGTTATGATCAAGGTAGAAAAGATCAGTAACAGGGATCTCTGGGAGCGAACCAACCGGGAACCGGTTGTGCCACAAATATGCAGGGAGAAATTGAGGTGAATTGGCCATACTCTGAAAAAAGTATTAAATAATATTACACAGCAGACCATCTCTTGAGTGGAACAGAAATGGCAAGTGACGAGTTGGTTGTTAGTGCGAGGGTGACATGGAGGAGGTGATGTGAAGAGGAGATGAAAGCATGTGGGCAGACTTGGAGTCAGGTGAAAGCGTTGGTGGATAACCGAACGCAATGGAGATGTGCTACTGAAGCCCTATTTTCCTCTAGGAATTAAAGGAAATAATAATAATTATGGTGAAGGTGTGCTAAAACAAAGCTACAAATAGATTTTGCTTATCCCTTACTTACCCATGCAGGGTGATGTTCGGAAATACGATAATGAGTCTGCCTAGTTGTATGCCTAATATGCCTGACCTGACAGCTGCAGTCAAACTGGTAAATACACATAGATTAAGGGAAAGTGTTTGGTTTGTCCGTATTTCTAGAAGGTAAGGTCGGAGTTTTCGTGAAGAGATAGCGTTTCTCTGCTGCATTGAATGCTGTTTTAACTGCATTCTTCAAACACTATGTTACTATTTCGCTGATGTTATCACAGAGGAACTACAGCTTTGTGAACAATGGCCTCTTTTGGAGCTGTAGCCTTACTGGCTTGCCTTGGTGCTAAATTCATATCTTTCTTGATGAGCTTATTTAGATAGCCATTTTTACTAAGTAGTTCTGTGATGACATTAAGTTCCTTATTTAGACAGTCATTTGAGCAGACTGTCCTAGCTGTATGAACCGAACACTTTGTCTATTCCCATTTATGTGTCAAAGGTGGAAAATTTAAAAAAAGTGTATTTACCTGAAGTAGTAGGTTTCCTATGCAGACTCCCTCTTAATGTACCACTGTCTTTCCTTGTGAGAGAGACATCTGAAAATGAGACACTTTCATCCCTTTCTTTCTCAGTTGGTAAAGTTCATTGCTGAATGCACATCATTGAACTCATCGAGAATGTTGGCTGTTTTATTCTCGTTTATTATAACCAGAAATACATCATCCGTGTATCGACGGTAGAATTCCAAGTTATTAATTATTCCTTTCAGTGGTCCATTCTCTAACTTAGTGAGGAATACTTTGACAACCTTTAGTATTTCTCCTGTTTAACATTCCAACATTTTTACTGTCATACTGTTGTTTGCAGTTTTGTCTACTTGCACTGAAATGAATGTTCGTCTTTTGACCACTCAGTTTTTTCATTGTTGAATATTAAGACTAATCGACTAGCGGCTTTAATCGGTATGGTGTTTTTGACAGTTGATACAAGAGAAGATAAATAAGCCAACATCATCTTCAAAGATAAATTGCTCTTATTTTAACTTTATTGACTCTAAGATGTATTGCACTCACCAGTGTTGAGAAACAACGTTCGAAAACTTTCATACAATACATGGCTAATTGAATTCATCATTATCCTAAGTAAAAGGCCAAATGCCAACGGTAGTTGTGGCATGTTGAATAAGGTCGTAGACAAAGAAGGATTAAAGCTGAAAAGATGCTAATGGTACTGCAAGAAATCGAGGAATCACTGCTTTCTCTTGCTTCTTCACCTTTGTAATCATATGTATGTACCAATTCTAGATAGTCAGATAAAACAGTCAAGTTTTATATCATTTTATCTCATCTGCCCTATTTATTTGATGCTTCTATATGGTTCACAGAATTGGCCCGACACTAAAAGCATTTCCAACTGTCTACTGAAGACTTCCATCAGCAGTTGTCTTCAGTAGATAATGAAGATCAGGTGGAAACGAGGAAATGATCAGAAGCAAAATACTGTAACAACGAAATGGTCAAGTGCCTAGGGCTCGACAGATATTCTTGAGGATTTGAGGCACGTCATGGAGACCTTCGAGGGATATCACACACCAGGCCGTTGAGTGTAACCTGAAGTGGAAATGATGAGTTTCTGATTAAGCCTGAGGGTGTCATGAAGGAGACCATTTTGGGGGAGGGAGATGAAAGATTATGGGTAATCGTGGAGAGAGCTGAAAGACATTACAGAGAACAAGGTGAAATGAAGATGATCTACTGAAGTTTTATTCCCTTCTCAGAGCCCAGGGAAGTAATGATTATAATAATCTGATGCTGGGATTGAGGCGGACAGATGACGGATTCGTAGTTATTTGGTATTCAGCTAGTTTAGATAATCGTGGCACAAATCTAAAGTAGTAATTCGAAGTAAGACGTTTTTATTTGCTATCAGGCGTTTTGGAGTCCTCTACAGTACGCATGTATGACCTAATCCTAACGTGGATGAAACAGCTGTTCAGCACTCTCTCGTTTTCAATGACCCTATTAGTTGTTTTAGTTTCTGATTTAACTTGAAATCGATGAAGTCACTGGAGAGCAACACTTCAGAACACATAGATTTCTCACAAGTAAAATTGTGGAACAGCTTTTGCTTTTCAAGGAAACCGAATACACTAATTACAATCACTCTCCTGTTGCAAGACTAAATTTTTAAACAGAAAAATCAGCTCTTTGTCTCAGTAGAATGGCACCTGACAGCCAGTATGACTTAAATGTCAAACTATACAGACTGACAGTTTAAATGCACTAGGCGACAATTAATGAAATTAGTGCAAACTGTAGTTAACTTTCGACAATTGAAGGCAAAACCATTTTCAAATATGATGAACAGTAAGTATTTACGTATCTTAGATAAATTAGTTCAACATGACATTTGCTTTCTAATTACGTCAGTTTGATTCAGCACACGCTCCGGTCTTTCCAGATGTAAAATCATGTTGCAAGACTGGACTGCGCCGATTCCTAGCGAAAAGACGTCAACGAACTGTCTGATAACAACGTCTCAGCATGGAAACGAAACGCTCACGCGGAATTTGGAAATTACGCTATCTCTCATGCAGACGTGATATCCATTGCTGATTAAAGGAATTATAAACTGCAAAGCAGTGGTTCACCGTCTGCTTCTTCATAGCTGTGATACATGGACTTTGAAGGCAAAGATATAAAAAGGCCAGCTGCCTCTGACTACAGATGTTTGTTTTCTGTATTCCGTGTGAAGTGAAATGATATGGTGAACAATGTTGAGGTTTGGCATAGAGTGTTGGGTAAGGAGGAGAAATCCGTCAATGAGGTTGCAAAATATTAGTAATTAGATGCCTGCGACACGTGTTGCCCACACTAAGTTACTGCCTACCTCAATATCAGATGACATAGAGTTAGGTTTGAAGAGAATTAAGGGTGATCAAATGGAAACTTTAACAGGTTGCTTTGAGTCACTTAGTCATTTGTCGGCTGTCGCGTTGTAGTCTCTGGGATGCCAAGAAACAGTAACTGGAGTCTATTTGTGATACGGCTTAAAATCGTTCTCACTGGCTGCGGCGCATCCACTCTTTGTCATCTTTTATGTCCGTTAACATTTACTTTCCTCTATATTTCTGTTCATTATCCTTCTTTTCGAATTCTTTTTCTTCTTTTCTTCGCCTTGTGCGCCGGGTGGAGTGCGGCAGAATGAACTGGTGCATTTCTCTGAGAAGTTCTGTGCTGAAAATCAGACAGTCACTCAGTCAGACGTAATAATATAAGGTATTGAATACACTTTGAAATGAAACAGTAAATCTCCAATGTTGTGCTTATTTCCCTGTGTTAAAACTTATCCATTATATGTAACACAGAACTCACTTTCAAGACATGAATTGCAAAAAGACGATGAATGACAGCAGTTTTCAAATGTCGGCCATAAAAGGAGTTTAACAATTGGAACAACTGAATGCTTCATGTAGGAGTGAAGAACAACAAACTTACACATAAAAGTTTCCACAATGTTGAGCGAAATTCACATAATGAATTAGTCATTGAATTCTGTTAGTAAAGTTTACGATGTGGTTAACCAGCCAGGAGATACACAGTCGCTGCGCAGTTTGAATTATTTTCAGTTACTCTGAAGTCTTTGGTACGACTTTCAGAATAGTGTCAATATGCAGGCAGCCCTGGTTGATGTCTCCTTGTGGACTACCTTTAACCCTCTAATATTACAAGACATGTTCATTAAAATGAGGTGTCAGGATCTTTCAGGGAATGCATTTATAATCTATCTCATACAGCGCACAATTATTCAACAATCAAACAAACCTAATTTGCCTGTCCCAAAAAAAGTTAGCTCCTTTTCGTCTGACGAGTTTAAAGTAAGTTTGATTAAAACGTATTTGTATCCTTCACTTCTTTGAAGTATGCCAAATAACATTTCAAAACTGAGTTTATATTTATTTATGTCTTGATTATATGCTTAAACGATTTCAAAGGACTATTATTCATGGTTGATTAAGTTGTAAGTATACTCAAGTTTTAGATATTTATTGTTGCATGAAGTGAGTTAGATTGGTGGCTTGTTAATGTGTTCTATAACTCGCTAAACTTTAAGTATTTGATTATATAACTGATGAGTTTTTATGATGCAGTTTTTATGAGAATGAAGAAAGTGACAAATATTAACAAGATACGACATAAGAAATGTAACTATTAAGAATAACAAGATATTTCAACTCTAATACATACCTGTAGGCAAAGGGCAAGAAACAACATTATATTTCTTATAGGAAGGGCTCCAGTTCTGTGCTTATTTTATCTGGTGTGCCACAAAGTGTTGTGATTTCTCTATTTCTGCTTTCTTTCCTTTAACACGTAATATTTTAAAAGTAATTTTGCTAAATATGCTGATGCACTGACAGTTTCTGTAACACTTGCTTCTTTATTAGGTCGTTTTGACATAAATAGTTTCCTATCGGAGGTTAACCAATAACCTTATATTAAAATGGTCTTGAACTGAACTCTTCTAAATGTTAGACTGTTAATTTTAGTTTCACACTTGGACAAGACTTGTGTGGACTGAGTCAGTCGGTGTCAATGTCCTAGGGAATAAGTCAAATATTACCTATCTCGGCATCATTCTCTCTTCCAGCCTTTATTGATCATCTCATGTCGTCCTGATTTTAGAAAAACGTTTCTTGTTTAACTCTGTAACTTTCTGTGGTAATTTATTAATTCACAAATTCTGCTCTTTCTTCTTTGTTCCCCACTATTCTTCTCTGGGCCCTTAAAAAGGTACTCTATTATATTACGTAGGACTTTGAAGGCTCTAAGCAGGCTTGGTGTGTTAGTGGCTTTGACATAACTCCCTCTTCTGGTGTAACCAGAAGTAGTTTCAAGGGGGCGTGGTGACCATATTTAGCCCAGGTGAGTTGTGACATTTGTGCAAATAGCTTACAAACCCATTTTATAAGCTGTAAATAAAGAGCCGCTAGTTACCAGCATTATTAGGACTTATATTATCTTCCCATTAACTTCAGTTGTTGCGGTTTTATCGTATTACTATTTTGTTCATTTGTGAAATGAGATGAATTGTTACAATATGTTCAGTGCTGAAAATTAGATTCTGAATAATTAATATTATTATTGTTTGGAATAAAGTGACTATTATTATTAATAACTTAAAAATATATAAGGGGAATGAACTAGAGTATTCTTGTAGCTATCAGAGATTCTGTACCACACTAAACAATCTCCAGGCATCTATTGCATTTATTTCAAGGGGATATATTCTGCAGAGGATGTCTGTCTGTAGAATGGGGAAGTAATGACTACTAATTACGAAGTTTATTGTTGCCGCATATTGAATAAAAAGGACATAAAAAATCTTTTAAATTCGTTTTAATTCACAAATGTGATTTTGTTGTCGTTAATAGGACGCTGATATAAATTTAAGATTTCAGCGAATTTGGTAATCTATGACTCATTTTAGTTGAATTCACTTTAAATGAGCACACAAAATGAGTAATTAAATAATGTGGGTGGATTAAATGTAGGAGAATGCAGACCCAGTCAAAATACATGTAAAGAAAAAATGATATTGCGCCAAGTTATATTACTCGCTACGTGTCATTTCAAATGAATATAATGAGATGAAATTATCCTCTATCACAAAATACCAACTTTCTATTCTTATAATACCATATGGAGTAAGTTATTAAATGACAGGTAGGGCACAATGGGATGATGCCATGTAGCGAAGTGATGGAGCTTAGAATTCATGGACCATTGGATTCCTATGCAGTTGGTGGATAATAAGCACCTTCACATTTCAGCCTGTTGGTTCTTAGTTTTGATCTGTGATGTAGTCTTGTGTGCTTCTAGGGTAAAAGACATGAGTCAGTATTTTCTGACGCATTTCACCCAGTGATGAAGTCTTCATTGCAATTACCTGTTATTTTATTTTTTCATTATTGGTGACTGAATTAATTTAGCCAAATCCAAGAATCCTGTATTAAATGATGACTAAGAAAAAGATGTAGTTATTGGTCCCTGGTTTAAACAAAATTCATTGGCTCATCAGAGCAATTATTTTTCCTATTATCATGTATATGCACAGAACTCTGGAAGTCGTTAGAAGAATGGGTAAGATGGTTTTATAAGAAAAGAATAAGCTACCCATAGTTTATCATAACTGCCTTATCACTCAGAATAATTGTAAACTCAAGTAGCTTTGAAATAATATCACATCCATCCAATGTTCCCACTTCACCATCGATATTCTGGTTGATCATAGATGAAAGGCAAGCGTACATTATTCTCAAATCAGTGTTAACATCTAAAGCGACTAGCACAGGGAACAAGATAGAAATCTTTACTATTGTGAAGTAAATTCTTCTATGCATTCCAGAGACTTAGCGCTTCATCAAAAGCGCTTCTAACAGGCTGCTGCAGACGTTCATCAACAGATGTCTTCACTCGATACTGAATATCAGATGGCTAGAATTGGTAATCAACAAGGAACTGTGGCAACAAATCAACCAACAGATATGCAGAATGAAATGAAAATAAACCGGACATATGCTAAGGAGAACCTCAAGTGATATCACACGCTATTCATACCCTCATTTAGAACTCAAATAAGAAACGACAAGTCGCCTTTGTGTCCAAGAATGTCATGAGAAGATAGTGTTAAGAGGAGGTGAAGGCCTATGCGTGAACATGGAGTCAACCAGGAAAGACCTCATACAACAGGATGAAATACCGATGTGCTGATGAAGAAGACATATGTTCCAGTCGAAAACTAAGAGAATAGTAAATATTAATAATAAATTCAGAATGTGTACTAGGTCTACACCATATATTGCAGTAAGCAGGCTCTGTATAATGTTATATGATGATAACTGTATTAGCTGAATTCCTAAATGCTTAGTTTATTCATGCTAAATTACATGTAGGACATCTGTTTCCTCCGGGCCCGGGACATTTCAGTAGTATTTACTCATCACGATTCAAATCAAGGACCTTACACTTACAAGGTCAATATGAAACAGATATCCAATACTTCCAAGTTTTCCAGTAGTTATCTAACTGATTTCAGCTCGTGATCAAACATGTAGCAAATCAAATCCCTGCAAACCAAACACTTGATAAATATAAGCATACACGCACACATAATAGTACATTTATTCCTGTCTATGCACGAACATGCGAATTATACAGGTATGGATAAGTTATTATATAAATTACATAAATTGGGTTTATAGTGAATTTATATGGTTGTTGTTATATTCAAATTTGGTTAGTGGGAACAGTCTGCTAACTAGTCAGTCAGTGTAATACATTAGGAAACAGAGAAGTATTGTCTTCGCATTAACAAAAACCCTAGGTCTGTGCTGGATAGATGACAAATGCTTAGGAAGAAATAAAGTTGAAGTCAATCCTACTATGTGACTTTGTTGTGCACGGCATCGAATCTTATTTTTGATTTATAGTCAGGTGGTGCGTTAGTTTAAAGTAGGTAGTATATTTGCATCACCTCCTCAGAACTGCAATCGTTCGGTACTATCAGAAGTAAATTTTACTCCATGAAGACGAATTTCAGCCATAGACAGGTGGACTTATTCCACTGCATCATATAAAAGATAGTTTCGCAAAGTCGGCCATTACCTCCATTTGTAGCTGCATGATATTCTGTACATGTAAGTTGTCTAAGACGTAAAAGACTGTTCGGAAACCAGTTACATCTTCACTTTAGATCACTGATACTGCTTATACAGAATGCTATTCAGCGTCCTGATATAGTGATACTGGAGTTTTCAAGGATGTTGAGTTGTTATGAGTCAAGGACTTAAAGAATGATAAGGTGTTTGTAGGTAAGTGGCTTCAAGTCTTGTTTAATTTCAGTCTTACCATGAGTCTGTGTTTGGATACGCAGATCGTAATAGCCTTCTGGTGAGAATTGTCTGTCTTGACTGTCTGTGAATGATATTTTGTGTAAGACCTTCTGCTAGGTTGTCTCGTCCAAAGTGAGTCGAGATTTAGAGATATACACAATGAAATGTAGTCTTTCTCACAGTCATATTCAAGTACCTTGGACGTAAACTGTCGCCGGACACTCTTTATCCTCATCTTGTCACATATGCGAATGCTGCTAAGAATAAATTGGTGGTGTTCTATAGGGATCTTACATATGTTTTGTATAATATGAGTTTGACTTCATTTTTGTGCAAGTCTTTGAGCATGTATCGTGAGAGTATCCTCGATTTTCGAATCTGCGATACGATTGGCTCAGAAAATACTAAGTTATTAGATCACTTAAGTCCTAAGTCAGCGACACTTTAAAGTCCAGGTAAATTAGCAGATTGAAGTGTTAATGTATTGCCATTTGAAAATGCACCGAAGCATATCCAACCACATTTACAGTTGTCGTCTGTCCCGGCTACTAATCACAGAGTTAAAGAAATCTAGATGACAAGTCAAAAATGATCAGAATTTTCGAAATCCATGCTGCTTGAGTCTTACAATATTACAGCTAAGCATATGCTTGCGAGTGTTATCTTTAATTAGTCTTTCCATAATTCTAGTTGATATCGGTGTAATATTGATTGGCTTGTAGTTGTTGACTTCTGTTTCCCAGCCACCTTTGTATTTGCATATAATTAAATGTCATCTTCCATTTATCTGGTTAGGTGTAAGTTTCTAAGGTCATTCTAAAGATCTTAAGGAGTAACATAGAAATGTCTATCCGCCTACCTTCCATAAACTCACTAAACAAAAGTGAGCAGCTGACCTGTGCAGGCTATATGTAATCAACATAGGTCATGCAATCAATCAATTAGTTATAATCTCTGTTTTTAATTCAATAACCATTTTTATTTCATTTCTATGATTATAATATCATCTTAGGATAAAGACAGACAACATTATCAACTAATTATCATTAACGAAACCTTACCACAGGTGAATAGCATTCAACTGGTTGAGTGAGAAGATATCTTGAGTTGATAACAAGTGTGCTGTCTTATTTTGATTCAATAAACCCTGGTAGTAATGTAAAATGAAATAAATTATAATAGCCCTGAGTGCAGGGAACAATGTCGATTTAAGCGTTATGACAAAAAGTCATTGAATGAAATGATTTATTGAAATATAAAGCTAACAAAATGATTATAAACACAGGCGACAAGTATGAAGTGAACAAATAAACGTCGAGATAGAAAACTAACCTCGCCTAAATCTGCTTTTTTATGACAGGAAATCAATAACAACATTGAAGAATACACACTACACATTTCACTTATTGTTGTAAGAATGTGGCCAGGTAGACTTTTGGAAAATCTGATTTATTACTACAACTGTAGGAAGCCAAAACTGTTTTATATTTTCATAGGAAATAAAAATAAGAATTCAAAATTAAATTAATAATTTTTGTAAGGCAAATGAATGTCTTTTCTTTAAGTCTTACGTGTGCATTAGTTTCTTGATAGTGTTATGAAATTCCTACCTACAATGTTGACAGGATATAGAAAGTGATGTATTGAAATCATGCTTCACGTGTGTTTATTTAAAGAAACTCAGAGGAGTAATTTATGACAACTTGCATGATGTCATTATACTAAGGTCCTTATGTTTATATTCAGCATCATGACAGAATCCTATGTCCCGTCTGTTTAATATGCTCATAATCTTGGAGAGCTTCCAAGGATTCTTTCAGTGGGTGTCCACGTTAAAACCTTCATTTTGTGTACCAAGATTGTAATCCCCTTCCATTTGATGATGAGAATGAAAAGAATGATAAGATAACAGAATTCAATCTGAACCAGGTATCTAATGCAGGCCTATGAGAGGTCAATCGTGAACCTGAATAGTTAAGTGGTAGAGTTTGTGGCTGCAATACCGTGTGACACGGGTTCGAATCCCAGAGGGAATATGATTTACCTTGCTGCAAGGTGAAAGGTTTCCCGCCGATCTCCTCCAACCATATGATAACAATAATTTAGAGTGCCTCGTGATTGCGAGCAGCCTAGTATGGTGGCCACATTGCATACTTGACTGATAGAATTCAGTCTGCACCAAACAAAGGACTGGACGCATGATCCTAGTTGCTTGCTACTTAATGTTCAATAAACGCATAATTTGAACTTGCCAGAAGTTACGACGGTGAAGCTAAGATTTCACTTTGTACAGCAATTTCATCGTTATTATTATTGGAAAACTCAAAGAAGCCTTTGAAGTGAAGACAAGAGTAAGCTAAGTCTGCTTACCATCACCCATGATATTCCTGATTGTGATGGACTGGATCTTACAGCAGACTGTGAGGAGTCAGAAGACAGGAATACGTTAGGACGACAAGAAGACACTAGAAGATTTGGATTTTAACGACGATTTATTTCTAATGTAATACAAAGCTTAAGACGTAAGGCAAAAACGAACAAGTATGCAGAAAAAGCGGGCAAGGAAGATAGGACTTTAAGTGAGCACAGAGTAGACGGAGGTGATGAAGATACCCACAGAACAGCAGTAACAATCACCAATCTCTATCAATAGGATAACTGTAAGGGAGTCACTTCTTTCATTTATCTTGGCAGCATCATGTTACCTACAGGCAGCATGATGAAGATGTCAGTGGCAGGATTGGGAAAGTAAAAGACATCTACATTAATCTGAAGTCAGTGTGGAAATCTCCTGCACTGAGCATAAAGAAAAAGAATTCTGGTTTTCAACACTAATGTCAAGTCACTGATACATGTGATCCTGAGGCTTGCAGGGCTTGTTACAGTAAGAACTTCCAAAAGGCTATTGCCAGACTTTAACCAGCAACTGCCTGTGCCCTTTACTGAGGACCAAACTGCCGACCAAAAAGAATAAGCAAGGAGAAAAATGGCAGTCAACTAAAGAAGAATCTATTACCTTAAAACATGCTGAAGAAAGTGGAAATGGATTGGACACGCACTGAGAAGAGTGTTGAATGACACTGGGCCAGACTCTCAGTGGAACTAGAATGGAGAACATCGGGTTGTGCTTATGGTCAATCGTGAGGCCAGCTTAAGAGGTCTTCGGAGAAGAGGAACAAGTAGAGACGTGCTGTTGAAGTCCTATATTCCACTGTGAACCTAAGACAATAATAATTTGTTTATTAAAGGTAACTGGTGTGAAATTGTGCCTTTCTGGTGATCCAAACCAACTGAAATTATATCGTCTCTTAATACAGCACAGGTTCGAAACATTTCCTTCAGTGCTGCAGAATCGTTTTGATTGATGACAGGTAACAATAAACACGAAACCTAGGTCCACAGGTTCCCTTGCATTCTCCTCCAGCCACCTATATAATCATTCAAAGCGTGCTACAATGGCATGTTACTTATAACCACTAAATGAACTCAGTGAGCACTTCTGAGGACTTGACCCATGACACTGGTTACAGTCCAGTTATCCATCGATATAAGCTTCTAAGTACGCACCATGTGAAGAACATTATCCTTCTGAAATTAATTGGTACTTTTAAATTTTCTGTTGATTATTAGTGTATTTTTTGAAAAAAGAATAACCTCAGAAACGTATACTGAAATATGATGAAGTTGGGTAAAAATCATGGTACCATTAAGTGAAGATTTTCAATGTTGTTTTATGTCACTTGTGGTGTAAATTATCTGGGTAAGATAGTAAGGATCATTAGTCAAATACTGATGGAGGGAAGGCATCTAATTGTCCTTAATGACATACATGCACTCACATACTGTAATGCTGTAGATTTTAATCTTCATTTAATTATTCCTCCTTCCAGAGTATATTAATGACTACATATTTTCCCTACATTTACTTGTACTTCTTCTTATTACGCAAGCTGAACTGATGCATTTTGTACGAATCTATACATTGGTAATTCATTTCATTTTCTCGTATGCGTCCGAGGTCATCTAGTAGCACTCTCCAAAGTTCTTACATAGGCGCATAAGATTAGTGGGTAGACATCTGATGACTCTTCTGATTACTGAAGATCATATGTATGTCGATATTTAGTAAGGAGCAGTAGAATTAAATTTGCCAATTAAACATTTATAATGAACACTGGACACTAGTGTACAGTTTTTCATGTTATGTCGGCAGGAAATCTGTTCTGAGAGTCGTTTGTCTTAATAAGTCAAGCCTAAAGTATTCTAGCATTGTAGATAAGTGGCGTTTGGTTACGTTTTGCTTGTCTACACTAAATTCCAAATACGTAAAATATTTTGGCAAGTATGTTAATGCTTATGATTAGTATCTGCTGACAAGCCCTATTATCGTCCTTGAAGGCTGTGATGTACCAGTGAAGGATCACACTTATTTTACACTAAAGCCAATGCCTTTAAGTTTTGTGTTGTACGTGTGTTAGAAGTACCAATGACTAGTAATAATGTGTAACATGCAGAAGGCTTGTAACTATTTCCAGTAGGTAGAGCTAAGTTGTACTGGAAAGACTGAGCACTTATAGTTATTCAACTTTTCTCATACAATTAGGAAACAGAGAAGGTTAGCTTGATCATATTTTAAGACACAAGGTAGTGTTAGTTATCAGCTGATTCCCAGAACTTAGAATTCACGGGTCACTGAATTCTGGGCCAAGTAATTGAACCGTCACCGAGCTTGGCCTCATAATCTAATGGTCCTGGGTTCCGTCTTTGGTGGGGTTGTTGGTGTATGCTACTGAAGAGTTTCAGACTGAAACAAAACAACTTTCCAGAACCCCATATTTTCACTGGTTCTCTGATTGATATCATTCTGAGATCAGAATTGAAACAGAATACGGTTAGTTGCCTAGTAGAAGCTTTGTAACCTGCCGTTAACTAAGCACAATATACTGTTTATGCACAGATCGCGTCACGAAATGCGAAATTACCTATGAGACTGTATATCAGAGTAACGGTATTTTTTGTAGAAATCTCCACTTATTGTTCAGAACAAGAATGCTTACAGGAAATAATTTTTATCTATAACCTTCCTCACAGTCATGCTCTTAAGTTCTTCACTAATCTACAATAAACTACTTTCGCTGTCCACTCTGGCATCATTTTATATACCTCTCTCTCTATGACTTCATATGTAATTCTCCGAAGTGTGGCAACTTAGGGTGATGCATTTTAAACAGACTCATAAACAGAAAAGTTACTCATTTTTTATGTATCTGTTGTATCACCGTCGCATATGGGAAATTGATTAACTATGATATTAGAGCCATATGTACCCTCGCAACGCGAAAGTAATGCAAACAGTATCATCGTATTCATTGTTAGTAGGTTACAGGGCGAATATTTCATGACTTTCTTGATTACTAAATGAGGGCTAAATATTGCGGTTCGATACTGAGTTATATGAGCGTTTATAAGAGCTTGTCCTCAAACCCAACCTGCTGTACCTCACTAGTCACGACTTCTCACTTGAACCCAGGTTACCACCTATGTGATTAGGGTCAGTCGCTAGTGAGCATCAGGTTGATATTCGAGTGTTGGTTTGCAGGGATTTGACTTGATTGGTGACAGAATATTGTCAACAGCTGACATCAGTTTGAGAAGCACTCGAAAACTGATGAAGAGTCACAAATCAGGACGAAACAGTTGGCTGTCCAGTATTCCCCAATGGTTTTTCCAATGGTTCTTCAACCAATGTCAGCCTATAATGAAATCATTTAAACTATCTGACCATTGGATATCAGTGTATATTACTCTTGATACGCAGATAGAAATAACCGTTTCGAATGCCTATTTTTAATGTCTTATTCACAAAAGATTCTATTATCATGAAAGGTCATGTTCAGATTTTTTTATCTAGTGATAAGTTTAAGATTTATAACCATGGAAATAATATAATTTGGACGATAACATCATTTCATTAGCCAAATAAAATACCAAGTATGTAAAACATTTCACTGAAGTATATTTCAAAATCAAGCTTCATCATGTTTACGTAGATAGAATACACGATATCTGATGGGTGTTTCACTCCTGCCCTGACAAGTAAACCATTAAATCAGATAAAAGCTTAAAACAATGCCTATGTTTGACATTAAATACATTTGGACGTTATGATATATAATGCACGTCATCAGTGATGATATATGAAATATGATGTATGCTTGATTGTGTTATCTACAGTTATCTATAGATTTTCATGTCATTTTTTTTAAAGGTCAGCAGTTGATCGTCCTTCTATGTATCTCTGAAAGAAAATGGGGGACTTTTAAAAGTCTTATCAGATGTTAATCAGTGAATTCTACGTTCATGATCAGATAACTCAATAAACTCTAGAGTACTTCGTGCATTCTACAGAGATGTTTTTGTAAACAAGTTAAGTGATACATCAAGAAAGCCACAATTTATTGTGCAGTTGACATTGGTCAAATCATTCTAGATAACTTGATAATATAAACATCCTTTATAAAAAAAAGGAATTAATTTAAATCCATTTATTTTGAAAAAATACAGGTCATACATAATAATGCTGTATATTTTTCAATCACGCGAAATCATTCATTCTCAAGCAAGAATTTACGAGGTCTTGAGAAAGTTTATGTAAATGTTATGAGTTCCCCATTAAATACAAGTTCAATTGTTTTAGGGAGCCTTTCTGTCTAATTTATGACAAGAGTTACCAAGGAGAATAATAATTTAGGCTAATTCGCAGTTAGTACAGTTCGAGATGACATTTCACCTAACTTTTTTTGGCAACCGAAAGCATTAAGATTGTGATGGGTGAACCACTTGATAGCGCAAATGCAAATGAAGAAACCAAAAGTTAATGTACGAAACTTTATACAACTGGCTGATTGGTATCAGTAGTTGCATACCACTCACACCAACCAGTAGTAGTTGCTAGCCAGTCAGGGGTTCAGTGTTTCCTGTTTTTCTCTGTCACCAACTTCTTGTCCGGTTGATAAGAATGAGTTGATTTCTGTAGTTTGTTCAACATCCTGTCATATCTTGAAATGTGGCATAATCAAATATCCCATGATAAATGTTGTGTGTAAAGTGACATTTTAAGCCTGTCAACTTCCTAGCTTATTTTATTTATGAAAGCTGGACCGCTGCTTTAGTGTATCACTATTTGAATAAAACCTACTATTCTGTGGGTGTGGGTGTGGGTATGAACAGAAGTTTTCTTTCTTAATACCCGGGTATATTGCTGGAGGGTAAGTGAAGCGAATGAATGAACTTCTACAGTACAAAATTGTATATACACAATTCAATGCTTTGTTAAGAACTAGGAATAAATCAAAGTATTGCAAAAATAAGCTTGAATATCGATTTTCGCTTTTAAGTAAAGGAATGTAAAATGAAAGTGGTTGATGCATTTGATATAAAACTTGGTCAGAAGGTTGAGAATATATCAGCATTTGCAGTATACGTAGTGGATGGGTGATTCTATAGTTAGATGAATTACCCGGAACAGATTTTTCATTTACCAGATTTAAGGCTTTACTTTTGTGTGAGTGTTTGTGCTACCAGCCAGTTTCCCAAGCTGAATTAGGTGAGGCGGAACTCAAGCCGCCGACTCATCTGCTGAAAACCCAGTGTATAAGCCAATAAGCAAAACAGAAGAAAAGAAAGAAGTTCAGTCATGTGGTTTACAACTTCACTAAAGCAACACCACTGCTACGAGATAACATTACTCTATCGTGTGATATGCATATTTAATAGGTTAATTCTATATAAAAGTTCACTAAGGCTGTAGAATTTGAGAAGTATTTTGTTTATTGAAATCGTTTAGTTTGATAAGTTATTTGCCACTGGTTATAAAGTGAACATCTGTGCAATAGTGTGCGACAGATATATCTTTATAAGCTTGCTGTCAATGGACGTGGACATTGAACGTTTGTTTATTGGTGGGCAACTCTAAGGCGCGAATGGTACGATCGCGTGCAAGTTGGAAGAAGGCGGAAAGAACACGAATAAAAACTTTGTATTTTGTCTTGCTTTAATTGCCAAACAATATAAATTCGTCCAAGGAATAGTGGTGTTTTGGATTTAAAGTTTGGACAAATACATAGTCATTATCGGTTCAAATCGTCTTCGTTACAATAGGAACTTAGGGCTAAGTTCCTTGACACTTGCAGTTATTACACAGATTGGAATTCAGGCAGTTTTATACTTCGCTTCCAAGCATAAACGTGATCTTGACGAATTCGTTTGTTCGCGTGATGCCCGTAGCATAGAGGACAGCGAAATGGTAGCTAAGTCTAGCATAAAACTCCTTGGAATATTTCTATCCCCTGATATTTCTTGGTCATTTCATATCTTGTCAATTTCTGAGAAAATATTGCGTCTTACCCTCTGCATTAGGAAGTTAAGACAAACAGGTAGGTGTCACTCAACCTCTACTTCTACAGTTTCTTATGCCTTCCGTTTTAATTGTTGTAAATTTCTGCCTCCATTCAGTCCTTGGTAAGTTACTCAAGAGCGACAATGTCATATTTCGAAGGGTATTAAACATTGTCTGTAGGATATGTGGTGCGCCACCTTTAGGTCAGCTCGTCAATACTGTAGTCGATAGATACTTGAATTCATGAGATAAATGGTTTGAATGCATATTGTCTGACTCTCCTCACCCTCTTTATTCACAACTCTCTCCTTGTACCTCATCAATTAGGACTATAGGTCGTTATTAAAATTTATATGCTTATATACCTGAGTACAAAAGCTCAACGATACCATATTTGGCCTATCCGTATTCTATGTGACAGAGAAAGTGTTACGCATGAAACTTATAACTTAATATGATATTACCAAAATAAACGGCCATTTAACGTCTCCTATTTGTAATTTGTTACCTTATCATTTTAGTTCCTCCTTAGTTTTTCCCGGGCTACTGAAGAAAGACTATAACATATTACGCAGGATGTTAAAGGTTGTCAGCAGGGTAAGCAACGTGCCACTTAACCAGCTTGTTAATATTCTGGTCGACAGGTACATGTGAAAAATGGGCCAAATCCATTTTATCCAACTCACACCACCCTCTTCACTCAAAACTCTCCCCTTGCATCTCATCAGGTAAAACAAGAAGCCAATATAGAAAACTATATGCTCGCACCAGCAAGTACAAAAACTCAACCATACCCTACTTAGCTCGGGTTCTGTGTGATAAAGAAATCATTAGGCATAACACCTATAATTCATTAAATAGTCAGTAGTAAAACTTGATCTCGTCTTTCCAACTCATATCATTTATAGGTACAACATTTTCTTTCTTTCTTTTCCTTATCTCTCTATCTCTTTTTTCCATTATGTACTGCTTTGTTTCTTTCTCTCGCTTACACTGTTCAGCTTTACCTTTACTACCGACATGCCAATTTGTTGTTGTAATAATGAACTGTGGTTTCCTTAATCTATGTAGAATTCTATTTGTTGATAATGTACTAACTGGATGCAATACTGTAGTAAAAATGCTGAGAATTCCATACCCGTCAAGTTATTATACATGAAACAAACTTCTCGATGCAACCAACTTCGTTTACTTCTGATTGCAACTGACGTTCACCACGTAAAATAAAGATATATATATATATATATATATAATGGTTGCTACATTTAAGTGAACCTTCATATTATCAAGATTTAAAGCAAATTGTCTGAAAGTGGAGAATAACTTTTAACTTACTATAAAATTTTCAGAAATCCTGTGAAACGGATACACTAAGAACAAATTTGTGAAGCACTCATACGACCAGAGCCATTAGACGTGCGACAAATTCACTAAAATTCCAACCACCTCCAAAAATGTTGAGCAGACGAAATGAGCGGTGATTCCCTCTCCATAAACTTTATATGGTGCAATAGTTTGTACTCGAAACGTCATCAGTTAATATAACTATCTCACACTATGTTATTTATCTAATTAAAATTCGTATCCAAAATGGAGTTATACTCTACCACAGTGCCCAAGTTTTATATTTATATCAATAAAGTCATAACGGCAATTTTCCTCCTAACTAAGTTCACAATACTTCAAAACACTTAAACGCTCAACTTGTAGTATTTGAAACATACGTTCCGACGGAGGATGTTGTCTTGGAGAACAGTTTTGGACTATTAAGCAGCTCACAAATGACAGAACTGACGGAAAAATCATTCATTGTGAATTACAAGAAGTATTTTATCCTGAGAAGACTTCACGCATTGAACTTAAACTATCACGGATTCTTCGAATGAGTATCACAGGCAACAATCGAGTTCAGTTTTGATAAACCTTTTTTTCTCTAAACAACATATAACTTATCAGTTCACTTCAGTGAATTAATTTAGCACATTCAAGTATGATACGCCGTCTATGTGACAGTTTTCATCATAAACTGACATATTTAGAAGATTTTTGTATAGCAAAGCATAACTAGCAGAATTTTATAACCAATTTTGAATATTTCAATGATATACAAAGGAGTGTGAGTTGCATGATCAAAGGCTATATATACTATTCAGTATGTGACCAAGATATTTTGGTTGAAAACCACGTATATTTGTGTCTTGTCAGGGCTAAACAACTTCAGATTGACGTGGATCTGATTTTGTATCAATCTTAAGGTTTTAAGTCTCGTAAGTGATATCATACTATGATGACGTTCATCTTTCTCTCACAGACTTGTCAATTCAACAGTAATTTTTCAGCGTGCATCAATGAGGTATTTAATATAGAGATAATTTTAGTATTGGGTAATAGGCTAGAATATAATTCCATATTAGATAAGTTTATTTGAAATAACATACAGTAGTAAATTAGTGATAATTGTATGGGAATTTGAGCACAATTTGTTACTCATAATCAACTGAATTTATTCATACGGCTTCTTAATATATTTTTTCTTCCCCTGATTTTTGTTCAGTGTAGTTTCCTATTTATGTGGTGTAGGCAATTCATCATTTTGATTGCGTAAGTTTGGTATCGATTCAACGAACAAAGATGCAGTGATCTATCTCTCTTTAGGTAGGACAAGTGTATTCATCCACTTATCGGTAATATGTCACTGTGATATTTAAAATAAATGTTATGGTATTTTATTCTAGAAATATTTGACAAACTGAGCTAAGAAATGTATGAATAAGGCATTTAGAACACAAACTTCGCGAGATGATATTACTTCGTAGTTTCACTCCAGTTGATTTACAACTAAAATGGTTCGCGATAATAAATAAATAAAATATATGACAATTACTCAGCTATTTAAAACGAAAAGTGACTGGTTAGCGACTACCTACAGGACAAATTCGCCTAGAGTTCCAGTAAGAAGTTAGGACCAGTGGGTTACCTCCGGTCGGGAGTGAGGAAAGAGTTCTCGCTGATGACATTGGTCGGTGATCGCGCTAAAATCATGAACTGTTAGTAGTTCTAATTCATGCGCCATCGAATCGGGCCCCAGCAGCTGAACGGTATGCGAGGTTGTCTTGTAACCGGAAGGTCTTGCGACTGACACCCGGTGGGTAGATACTCCCGACGAGTCCCAAACTAGGGCGAGACAGCTATCCAGTACTCCTTACTGGTTTTCAGTAGTTCTCTAACGGATATCAATCCTCGGCCTAACATGAAACAAAAGTTCACACTAGTGACCCATCATATTTAAATAGGTCAAGTAGTCTGTTCATGGTAGGCGAAAGTTGAAGTCTGTTATTTTTTCTACACATAGTTTTAGATGTATGTGATTATTCTCCAAAGTGCTTCTGTCACCTTCAATAACCTTGAATTAGGGTTATGTGAAATAATCGAGAAGCAGTCATTAATATTGATTTTGTGACCTGACATTAATAAGTGCTTTGCAGTGGATGATGCTAGATTTCTATTCACACTAAATGGATTGGGATTTCCTATGTGTTTTAATAACCATTTTGGAACATGCTCATTTTGATGAAATTGGAACATTCTGAACCAAAGAAAGCTATCTTTATTAACTTACCGTTCAGGGGTGATAGATTATGCAGTTGAAAACTCAAAGAATTCAGCCGGCTATCAAGAGCACATTCTACGCCGCATTTCATTCCCTCGAATATTTTCTATCGCTGTACCCATGATTAAAAGACGAAATTTTGTACAGTCTACTTCAAACTGTTTCCACAAGTTCACCTGCAGTTTCTGTAGCATCCATATAGGTAGAACCAATAGAATGTTATAATGAGCATAAAATGTAACAGTGAATAGATTACGAAATAAAATTAAGGAAATCTATACAACAAATTAAGGATCATTACAATCTTGATGGCCGAAGTAAGGAAGCCGTCTGAAACAACGTCTTATGGATACTTAAGTTTAGTTTTTTAATGTCGATCATAACAGCCTCAGCAATATGTAGTAGACGAACTCGTAAGGTGAAGTTAAGATTAGCTGGTATGCGCTAGATGACTTGGAAAGCCTTGTTAACATCAATCATGTGTTCTTTATCCATATGATGAGATAGAATAGCGCTATAAATAGATTTTGTTTGTCCTTTACTTAACCACACAGGTTGGTGTTCAAAAATCCAAGTATAAACACATCATTTAATAAAAAAACACCTCCAAAACACATGCATACCTTCCATGGACTACTTGACCTATTTAAATATGATAGTTCATTTGTATAGACTTTTGTTTTATATAACTGAGTAATTGCCATTCATTTTATTTTATTATTGTGAACCAAGTTAGTTTCAAAGAGATTGTAAAGAAAACTACGAAGTGATGTAATCTCGCGAAGTGTGTGTTCTAAATGCATTAATCAAATCGAGCAAAGTGAGTAACCGTTTCACTTTTCTGAAACGAAGAAATAGATGTTCTCTTTTAATTATTAACTAAACAATGCCTGTAAATCTTTATACGCATATAGGTTTACATCGAAATTATGGCAACTATTTGGCTGTGTATTTCAAAAATATATAGGAGGGGTGGAAATAATTGTTGAACACAAGATCAATTAATTGGTAAAGATGAGCAACAAGTTATTGCCTAACCGATAATTTCGAAACTTATGGTGACTAGGGAGGACATAGGAATGTATTACATAAGAATACCTAGATACAAATAAATAAGAGTAGATCAAATAGAAGTCATTATAAAATAAAATAACAAATTCACTTATGTCACTTGTACAGAGAAACTTTCAGAAAAATCATGTTTTGATTTTATTAACAAGTTGGGTTCGAGTCTCAGTCAGAAAATCTACAATCAGTGAGGAATACAGGTTCATCTGTCTGACGAGTCCCAAGTAGCACGAAGTGAGCATCCTGGATTGCACTGCTGGTCACCATCCACGATGGGACTTCAAGTTACATGAGCAGACATCGTCTCAGCATCTGCGCAAGGAGCCGACAAATTAACCTGAGACCAAGCACTTCGTTTCAATCAGTCAACGGGAAAATTCAAATTGAATTAAAGCTGAGATTATTTGAAATAATTTGATAAGGTCTGAATCTGACTTGGCGCGCAAAATATTCCAGGAAATTTGTAACATCTATGGTTCGGTTATTTATTACTGAAATGATAGTTATAAGTATAGGGGGAATTTGTTCGCAAGATTCTTTACATATTATGTAGTCAAGAGTGACAAAGAAAGAAGCATCACAAATTTGTTTCGAACGCAAATATGGCTTGTTCTAATGAAATCCAGTCACCTCTAATGTATCGAAAAGTGGTATTCGTAAGGTATACGAATGGTTGGGTAAAACACGATAAATAATCTTAAAACCTTGGTTAATCTTGACTTGATGTCGTTTGTCGGCAAGATGAGCTGGTATCAGGCCGCGTATAATTTCACTCAGTCTTTTTTTTAACCACGATGAGAAGTATTCAGAGAGACTGATTAAAAAAAATACAATACTTCGCTCATTTTGTTGTTTATTCTTAATGTGTGAACAAGAAATATGAATTTAATTCTATTATGTTTTTTGAACCATAATTCAATGTGCGAACGGACGAATTCTTAGACAGTAATGTGAATTTTGCGGAGAATGATGCTATTTCAAAATATTTCGCTCATTTGGATGGAAAATTTCAGTTTTTAGCGGCAAAAATGTGTTGCTGTGCACAATAATGAACCTTCCGAAGACTCGGGAAACAGTTTTTGGCAAGGAGATATTACTTTGTGGATGAAGAAACCTGTGGTGTTTTAGATACTCAAAAGCAACTACAACTATGGCAGGAACAGACAGATGAAGATGCAAATACAGACGGTGTATATTGTAAAGCGGGAATTATTTAGGAATTGAAATTTGATTACAGGCATGACTGAAGATGATGGGCTAATCATGTGAAGTATTATGAAAAGGTAATAATAAAGAGGTTTCGGTGGATGCGTAATGTAGAAAAACAAGAAATATAAAGTGATACCACATTACGCGTGTATCGGAATCGCAAATGTGCTTATTTTACTTGGAGCAGAAAGCGGTTTGTAACTCATATCAGAACAACAATTACAAGTTCATTGCTAGAAATATATTTCGAGATCAGTATTGCGGAGTGTTGTTTCGTCTTTATCTAATTATGGTCCACAGAAAAACAAACCTGAATAAAATGACATTATGTCAAATGCCATTTGTGCTTCACTGCATGCCTTCTACACAATCAGTAGATTTAAACTATGTAGGTCAGGAACAAGTATTGAATCATGATGAAATTGTTAGCCAGTCATTTTAGGAAATCTTTTATCATCAAAGTCTTAGCGATATCAGGGGTGATAATATGAAGTAGTACAGGTGTAGGTGGTTAGAAAATAAATTTACTTCTTGAAACTAAATTCTGAGCATTTAAATTGAAGATAACAGTGCTTAACAAGTTAGTAATGATATCTTTGTCAGAATAGAATTCGTATTCAACTCTTCAAATGACGACATCGTTAGCGACTTGAACCAGTCGTGAAATGTCCTGTTTGTTCACCATCTACACTGGTAATCACTGTCAGCCTAGTTCCAAGATTTCGATACCGTGAAAACCATAATTCACTCGGACTTTGACATTTCCTGATAGTTCTACAAAAAGCGACTATTTGTCTGCAAAGTATGTGATGATACTTCCTGAAGTTGTGTTGGAATTACACACTTCAGCATCGATTAGATTTCTTAATTTATAACCTTTCAGTATATGTCAACTACATACTGTGATGGATTGAAAATCTTAGTAAATTAGAAGTGATAGACATTTAACGAACCCAGTTTGTCCCATTTTTAAAACAAATTCAGTTCTCAATGGGATGAATTAATTCATATTATATGAATTAGATGTCTTAGGAAAGACTGACTCTTTAGAAATTGGCACCCATCATAAAAAATCATGAAATGTTTTATGGTTTCAAATGAGGTGGTAAGTAAATCAGTGAAGCTGACCAGAAATCCTGTTGAAAGGCATAATAGATACTTTTTACAACTTTCAGTGTCACTTTACATAAGCATACTGTCAATCACAGTTAAAATGTCTATCATTCAATTCACAGTGAATGAGAGAAACTGGAACAAACATAACATTTTACTTTTTTTCACTCTGGTAGGTAATACCTTTCCTGTTTTGATAGTGTGCTACTTTAATTCAACCGTATCTGATATTATCTGCCTTCATTTTCAGTCTTCGTTGCTTTTTGAGCATATAATAAGTTTCTTTAGCCTAATGTTTGTTTGACATTGATAAAAGAGTAAGTCTGTCTGTTTACGTTGGTTTCTCATTGTTGCTAACTGCAGTGAATAATAAGTGAGACATAGTGTTCTCAAATACAAGTGACAATAGTTCACTCCTCTTTAATTTTATATTTTCCTGAATAATCCTATTAGTTCATAATGTCAGTTAACAAATACACTTAATGGTTCAACAATGGCACTACAGGAATAATCCACTCATATTAACTCTGTCTGAATACATCGTTAAAAGTGAAATCATTATATGTCCTTTGCAAATCCCCATATACTATTCTGAAATCAGGCTAAATGTTTTCAACAACAAAAAAACAGTTAACACTTGAATAAGTATTGTGAGAGTTGTGAAGAATTTTACTATTTCGTAAGATTAAACAAAATAATAAGAATATAGTTTAGAGTGAGGAAACTAATTTCAACGAAATTATTATCAGTTTGCACAATCTTATACATATATATATATATATATACAAATGTATAGGTGCGTCAGAGGTTTACCTGCAGAATGTTTGCAAAGCATTTACGTGGTCTGAGGTTCGATTCCAGTTTGGCACACACTTTTACTCTCCCTAGTCGGTTGTAAACCCGACAAAAACAGAAGGTTGGGCGGCGTGAGGCTATCAACCCCACCTTGCTAAGACAATAATGGTACTAAAACTGAGAAGCTGAAGCAGCAAATCCTATGTTCCACATGGGACACAAAGGAATAAAATAATATTATACATACATATATATAAATATTCACGTATATTTGATATTTTGAGAGGCCATATCGCGTGAGGAAAATTAAGCGAAAATGTGAATACGTATGACAGTAGTGGCGTTGAATGCGTTAAGATATTTGTGATAGTAGATATGTGGTGAGAGTTGTCTGCAAGCCAAAATTATAAACAACAATTTACGTCAATCTGTACGTCCCGAATCGGGGTCATGAAAATAAAACGAGAACAAAGCCTAACCCTGAGGAACTCAACAACCAATCACAGTAGACTTAGTGTGTGCAAATACGATTAGCAGATATATAGATAACTTTGTAAGCAACGTTAACAAGCAGTTCAGAATAACCGTCAACAAGAAAAACCAATCAAAAGACGTTGCTTCGCTGCTAACAATAACGAATAATAAGGTACATTAAAAATCTATAAATATTTGTTAGTTTTCTCAATAAACGATCTGTTGCCTGGCTCTTGTCTTCTGTCGTTACATATTTAGTTCAACATCGACTGATAAAACAATTTGCTAGACATAAAAGAACTTGCAGAATGTGTAGTTTTGTAAAGAGATGTGAAGTTAATAGTACCAATAACATACTGCAAAGTTTTTTAAGGCAGATATTAACATTATGAAAAACACATTCAACTAAAATAATAAGTGAGACAGGCGGAATAATGCTCAAAATATTCACCTCTTTTTTCTGTTCTACAGTCAAAGCGGAAATAGGGAGTGTACATAATTCTTTTCGTGCACAAATTCTGGTTTGAATTCATAAGTAGCTTGAGTCTCCGTTGTCTGAGAAATTTTCGAACGAAAAGAAACACCGCATGAATCTGATAGATGATCTTTAAATCATGGTCAGTGTTGGTTGAATGACTGATAGCGGTAAAGTGTTCTACGATAAACCTTCTATAACCCTGTCTTTTCTGCCTTGTAAAGCCATGCTGGAATGTGCTCTCGTCTCTGTATGGAAAACATTCTCTGGCTAATGCCGATTTATCTTGCTCTATAAAAATGGTGTGCTGATAGATGCATATGCAGCTAGACAGACATGGGGATTCATTTTGTTATGCAAACGAAGAACAATCCTCAGCTGATGAAGTTCAAATGGGGATTTACCTTGACAATTATAGAGGACATTAAAATGACACATTTCTTCAATTGTTGGTTAATAGGGATTTCACCGTGTTATTTGCGATTAGAATATAGTTACAAAAATGGAACTTGGGCAATAGATCATACTGTATCTATGTATAATTTCATCAAATAAGTTTACCCTATGAAAGGAAGATAAGAACGTAGCACTTAATAAAGATTTGTTGTCAATAAAGTAGCCATCTTCAAAATTTATCATAAAAAAAGAAATCCCAAATTAGCATGTCTTTTGAATTCATACAATTGTCACAACACGTAGTGAGAGTTCCCCTGAGTAATACATTCACCAAAAAAGCACATCGAATTGATAATTCACTAATTCCTTCAGTTGGGTGCCTATTTCCAGAAAATAATATATTTGACTTATTCTTTCTTTCAAAGAATAGGTGGTATCCGTATGCCCGAATTCCATTTCGTCGAGTATATATCATATGTGGAATTGAATATCATTTTGAATGAATTTTTCTAGCATTTAATTGGTCAAGATTTAGTACCTGAAATAGATTAATTGACAGTTTGTAGGAATTTTGTTTGTTTTGGATTTGACCGCGGATTGATATGAGTTAGAGAACCATCGAAAACCACAGATTACTGGACGGTTGTCTCGTCCGAGTTTGGAACTCACCGGTAGTACGCTCTGGCTGAGGTTCTAACCCTGGACCTTGAAGTCACAAGACCATTCAACAACTGGGACCCATGATTTCTAATGTTTGCCATTTCGTCCCAAACCAGGATGAAACGGCTACTTAGTAATCTTTGATTTTCAGCGGTTATCCAGCTGGTATCAATCCGTGGTCAAACATGAATTATTTTAGCTCTCACGAATGAAATAGCTTCTCTGTATGCAAATGGAAAGTGTTTTAACACAAATATATAAAGGAAATATTGCGTCACAAAGGATAGTGTCAAATATTTAGATCACGCAGATCCTGGATCTGTCTCTGGTTTCAGAAGACTAAGTCAAATACTCTGAACACTGTGCACTGTACTCAACGCAGAACAACAGAAGAAGTTTGGGCAACGCGATTGTTTATTCACAAACCGTTAACGGAACAGATTTAGAACGGTTAATTGGTGCCAAAGTTTCTGATAGTATCTCACGAATCTTCCACCAACCAGTACACGATTAAGCAATGACAGCCAATGCAGACTAGTTCGAGTAAACACACTATTCACTGTTCACCAGCACAGACGTGTAGTCTACAAAATCTTCTGATTACTTGCAAATTTCATGGAACACCGTTTACGATGAGAAGCTGATATTTCTTATTAAAAAGACGAAAAGTCTTGTAGTGCACTTTTAGCCATGATTGAATTGAGAAAAGCTTTGACTGTTATGCTATGGTGAACCTAGATAGTGTTGTATAAACACATCGACATGGAACATATTCAACGACTTACAAAGATTCACGTTCTTAAGAAGAGTGAACCTACGAGTCACAGATTCTATAACGTTTAGAAGTATTTTATTATTATGCAACCAATCTGCTACTGAAAGTTCATCACAACAGTTGATGGAACATTCTGGTTTTAAGTAAGAGAATAAGTGGATGCGTAAACGTAATTTTAAATTCTGTTTTACTTAAACAAATTGTCAATCACATTTTAACTGTATCACTCAACTCACACAATTAATACAGTGAATGGGGGAAACCGAAACAAATATAACAGTTTACTTTTGTTCACTATTGTAAGTAATACTTTTCCTGTTTTGGTGGTATGCTTCTTTAAATCTTCTCTGTCTGACCTTATGTGCATTCATTTACACTCATCGATGAAATGTGTATACGCCCAGCTGAATCCTTTTACGAATATTGATATATCTGTGATCACTCCATACCAGACTACTGACTTCTCGTAGTTTGTGCCTAATTATTTGTATAAAGCTACAATACCACTTAATGTTCTTCACCAGATCGATAATTCTTTTACGTTTGAGACAATGCTTAATCCATTCTAACATTAGTAGCAACACCACGACTCACTAGAAATATAGGTACACTCTGTGATGAGTACCAATTAGGACGTAACTCGTATTTGAATTCAATCGCTATACAAGAAAGATGCTACTTTGTTTGTGTCATGCAAGGAGACCATACATCAAGTTGAAGCTGTTAAATTCGGTCAGATATATCAACTTGAAGTCACAAAAATAAATGGGGCAACTGAGTTAACCACACTTATTAGGTGTAGAAATATCAGGTATCCCGTAGTATTTTGACTTTCATTCATCTCACAGATAACATTGGGAAATCCGATCAATGCCAAAATCGACGTAGTGAGACTTTCTTCTAGATAGAAACTGTTCATTCCCCCTGAATGTTATGTTTGTACAACTGGTGTGCCCAGTTCGCAGTGTTTATTTATGGACTCATTTAATTGTCCAGTAAAAGTAATACAATATTGATGTATACACATAGGTTCTACTTTGAATTTTATTCCTTAGGAAACACTTTTATAAGTGTAACTGTCATATATGCTGTTCTGTTTCCTGTCTAACATTTTGATTCATGTTGACAACAATATGATTATTGTGAAAGCTGTAACGGGGAATTATTTGAAAAACATACTATCGTCGATACGTCGATGATACGTTTGTTGTTTGTAATGAAATGAGTCAGGCATTCGTATTATCCGACCGTCTTTGTGAGATCCACCCAAACATTAAATTCACCATGGAATATGAGCACAACGACCAGTTCAATTTCCTGGCCCTAAATGTAAAATGGAGAAATGATGGAGCGGCTGAAAAGTCCATCTACAGAAAAGAAGCCTGGACTGGACTGCATGCTCCGTAAGGCAATCGAAATGGATGAGTATTCTGCTGATGTTACCTTCAAATGTATTTATTAATTTACGTGCACTGACGGCAGCAAGTACATTGGAAGGACAGAAAGAACGGCTTCTATGCGGTTTTCAAAGTGTGTTCTAAGAAACTCATGCTTAAAAGGAAGCGGATATTTACAAAATGCAGTTAGCAGACACCTTGTGGATAGGCGTCACTTCATCAAGATTTCCAAATACTTAATAATATTAAATTTACAAAGGACAGCAAATTTACTACGATTTGCTGAAGCAATTGCACTCAAACGTTTCGGAACAAAATTATGCACACAGAAAAGGAGTCTGGACAATCGCTCATTCCCTTAGTTACTGTAATACTTTCATTAAACTGATCATTCATACACAATAGTGAGCTCAGCTCACTAAGCAAGTCTTCGGTTTGATGAACTTGAACCTTATTGGGTTGCAATGTTGACGTACAAGCGAACACTGTCTATTACATTTTTCTGTTTGCTGTCTTCTCTCACCCCGTTTTTTCATAGTTTGATAGCATATAAATTGATGGTTACTTAAATTAAAAGTAATTGTAATACTTATATTCCAGATGCGTTCATCTTATAATGCATTATCTATTACTTTTCAAACAATGAAGTATGAAATGTTATTATTTATAGCCATTGTAATTTCAGGTAGTTTGCAGCTGATGAGGACCTACGAAATAGAATGACGATATCGTTTTATACTGCAAATGTGGCCTTTCCTTCTTTATCGCAATTTAACTAAGGAAACAAATGTAAGAAGATTCATTGTGAACATGTGGTTTCTACTCCATTTGACTGGACATGCTAGTACCGGCTGAAAGGCCTGTCATTATTTTGGGACATTGGTTTAACAAGTGCTTATACGGACTAGTTGAAAGGCAGTTTCGCGCTTTTCCGTTTTGCTTTACACATACAGCACCAGCACATGCATATTAGCCGGATAGGTAGGAAATCATCTTCCCTAGACAATTTAACAGTTTATTTGAAGCAAATATACTGCTCGCCAGAGCATATTTCCAATTAACTAGGTCTCATTAATTTGTGTTTTGTAGTCAGCACTTACAGGTTCGGTACAGTACTCCTTTATGGAGAATATAGGTAAATTAGGTTTAGTAAGGCCTGATGAATTGTAGTTTATTGACAGCACTACGAGTACCTCACAGGCCTCTCTAATATCCTTTGTTCTATCAACCTGGTAAATGTCAGATAGAGTGCAAATAGAATTCCTACAGCACAGTGGAAAAAATGAACGTACTCCTAATTACTGCAACAATTGATGCAATCTAGTTGCAATCGTTCGTCCTGCCTACAAACATTTCTCCACCCTAGGTATTTTTAATAAAAGCACACATCCAATTTATCTGTTTACCACTGTCTCTTTTAATCAAACAAACACTGTTGGCTTCAAATCCTGTCAATAAAACACAAAAGTAACAAAATAATCACTGTCAACTTTGACTGTAACGGAAATGGTATGTCAGGAAATACTCTAAATGAAAAAAATAATTATCTAACACGTTTCCAGTCAATCATTTAACGCCAAAAATAAATTTTCTTACTTCATGATGAAAAATTATGAAGCAAGCAACAAAATTATTATATCACAATATTAGGGAATAATGAGGGAAAGTTATCACTGAGCTCTCATTTGGCTGACATGCAGCTTTTCAGTTGGGGTATGGTGACTGAAGGTGAAAAGCAAATATTTTGAACCACTACTTATTTCATGGTCTCAATGCACCCATGTTCAACTATCCTAGTGTGGACATATCAATTGACCCTATTTATTCTAATTATCATCATTCAATCTGAATGATCATCCCCATTATTTCGATTAATATAATTATTTTAAATAAGAACAATTTCAATGTTATCTGAAACGAAAGGTTGTTTCGGAGAAGAATTCAAATCCCAAATTCAAAAGTCTCCTAATAACACAGAAGTATAAATGGCAGTAGATGAACAAAATCTACTCCAATAAGCACCCTAATATCTATGACTGAAGTGTTCATTCACTGGTCTACAAAAATCAACTGAAAACAGTGACTACAGGTAGAAGAAGAAAAGCATGTGTGAAATATTGATCATTACATCAACGTATTCAAGTTTCATTCAAAAAGTGATACACATAATTCAATTGTGCACATCGATGAACAGCCATTAACTCAGGGAACAAAACAAGATTTGAGTGTAGGAACAATTTGATTTATAGCTTATTGAAAGCTGTAAATGAGATAAAGTCCTCAGAGACAAGATGAGCTTACAAAATCTTCATTTACACTCGATGGGAGTAAGACAATGCTGCATGCCAAGTAATCCACAACGGGATACTCATAGAATCCTTCGAAGTGAAGATGAGAGTAAGACAAGGCTCGCTGGCTGCCTACTATCTTCAATGAGTTTCCTGATTTCGGTAGACCGGACAATGCAACAGACATTGGACAGAGAGGAAACAGGCATAAAATAGACACAAAAAAAACTTCGATGATCTGGACTTCGCCGATGATATATGCCTGATTTCTGGAAGATACGTCAATGAAAAACAACAATTTCACAAAAGAAGAACCAAAGTTAGGAGGTGAACATAGAGAAAACACACGTGATGAAGATTCCTGGCTATCAGCAACAGTAACAATAACAGACAACAGTCAGCATAAGTAGGAGGAATCTGAAACAAACGACCTCCTTTATCTACCTGGGAAGCATCGTTTCAACTACAGGTGGACCAAAATGATGAGGATATCAAAGTGAAGGTGGAGAAAGCAAGACAAGCTTTCATTTCTCTCAAGTCTGTGTGGAGATCATAGGATTATATCAAGGAAACCTGATTCCAACAGTGACAAGTACATTCAACCTAGATTTGTTTAAATATTTCAGTGTAAACAGTTTTCGCAGCTTTGGAGGGATTTATTACATTTAAAAAGGGTTACTCCCGTCTTCATACAGCCTGGTTAATAAAAGGTAACATAAAGAATCATTGTGACATAATTTCAACATACTGGAATTTAACAGCCTGTTCATTTTAGAGGAACGAAATAAAACGCTTGAAAGATAAACCATGTGTTACAGTGATCAATTACTTTCGAAATACAGATATTATATACACGGTATAAGTAGATTTATACTGGAATCCAAATACGAATTCAGACCATGTGATCATTTAAAAGTAATGAAGACATTTAAGCGCATATGTATTGTCAAAAAAGGATTATTCAATAAGCGTATGCTCGGACCGCAAAATATGCTTATTTGATGTAGAGCAAAAAACAGTTAGTAAGGGAAATCAAAATAAAGTTTAATCGTACAACAATTGAAATATATTCCGGGATCGGTGCTGCGAAGTATAGATATTTGGTTAGGTATCTACAAATCATGCACGAATAAGCGAACGCACCATAACAACGAGCCAAATAAATGACTGAATATGTCAGTATTTACCACAATTCAGACTGCATTCTTCCAATAGCAACATTCTCAACAGTTGAAAATAGTCGTCAAATCATTTATCTGTTCACCACCTTAAAAGACTCATATAGGTCTACCTAATGTTTAATATCACACGGGGGTCAAGTAGTAGAGACTTTGAATACAAATTTACCCGAAAGACGCATAATTTCAGCTAGGTGTTCAGAAATTCCAGTAAAGATTCATTTCTCCGTACCTGTTATGTGAAGAAATTCAAACGTTCTTGTGAATTAATGAAGAGAGTCGCTGCTAATGAGAGAATTGATTGTATTGTTAAACAGCTTGATATATAAAGATGACCGCTTGGGCAGCTAGATGCAACATTTAAGATGCATCATTCTCTAGACCCTAATTTGAAGGACACCAGCCAATTTTCAGTGTATTAAGCCGCCTATCTCATGTCACCAATTCTACGAATCACCTAAATATATGGTTTCGTTTTCTGATGTCTCCTCAGTGTGAAGACTCTTATTCTTTTTGCTATGTACTTCTAGGTTATACTATGATTGCCATGGAAAGTCGCAGTATTCAGACCCCAGTATGTAGGATACTTAATAACTCAGACGGTAGTTGAGAAGACGGCTCCATACTAATCACACAATTTAGAAGTAAGTATTGACAAATAAAATTATGATTTCCGAATGACAAAACATAAACATCTGATCTTACAGATCAATGTAACACTCGCAAACTGCAGAAACAAGAATAATAATTAAAAAGGCAAAGTTCACAGAAAGTTATTCTGAAATTACATAATGTACATGCATTCCAATGTAAACAAGTCATTCTTTAATATTGGCGCTTTTCAAAATTAAAGCTCGCGTACAAACTCAGTAGATTTATTGATCAAATCACATTGTAAATGTATTGAAACTATTTGTGGACATGTTTCACAATATGAGACAAAAATACTTCGTCAGCATGGAGGTTAATTTGAACAGTGACTGCCACCAGAATGAGATATTTCACAGTGGACGTTAAAAACCGTGGCTGTGAGCAGGATGAGCATGCGTCCCTGGACCAATTCAAACTGGTTCAAACACATCAATTCCCCAACACATTTAACAATCACGGTTTTTTTCATTTTTAAAATAAACTCAGCTCATTATCCAGCGACTAAAAACACACAATATACGAATTAATTGTTTGATAAGCAGTCTGCTATTGAAAGATGTCACAGTTGTAAAATGAATGATTATTTACTCACCTTTCATAATAGACGATGAGATATTTTCCTTACAAACGATGAGTTTTGAATAATGGATTTAAACAAACCACAACATCACTATATTAAGACAATGAATGCGTCTACAACTTGTAGTGTCATTTTAAATAAATAAACTATCAATCACAGTTAAAATGTCTATCATTCAACTCACACACAATGAATACAATCAATGGGAGGAAATCAAAACAAACATCCCACCTACTTTTTTCACTATGGTAGGTGAATGCCTTTCCTGCTTTCACTCCACCATGTCTAACTAATCCTACGTGTATTCATTTTCAATCTTCACTACAGTTTGCATCAGTTGTACACATTCAAGTGAATTGTTTTATAGGCAAGCATCAGCTTTGTTTAGCCTAATATTTAATTAGTTGTCTTCTCTGAGCTGGTTGGTGTAATTGCAAAACTACCGTCGTTCTTCTGGACGACATTTTCAGTGGAAGTTTTAGTTCAGAGATGTTGTCTAGAAGGCCAACAAAAGCTTCACAATTAAATCAACAAAATCAGACAACACAAATAATTAAATATTATTATTTTTTATTTTTATTATTTTATAACCGCTTGATTCCACACCGTACTTTCAGTACAAGTATGGAATTTTCAGCATGGATATCGGTAGCCCAAATTTCTCAGGCCGACCATAGATATCGGGTGTGCGTCGGCAGATGATCGAACCTCGGACCATGTGCATGAGCGGCGCGAGTCCTAACCAATATGCCACCGACGCATCTCAGCTAGAAGCCTGCTCTATTCATCTAATATTTCTTAAATGTTGCAGTGAGAGTTGACGCGTTCGCACAAGCTGAACAGAGATCTATTAGAGACCACAATGCACAAAAAAATTGATTCTCCTTTTTCACAGTTCCCATGAATAATAGCCATGCAACCATGCGAATACACTGATATTTCAGTAACACCTTCGAGGAAATGTTCATTTTCGTAGAGGACAATCTACAAAACGACTCATAGAAACTATCCTCAATGAGACAGCATGTCTCTCTGAATGCTATGCGCATTGAGCGAAAAGTATTCATAGTATAGTATTCAAGATCTCCTGCTGCAAATGGTGGTTACACACGAAAGAAGGCAAGCAACAACGCCAATCAGTCGTATGCAAAAACAGATCACTCAGTGCAAACATAAAACGGTTCATGATGGCTGCACGCAAAAGTATTTTGACACCAAGAAATATGTGATAAGCGCTGAAATCGGGTTTCACTTTGTCGCCAAAATCACTGTGCCAGATATCCTTTGCTTTACAAACAATATCCCATCCATTTCCACCATATATATAAAAAGAAATTTATTTCAGAACATTTACTAATTTCATCATGAACATTTCTAACAAAATAAACTGATAACAACTAACACAAAAGACGACAGTTATGCACAGGGATTCATGATCTCATCCAAGGCTGTCTCCATTGAAAAACTGTCTACTTTCTATCTTCCTGCACCGTTCTCGTTATCTTCCTCGTGGTGGATACCTCTGAATCACTGTCAGACACACTCAGCGTTCTGTCATTTGGACATGCTGCGTGGACAACCTTCTTCACCAACATCTTCACTGAATGTGGTAGAATGTTGAACATTCCATCGAGAACTGTGGTGACATGGTAGAGCGAAATGAGACAATTAGAAATAAGAAGGCGTCATCAGGTGATTATCGTGTGGATGAGACAAATGTCACTTCCAACAACTACAATCAACTTACTCAGGCCTTGTGATTGGCTGAATAGGACAGTGAAACAGATGAGAATGCAGACACACTAAATCGTTTGAGTGAGAGTCATTGGAAAATTCCTCACTCACCTTCATTTTCTCCTGATGCAAATTCGAACAACTTGAATATATGGCTTGATTGGATTCCGTGCAAATCTGCGTATATATAGCTGTGTGTAAATTGTCGATCATCTGTTTTGTCTGTGGTTGTTTATGACTTGTCAGTCGAGAATATTTTGACTGACATCTCCATTGGGTTTTAGAAATCATCCACTATCTGACAGGACGTGACATAATCAGAGATTGACTGATTTGTTTTGCGAACAAGTCGTAAGAAATACATTGGAAATTGATCAAATCCAGTGATATTTTTCCCCACTAAACACTGTTTTGAATAAGATTACAACACCAGTAGGCATTTCTCTTTGTCTTTAGCAGCTTCTGACAGGTACCTGACTGACCTCTCTAGTGTTACTTCACAACTTCCAGCACGTTTTTATCTCTCGAGGTACTGCGTGTGACATCTCACCGAAAGTTACCGACAGTTGATTGGTTGAGAACACCAGATTTATCACTTAGCCTGTATCATATATCATTCTGTTGAACATTGAAGAACTTCATCTTGTTGGACGCAAAATACGGAACATTGGAGGGTCACACTTACAAGAGGAAAGGTGACAACATCAAGCTGTAACGTTTTGCAGTAACTAAGAATCGATTGATTATCAAGTGGACCATTAGAGTAATGTCCACTGAAACTGTTGTTTTGGTATGCATAGTGTCGGCTGTTTTGAGTTGTTCCCACAGGCCTCCGACGTTTTCGATATTCCATGATTTCTGATGTTGTACAATTCAGTACATAAACAATAAAAGATATGAAGGTGATATTTCAGCAGTTGATTTGTATTCCACTTGAACTAGACATGGCAGTACTGACTACAAGGGCTCCAGATGCCTTGGTTTTGCAACACTGGTTAATATGACCCAGAAAATTCGGTAAATTTCCAAGACACGCCAAGGGAGGGAATAGAGGAAGTCCTAATTACTGCATTGCGTGATGTCTCCACTTTGTGATCATTCGTCCAAACTGTAAACTTCTCTCTAATCCTTATGTTTTCTCAACAGAATCCGTCCAATTCATCTGTTCGTGATTGTCTTTCTAGATCAGACGAGCGCAGTTAGCCTCCAACCTAAATTATAAAGCACAATTACTGTGAAATAATAAAACAATTATTTCTTTGTTAAATTTGAATAAGGCACAAAGAAGACAAATTTCGCGAGATGATATCATTTCGTAGTTTCTTTACAACCGCTTTACTATTAACATGGTTAACAATAATAAAACAAAGTTCATGACAATTACTCAGTTGCATAAAAAAACAAAAGTACCTGCTGATGACCGATCATATTTAGATAGGTCATGTAGTCCATGGTGGGCGAAGATTGAAGTCTATTGTTTTTGTACACACAGTTTAGGCTGCATGGGATAAATCCAAAGTGCTTCCATCACCTTCAATAACCTTGAATTAGAGTTATATGAGATAATTGTGAAACAGTCATTAATAGTGATTTTGTGACCTGACATTAATAAGTGTTTTGCAATGGATGATGCTGGATTTCTATTCAGATTACTCGCATTGTGATTTTCTATATGATTTAGTAGCCATTTTAGAACATGTTCTTTTCGACGACATTGGAAAATTCTATTGGTTCTACCTATATAGGTGTCACCGCAGCTGCAGATGAACTTGTAGATACAGTCTGAAATAGAGTCCACAGAATTTCGTCCTTTAATCGTAGGCACAGGTATCGAAAATATTCGGCAAGTAAGAAAAAGAGATGCGGTGTAGAATGTGAGTTTGATGGCTGACCGAAGTCTTTGAGCTGTCAACTGCATAATCTGGTCACCCTTAAATGGTAGGTTAATAAAGACAGTGTTCTTTGTTACAGAAGCTGTCTTTTCGAGATGTGGTCTTTCTTTATTGTGACAAGTGATGAAGTTCTCCGGATAACCATTAGATAATAAAACTGAATGTATATATTGAGACTCATCCATCACTGTGTCACTCGTGCATATTTTTCGGGCCCTTGAGAACAAACCTTTCACTAGGGAACGTTTATATTGGAAAGGAACAAAACTGGTAAAATGAAGAATCGTCCCATCATCTCTCCTGGTCATTGTATTATCGAGGAAACCGAGTTTGTTATTCGATTCGAGTTCGGAAGTCACTCGAATATTTGGATGAATATGATTAAATAGGGTAATAAAGTTTTCAATAGATTTACTATTTTTACCAATAATGAGAGTATCATCTACATAACGTTTATACAGCATACATTCTCCAAGCATATCTTGCATTTGTTTTTCCAATTTCGACATGAATATATCTGCTAACAGGGGCCCAAGAGGGCTCCCCATTATCAAATCATTCTGTAAAAAGTTCATTTGATTTAACAGATATGCTAGACACCTTGAACATTAAGGAAAATGTCATGTGTTGAATTGACATAGAATCTTTATTCACCAATGTTCCTATCTATGAAACTGTTGATTTCATTTGCGATTACATCACAAGAAATGGGGTAAACCTACCTATTCCTGTAACTTACATCAAAAAATCATCTTAATGTGTACAGAAAATATTAGATTCAGCTTCCAAGAAAAAGCATACAAACAAATCGATGGTGTTGCGATGGGGAGCCCTCTTGGGCCCCTGTTAGCAGATATATTCATGTCGAAATTGGAAAAACAAATGCAAGATATGCTTGGAGAATGTATGCTGTATAAACGTTATGTAGATGATACTCTCATTATTGGTAAAAATAGTAAATCTATTGAAAACTTTATTACCCTATTTAATCATATTCATCCAAATATTCGAGTGACTTCCGAACTCGAATCGAATAACAAACTCGGTTTCCTCGATAATACAATGACCAGGAGAGATGATGGGACGATTCTTCATTTTACCAGTTTTGTTCCTTTCCAATATAAACGTTCCCTAGTGAAAGGTTTGTTCTCAAGGGCCCGAAAAATATGCACGAGTGACACAGTGATGGATGAGTCTCAATATATACATTCAGTTTTATTATCTAATGGTTATCCGGAGAACTTCATCACTTGTCACAATAAAGAAAGACCACATCTCGAAAAGACAGCTTCTGTAACAAAGAACACTGTCTTTATTAACCTACCATTTAAGGGTGACCAGATTATGCAGTTGACAGCTCAAAGACTTCGGTCAGCCATCAAACTCACATTCTACACCGCATCTCTTTTTCTTACTTGCCGAATATTTTCGATACCTGTGTCTACGATTAAAGGACGAAATTCTGTGGACTCTATTTCAGACTGTATCTACAAGTTCATCTGCAGCTGCGGTGACACCTATATAGGTAGAACCAATAGAATTTTCCAATGTCGTCGAAAAGAACATGTTCTAAAATGGCTACTAAATCATATAGAAAATCACAATGCGAGTAATCTGAATAGAAATCCAGCATCATCCATTGCAAAACACTTATTAATGTCAGGTCACAAAATCACTATTAATGACTGTTTCACAATTATCTCATATAACTCTAATTCAAGGTTATTGAATGTGATGAAAGCACTTTGGATTAATCCCATGCAGCCTAAACTGTGTGTACAAAAACAATAGACTTCAATCTTCGCCTACCATGGACTACATGACCTATCTAAATATGATCGGTCATCAGCAGGTACTTTTGTTTTTTTATGCAACTGAGTAATTGTCATGAACTTTGTTTTATTATTGTTAACCATGTTAATAGTAAAGCGGTTGTAAAGAAACTACGAAATGATATCATCTCGCGAAATTTGTCTTCTTTGTGCCTTATTCAAATTTAACAAAGAAATAATTGTTTTATTATTTCACAGTAATTGTGCTTTATAATTTAGGTTGGAGGCTAACTGCGCTCGTCTGATCTAGAAAGACAATCACGAACAGATGAATTGGACGGATTCTGTTGAGAAAACATAAGGATTAGAGAGAAGTTTACAGTTTGGACGAATGATCACAAAGTGGAGACATCACGCAATGCAGTAATTAGGACTTCCTCTATTCCCTCCCCTGGCGTGTCTTGGAAATTTACCGAATTTTCTGGGTCATATTAACCAGTGTTGCAAAACCAAGGCATCTGGAGCCCTTGTAGTCAGTACTGCCATGTCTAGTTCAAGTGGAATACAAATCAACTGCTGAAATATCACCTTCATATCTTTTATTGTTTATGTACTGAATTGTACAACATCAGAAATCATCGAATATCGAAAACGTCGGAGGCCTGTGTGAACAACTCAAAACAGCCGACACTATGCATACCAAAGAAACAGTTTCAGTGGACATTACTCTAATGGTCCACTTGATAATCAATCGATTCTTAGTTACTGCAAAACGTTACAGCTTGATGTTGTCACCTTTCCTCTTGTAAGTGTGACCCTTCAATGTTCCGTATTTTGCGTCCAACAAGATGAAGTTCTTCAATGTTCAACAGAATGATATATGATACAGGCTTAGTGATAAATCTGGTGTTCTCAACCAATCAACTGTCGGTAACTTTCGGTGAGATGTCACACGCAGCACCTCGAGAGATAAAAACGTGCTGGAACTTGTGAAGTAACACTAGAGAGGTCAGTCAGGTACCTGTCAGAAGCTGCTAAAGACAAAGAGAAATGCCTACTGGTGTTGTAATCTTATTCAAAACAGTGTTTAGTGGGGAAAAATATCACTGGATTTGATCAATTTCCAATGTATTTCTTACGACTTGTTCGCAAAACAAATCAGTCAATCTCTGATTATGTCACGTCCTGTCAGATAGTGGATGATTTCTAAAACCCAATGGAAATGTCAGTCAAAATATTCTCGACTGACAAGTCATAAACAACCACAGACAAAACAGATGATCAACAATTTACACACAGCTATATATACGCAGATTTGCACGGAATCCAATCAAGCCATATATTCAAGTCGTTCGAATTTGCATCAGGAGAAAATGAAGGTGAGTGAGGAATTTTCCAATGACTCTCACTCAAACGATTCAGTGTGTCTGCATTCTCATCTGTTTCACTGTCCTCTTCAGCCAATCACAAGGCCTGAGTAAGTTGATTGTAGTTGTTGGAAGTGACATTTGTCTCATCCACACGATACTCACCTGATGACGCCTCCTGTTTTCTAATTCTCCCATTTCGCTCTACCATGTCACCACAGTTCTCGATGGAATGTTCAACATTCTACCACATTCAGTGAAGATGTTGGTGAAGAAGGTTGTCCACGCAGCATGTCCGAATGACAGAGCGCCGAGTGTGTCTGACAGTGATTCAGAGGTATCCACTACGAGGAAGATAACGAGAACGGTGCAGGAAGATAGAAGGTAGACATTTTTTCAATGGAGACAGCCTTGGATGAGATCATGAATCCCTGTGCATAACTGTCGTCTTTTGTGTTTAGTTGTTATCAGTTTATTTTATTAGAAGTGTTCATGATGAAATTAGTAAATGTTCTGAAATAAATGTCTTTTTGTATATGGTAGAAATGGATGGGATATAATTTGTTAAGCAAAGGATATCTGGCACAATTATTTTGGCCACAAAGTGAAACCCGTTTTCAGCGCTTATCGCATACTTCTTGGTGTCAAAATAATTTTGCGTGCAGCCATCATGAAACAGTATATGTTTGCACTGAGTGATGTCTTTACGCATACGACTGATTGGCGTTCTCGCTTGCCTTCTTTCGTGTGTAACCACCCTTTGTAGCAGGAGATCTTCAATTCTCTTTGTATGAATACTTTTCGCTCAATGCACCAAGCATTCAGACAGACATACTGTCTCCCTGAGGATAGTTTCTATGAGTCATTTTGTAGATTGTCCTCTACGAAAATGAACATTTCCTCGAAGGTGTTACTGAAATATCAGTGTATTCGCATGGTTGCGTCACTATTTTTCATTGGAATTATGTAAAAGAAGAATCAGTTGTATTGTACATCCCATAAATTTCTGCTCAGCTTGCGTGAACACGTCAACTCTCACTGCAGCATTTCACAAATATTAGTTGAATAGAGCAGGCTTCTAGCTGAGACGCCTGATATTGAATTATTTGTGTTGTCTGATTTTGTTGATTTAATTGTGAAGCTTTCGTTGGCCTTCTAGACAACATCTCTGAACTAATACTTCCACTGAAAATGTTGTCTAGAAAGACTGTGGTAGTTTTGCAATTACACCAACTTGCTCAGAGAAGACAACTAATTAAATATTAGGCTAGACAAAGCTGATGTTTGCCTATAAAACAATTCACTTGAATGTGTACCACTGATGCAAACTGTAGTGAAGATTGGAAATGAATACACATAGGATTAGTTAGACATGGTGGAGTGAAAGCAGGAAAGGCATTCATTACCTACCATAGTGAAAAAAGTAGGTGGGATGTTTGTTTTGATTTCCTCCCATTGATTGCATTCATTGTGTGTGAGTTGAATGATAGACATTTCAACTGTGATTGATAGTTTACTTATTTAAAATGACACTACAAGTTGTAGACGCATTCATTGTCCTAATATAGTGATGTTGTGGTTTGTTTAAATCCATTATTCAAAACTCATCGTTTGTAAGGAAAATATCTCATCGTCTATTATGAAAGGTGAGTAAATAATCATTCATTTTACAACTGTGACATCTTTCAATAGCAGACTGCTTATCAAACAATTAATTCGTATATTGTGTGATTTTAGTCGCTGGATAATGAGCTGACTTTATTTTAAAAATGAAACAAACTGTGATTGTTAAATGTGTTGGGGAATTGATATATCTGACCTAGTGTGAATTGGTCCAGGGAAGCATGCTCATCGTGCTCACAGCCACACTTTGTAACGTCCACTGAGAAATATCTCATTCTTATTGCAGTCACTGTTCAAATTAACCTCCATACGGACGAAATATTTATGTCTCATATTGTGAAACATGCTTACAAATAGTTTCAATGCATTTACAATGTGAGTTGATCATTAAGTCTACTGAGTTGGTACGCGAGTTTTAATTTTGAAGAAACGACAGGAATAAAGAATTCCTACATTACATTTGAATGTATATAAAGTACATAATTTCAGAATAACTTTCTGTGAACTTTGCGTATCTCATTATTATTCTCGTTTCTGCAGTTTGCGAGTGTAACACTGGGCTGCAACATCACATCTTTATTTTTTGTCATTCTCTTTGGTCCACTGTAGCTGTCCTCATCTCTTTCTCGTAAAATCTCCTTCATTTCACGCTTGTAAACACGACTAACATTTTTTCCCTTTGTGAGTCATTCGAGCTACGGACTGGAGCACGTTATCACCTAATGGTCTCCTCAATGTAGGTCCGAACCATCTCCATTTTTTCTTCCAATTCTCTTTGAGAAAATGTTCTTGTTTGGTTCGCTTATAGACTTTCTTGTTTATGGATCATTCCAGTTCGTGACCCCTCCCAACTCTATGAATCATATGAATGAAGTGATTGACTTGACATTGGTTTTGAAAATCCGAATGGTCCTTCTTTCTGCTTAGTGCAGAATATTTCCCTATTGATTTCAGAGTGATGAATGTCTGTCTTGACTGTATGACTCTGATTTGACATCCTAATTTGTAGACTGCAAGTATACTACATCTCAGCATCTAATAGATACGCATGGATATTCCTATTTCAGTTATTCACAGTAAGCATTTTCAACAATCTGCTTATTGCGTTCTTCTTTCCACACATGCAAACCTAATCTCAACTATGCGTTGATGAGTCATTCCAAAATTCGTACTGCTGAATTTTTCTGAACTTCTGCGTATAAATGTTTGACTTTTGCAGGAGTATTTAGTCCTGCCTAAATTAAGTTTCAGCATCGCTGATATTGGCTTTAAAGTGCGATGTCGTTATCATCACATAAATTATTTTACCTCCATCAGGCTTCATTTTGCATGGTGTACTTCGACTAGGAATCCAGACTGAATGGTGTGCTTGGTTGGTGAGCGTTCTAGAAATAAACCAACGGCGCACATTATTTGAATACGGAGATTGCTTATGCACATATAAGCCTCTCACTAATTATCTGCCTTTCACCGTCTGAATTTCCCTGCTTCCTGACCTGTAGGAATTATCGAGCAGGCGATTTTGTAAATTACAGTTTCTTCAGAAGTCATAATTTAATTTGTCAATACTTACTACTAAGTTGTGTGATTAGTATTTAGCCGTCTTCTCGACTATCATCTGAGGTATTAAATAGTCTATATAATGTGATCTGAATAATGCGACTTTCCAGAGCAATCAAGGGATAACCTAGAATTACATAGCAAAATGAATAAGAGTTTTTAAACCCAGGAAGGCATCAGGAAACAAAATCAATCTCATTTGTAAAAAATTATATTTGTAAAATCTCAGCGAGATTGAAATGAGTATTTCCAACGTTTCTTTCGGCAATCTGGTCCGAACTTCTTCAGGGAAATTAATCGAAATCAACATAACAGAGGTTTATATATAAAAGGAACATCACTTCTTTTTAAAAACTTTGTCCAGTCATGAGTCGTCCAACAAGTATAATAAACAAAATTGTATGAGGTGTGATCAAAATTTGAACCCGGACTTACAAATATGGGTCTACCTTTGTTAAACACTTTTAAACAGAGTGTGTATTTGTGTGTGGATAAACAGTTGTAAAACATTTCTTAATGTCTCCATAAGAAGATATGGGCAGTCGAGAATTTTGAACAAGTATTAATAATTAGTGATACATATCCATTTTTTATTTATTAAAAAGAATTTCCTATGCATCAGCTAACATCACACCTTCACGTCTGTTCACACTGTTAGTATCTAGAATTTTATGATTAGACGTATTTTCAAAATAATGGTGTTTAGGATTGGAGTTTGGTAGAAGCACCCTGTCGGACTTATTGCTTTGTCTTCTTTCTGAAGATTGAGCTGCTTTATTCGACCTACTGGAGTTGTCAGGTGACTCGACAGCTACGGATTTAGGATATGCATTCTGTTGCAGACAACGGAGAGTGAAAATACGATGATTGTTCCGATTACACAGTTTCTTTGTTGATTTAATCTCATTTATGAGTGTTTCGGGAGAGATGGATTTTTAGGTGATTCGTAGAATGGGTGACATGAGATAGGTGGCTTCATACACTCTGAAAAAGAAGCCGGTGTCCCTCACATTAGGGTCTAGAGAATGATGTATCTTAAAAGTTGCATCTGTCTGCCATAGTGGTCATTTCTGAATGTCAAGCTGTTAAACAATACAATCTAGACTCTCAATAGCAGCGACTCTGTGCATGAATTTTCATGAATGTGTAGATTTCTTCACATAACAGGTACTGAAAGACGAAGCTTCACTGGAATTGCTGAATACCTGAAAATAGTATGTGGCTTACAATTTTGAATGGGATTTAAATTCTCCATTGTTTGGCGCCTGTATGATACAAGAAATTATATGGAAGTATAAGACTATTTTAGGGTGGTGAACAGATAACTTACTTCACGACTATTTCAAAATGTTGAGATCGTTGCTATTGGAAGAATCCAGTCTGAATTGAGTGCTTAAAATAGAATATTGCTAACTTGTTGGTAATTTATAGAATACTGTCACCTTCAGCCACGTCGCTTGGCTCGCTGTTGATTTGTGTTCATCTGTGCAGGCAAGATATGCAGATAGCAATGCAAAAATCAACACTCGACAGTATCGATCTCGAAATATATATTTCGAATGTTGGATGAACTAAACGTGATTCTGACTTTCCATAATAAATTTTTCAGGTCTAGGTCGAACATGTACATTTGAGATTGCAGCATACGCGCATTGTAGCGATTGCTTACTGACAACAGATGTCCACTTAATCTTCTTCATTACGATGAATAATGGAAAGATTGGAATTCATATTTAAATTCCAGAAGTAATATATGTGTGCAATCTTGGGTCACTGATAGTGTGTGATTTCACGCAGTGAAACAGTCATACTTACTAGATTTTTATTAGAAGTTTCGAGCGGAATTTAATACTTTTCATAAACAAGTCATAAATTGTAAAGACACAACTTCGAAATTTTCGTTCTCTTTATTCTTCACTATTTTTCGTAGGGGTAATAGAACTTTCCAAATGTCCAAGACAGGTGTTGAACCATTTCTTTTAAACGTATTTTGGTTGTTCTACAAAAAATAGATTCCGTTATCAACCTCTCCCTCCACCATGTTACATCAGATTTTAAAGCTATCATATCATCCTATTCTATTGGATGTCAAAGTTTAGTCGGACTTAGTGCTTTAGCTCAGATAGTCTTCAAATTTCTTATCTTAGACTCAGGTCAACTAATCTAGCTTCTGCTAGGTTTTTGTGCTGCACTAAACTAATTTAACTCGTCCAACTATTTTGACGTATGCATTTGTACTGACATTCTTTGTATATCAGAAAACAGTGCTACAGAGACTTTCAGTCGCACCACTGAAGTATGATTGAGGTATGTGGATGACATATTCACTATACTTAAAACACAGGAAAGAAATAGAATCTTCGTAAAAGTTAACTCTGAGCTACGGACAATTCAAGCAACTGGTGAATTGGAAAGTCAGGATGGAGAGCTGCCAAACTTAGACTGTAGCATGAAAAGTAAGGAGAATGGGAAATTGAATACCACTGTTTGCAAAACTCACACATTCAAACCGATATATGGTTTTCGGATATTCTCACTCGGTCAGTAATGATAGGTTTGATGAAATGTATAAGTAGAAGGGCATAACAGCTATATATTATCAAGCAAATTACAAGACAGTAGGTGGGGTATTAAAAAGACTTCAATACTATATTAATTCTTATTGTTCTGCTGGGTTCCAAGTGGAATGTAGGACTTCTACAACATATCTGCACACTGTTATACTTTCTGTTGTCCTCGTTAGCTGGGTTCACGATTGACCATAATCTGTCTTATCCTCATTGCATGATCTTCTTCATGTACCATCCGATGAACCACTCTTCGTTGCCCATTGGGATTCCACAGGACGAATCACGAATATTCCCTTTATTGATTGTTTAAGTTTGATTTGTTATTTACTTTGTGCTGACGATTAACTCCTTTAAATCCAGATATCCCTAGTCATCCTTATTAGGACTTTGCCTACAGTCTGTATTTATGCTGCGTAATCACAACACTATTTCGGGAACTTCCGTTAGCCTAAATATCATGTAGACTACCTTGCTGGCATGATGTGACCTTCAGTAACATAAGACCCAGACAGTGCGTTTCGTTGTTTCATTGCGATATCAAATTTTGACCACCATGTCAAGGTAACAGCTTTTGGTCTGCAGTTCAGAAAACAAATTAACTTTAGACAAAACGATTAACGAGGAAACATTCAATTTTCGATTAGATCGTCGTCTATGGCACCACTCTAGTGCATAAAGCAATTTCAATTCAGTACAGGAATTCATCAGTCTAGCAGTCTTATGTTTGATAACAATAATTAAGCCAATCTGACTGCTTCTACGAAACCAGTTTCATTAGGCGTACATTTAAGAATCTTTATCATTGGAATTCCAAATATTTCAGTCAAGCAAGCGACGAAAAATATCTATTCCTAACTTTGGTTTATCACACCTTGTAGATAGTGAACACATGGTTGATGTGAATAAGACATTTAAATTTATCAATTGCAACCCAACTGAAGTAAACTTCAGTAAATTTAATCTACATAAGTAAAGTAGGTCAATGGATCCTACTTGAAGAATCCAGACAGTGTACTTAAATACTCGATGCATCCTATTTTGCTTCCCTTACCATCACTATGTAAATGTTTCTCCTCCCTCCAAGCTAATTACAACCAATTATTCTTTCCACTTCATTTTACTTGCCTATTATGTAGTCACCAGATACTCGTTCTTCCTTCATTTATCATCAATATTAGTCCGAAATTAAGTATGATGTAATCCACTTGTCCAGAACACAAGTAATTAAAGCAGACAGTTGTTTTCAATAAATTCTTCTTTAAAGCCTACAATTATAAGTCCAGTATTTTAAGAATACAATAGCCATAAAGGAAATTCGGAACTGTTTCAGAAAGTGCAATGTGGAACAGGCATAGGATGGAATAACAGTCATTTAGTCTTGATTATCACTCGATGCGATGAGATGGAATAATTAGATGGTGTGCGTAAAGATAAACATGAATATATAAAATCAGCAAAGTCACAAGTTTCAAGAGTGAGTGTAGTCACTGATGTGTGAGGCCATACGAATACTACAGAGAAGTAAACCAACAAATGGGGTAGATTGGACGTAAGTTCAAAGGTGATAAAAAATGGTATTATTGTTGGTACCATAGTAACTGTGACGTATTGAAAACTTGAAAAATACCGCCAGTGAATGGTGACCAGGTAATAATGAATTTATTGAAGTGAAGGGAATAGAAGTGAATGAGGATCTGTTAGGAAATTGGGTTCAAGTTCGGATTTTCCTCCATTCCATCTATATTCGAACTTGTAGCCTAGATGGCTTCAAATTTTCTTAATGCTAGTTGTTGCCAGTGATGTAAAGGCTACAGAAAGAAGGGTACACCCCCAATTTTCTGAACATGTGCCAAAAAGCCTACGTCTCAAAGGAACAAACTCTTTTAGCAGCGCTATTACTAGACATCTTCTCGACACGGGTCATGAGGTAGAAATCGAGGAATCCTTTAAAATTATCAATAGAAAAAGGAGTTCCATTCTCCTCAAGTTTGCAAAAGCAATCTCTATCAAACGCTTGAAACCAGATTCATGTGTTCAGAAAGAAGCAGTTATTAATCCTTGCTTGCCCTGGTGACTGAATGTCTTTATTCTCTCATCTGATTACGTAATCTTTGTCTTTAACGTCACCCCGTTTTATAATCTGTAATTTTGCTTGTCTCTCGTTTCTATGATTTGAGTTGAACTCAATTCAGTGTTACCTAATTTATTAGTCACTCTGTATCTAACGCATATTTCGTCTTTGTTACGTAACTCTTTTACCATTGTATGCATACATCTATTTTGTTTAAACTTGAACTGCCTGTGTAAAAACTATATAAGCGCAATTTTCTGAGCACTGTTCACTTACTGTGGAACTTTTTGTCAACTGACAACATATAAAATTTGCAAGTATGTTAAAAACGTTTCTGTACGCAAACCTCATAATTTATTTAGGCTGTAAGCAGCTGATGAGAAGCCGACGAAATAAATGATGGTACCATATTATTCTGCACAAACCACTTTTGTTCTTGCTTTATTCAAATTCATCAAGGGGAATAAATGCATGAATTTCTGCAAATTCATGATATATGTCACACACCTGCCAGAGGACATCATGAAAGAGTAACTGTCCTCATGCCTAACTTAGAGGTGCCTACTGGTAACCTGGTGGGTGGGTACTCCTGGGTAGTTTAAAATTAAGACAATATAGTACCTCAGTACTTTCTAGTTCTCTAGTGGTCCTCCGAATTATGTCAGGTTGTGATCATTCGTCTAACCAATTAAATCTCGACAAATCGATAACTGGTGCTAATTTTACGGTAAAACTTGTGATAAATATTCATTGTTAGATGTCAAGCGATTCGTAAACGGAGTACAAATTAGTTTGGAAAAGATTTGCTTGGTGTTAGCCCAGTTCCAGCACTGGCGAAACGACGGAAAACAAGCAGTGTGCATGAAATTTGTCAATATATTTATATTTACATCTATGTACATAGAAATATAGGTAATTTCGTCAGTGAATTTTCTCGAATCACCAGTGTTCTGTCAACTGGTATTCACTTTAACAATGAATTAGGCTTGTTAGTGTAAGTCATCACCTAGTGTTCACTCAGTTGAATTGGTTAGAACACATACCTGTATTTCTTTTCCTACTTAATTGTTGATAAATAAGTACTAACTACAGCTTGACGCATTTTTCATGAAGAATTTGTAAAAGCGGTTGCTGTGTGCAGTGACTCATTGAATAGTAATTGTGCGATAAAAGACTACAGACTGTTAACAACAAATTTTACTCATGTGGAAAGTTGTGAAAACTTGTAGCTTTGAAGCAAAACTTTTAAAAGTCTGTAGTGGTAACTGCACGCTATGTGGCGAGAAGATAAATATGAGAGTTCTTATTTTACATGAATATCAGGACTCCGTTTGCACTCGATTGATGCTCGATTCACTATCTAAATTGGTAGAATGTTGTACCGTCTATGACTGATAAGGAACAAGATTCAAATTTTCCAGGTGTAGAGTCAATTCAGTGCTGTAAATTACTCAGAGACGTGGCGCATTATTGAAAGCAGTTCAAACAGGTAAATGTAGAAATCTATCAGCATCTGTCTTTGCTGGCTGCATGTCGAAGATCAGATAGTAAACCAAAGTCGATTATCAACAAGCAGCTCTGACAATGGGTCAATCCAGAGTTCACTATTCAACATACATGCGGAAGAAAATGGGGATAGATAAGATGGACCCTGATGAGAGTGTTGAGTGACATCTTGAACCAGGACCTCACACAGATTCCGAATGGGGAACGATGAGTTGGGTATCTGGTGGTGACATATATGAGATCGTGTGAGATGGAGATAAAAGCTTACAGGCACTAACTGATTGATAAAGAATGTGATTATGATTATATATTTGAATGTGTAGTTTGGTGCATACTGTATTCATTTCGATTTTTTGTACTACTTGTTTAACGTATGGACTGGCGAGTTTGGAGCTTTTATGTGTATGTCTTCAGTCTTAAGTAAATACCATCATTATATCACACGTTTAACTGCGTTTAGCAGTACACTGGATCATTTCTAATTCTTAACAATCAATTGTATGATGAGTTGCAATAGCAACATTTCACTCATTTATATCCGTCAAATTTCAGTTACTTACTGCTGTATTCACATATAAGGTTTTTATATAAAGTCATCGTCATTCAAACTGCAGTTTAAGCAGCATGATTGCAGTTCATTCACCTAGAAAATATTAGTAGATTTCACCTTGATTGCAGTAAACTTACTCAGTGGTCCTGCATTCATATCCAAAATAAGTCCATAAAGTAATAATTTTTATTATTTCATTGGATTCCGAGTGCCAACGCGCACCTGATATCAATGGTTGGCATTCAAAATTTGGACTGTCGGTATCACATGCCAGGAATTCCATACTTTCACGGAAATACGAAGTTCAATCAAGCTGTAATCAAAATAAAAAATAAAAATTATGTTGCTGTCCTCTTCAGCTGTGTCTACGATCAGCAATAGTCTTTCACCTCCTCCAACTCACACAATCTCCTTCATGCAACTCTTCACTCACTAATTGTTTCCAATTTGAGATCCACCCTAGAAATGATCTGATGTGTGGTGTCACTTAACGGTCTCCTCAGTGCTTTTCCGATCCGCCTCTGTTTTCTTGTAAAAATTTGTTCGGCAATAGGTTCTCGGTTTGTTAGTTGCAAAAGTTTCTTGTTGTTGAGTCTTTCTGATCTGCCATTCGATCTTCAGTATGTATCCAGAGACAGAAGCTGATTATGAATATCTGCAACGTGTTGGAAATGCTTTCAGTGACGCAAATGACAAGTTTTTGACACGTAAAGAAGAAGTGACTTCACATATGGGTTGAAAATCCGAATCTTATTTTTATGCTGACTGAACAGTAGCATAAGCTTCCCAAACTGGTTTCACGTTGATGAAGATGCACCTTGCCTTTCCAATTCTGGCCTTCATATACTCATCCATCCCGCGCGTGACTGGGAAGACGCTTCCTAGAAAAGGGAAGGAAGTGACCTCAGTCAAATCAGAACCTATGCTGATGATTGGTTCACCAGAATTAGGAGCAATATCAATGACATCAAGTAGCCTTGTCTCACTCATATATTCTCTTCAAATGCCTCGCTGTATTTTCTGTTGTGGATCTTCTGACAGGTGGAACTGTCATATAGCCAGTTCTTAAATGAGATTGATAAAGCTCTGGGCACTGCACTGAATGTTAACAACATATTTGACTTTGGCGGAAAGTTGTGAAAAGTTATATCTTTGAAGTGAAACTTTGAAAACTCTGTAGTGGTAACTGCAGGCTATGTGGCGAGATGATAAATATGAGAGCTCTTATTTTACATTACTATTATTATATCCTTTAATTTCTAGAAGAACATAGTGCTTCAGCTGCACGTCTGCATTGGTTTCGGTTCTCTGCTGAAATTTTCACCTGGCTCCAAGTCTGTCCACATGCTTTCATCTCCTCTTCACATGACATCCTGCAAGTCAGCCTTGGACAATCACCTCGCCGCTTCCTTTTCGGGTTCCAATCAAGGGCTTGTCTAGTGATGTCATTTCATGGTTTCCTCAGAGTATGGCTAGTCCACCTCCATTTCCTCTTGCATATTTGTTGAACAATCGGTTCCTGGTTGGTTCGTTTCCAGAGGTCTCCTTTGTTGATCTTTTCTGGCCGGTCATCTGATCTTGAGTATTGAGCAAAGACAGCTATTGACGAAGGTTTGTAGTTTGTTCGAAGTGCGCTTCATGATCAGGCACCAAGTCTCTGATCCATATAGTAGCACTAACTTCATATTTGAGTTGAAAATCCGGATCTTACTTTTCATGTTTGTTGTACTCATATTATGTTCCATTGGCTGCTTATGTCATGTTTTTACATCAGGAACTTGAAGATAGCTTTTCGGAACTATTCGTAAATTAAGTGAAATAAAGTTGTTTTGGAGAATGCACTCAGGTTGAATAGATTCAAACATCCCCAGAACTTTAGGTGCTTCCATATTCCACATGACTGTTCAGGTGATTACATCCTAACCTTATTTTCCCGGATCCCATCAATAGGAGGGTCATACACTCAACATGCTGCAAAGTTTGAAGCTGGAACGAAACAACTGTCCGTTGTCACGTTGAAAAGACGAGTACAAAATGCTCAAACGGACGTAAAAGCTTACACAGAGAATATGACACACGTAGATTCTTTCTCATTTACGTATGACCAGTGAACCATCGCGTTAAGAGTCAATTTTTCAGACAGATAAACTAAGTCTTTTATCGAGGGTGTTTTCAGAGCAGAGATAAGAAATTGCATAATACTAAAGCATGCGAACTGCATCAATTCAGGCTGATGTAGATCGCTTCGTCACTTCTATAGTAAATTCAAAGTGTCGCACTTTTGGAATCTGATTATTATGCATGTATAGGATATGGTTTAATACAGAATTTCTGAAATTTATGAGCATAGAAAGCCAATGATAATTCATTAGTTTACTGGTTCTCAAAACCTCAAAATCATGGTCAAGAACCACGTATAATTTGTTCAGTGTGCAAATGGGGCACGATTCCAAAGACCATGCCTATTTTGTGAATGTAAGAGGAGCACAGCATTACATACTGCAAATATCCAGATATATCTGAATAAAGAACAAGAATCTGGTGGGTTTTAATAATTTTATTATGCTCATATTTTCGTTGTATTCAGTATAATGATGCAACATATCCACGCCTTCCCGTCTCATACATTAGAAGCTGGCCACCTCCTCATCAGTCGGAAACAGGAATTTCGGAACAAATCTGCATCCCAACTTGAGCACCGGTGCCAGTACTGCTCTGATTGTCACTGGAAGCATGGCCAACATTCCCTCTGCACCTGAAACACATGAACATATTCACAATAGTCAAAGACATTGATTTATCCACTCTGAATCAACTGGCGTTTTGCACGATACTGACAGCATAGCGACGAACATACCTGGTGTGCAGATCACACCGATGAGGATTGTGGCGAAGATGAGGAGAGTAAGATTCTGTGAGAGGGATAAGGTGGTGAGAGTTTTGATCATTAAGTTTACTACATGCATATCTTCATTTCTGCCAGTGTCAGAGTAGGTGTTGTTGTAGTTGATAATGAAGTGGAGTGTTCTGTGTGCGTATATATACGTCTGAGTGGTGTCAGGGAAAGGTGAAGGATTGATTGCAGTGACAGGTTGGTGTCAGGTTTTCCACTGTTGGAGGTGATCAGTCAGTTGTTGTGATGTTTTCATGAATGACTGACGTGCATGTATTGTGGCTGTTAGAATTGATTTGTGTGTAACATGTATTCCAACATGTCATACACAGGTAATGCATGTTCCATGAGTGAAAGTATCATTGTTGAAATGCTCAAGTTTGTTGTGTGTATTCAGTTTGAAATGGATAGTGTTCCAATAGTGGAAATGTTTACGCATACTACAGGTGAATTTAGTTGAACGGCTAAAAATCTGTTTTTAGAATCACTTCTGTTGACGCAAAATGGAGTCGTGGAGAATGGGGATCGTACTGCAGCAGAGTATTTCATCTTTTTTGTGTGGTTCCCTACTTTTCAGTACAGCTTAGTAAGTCTCTTTGTTTCTCTTGAAGCTGACAACCTATTTCTTATTTATTATGTCGGCTGCACTTCATTTCTCGTCATGTTCACTGAGATAATTTCTTTCATTCTTTATTAACAAATTCATTGATGACTTCCGCAATAATAATGAATAGGTCACTGATTTAAATATTTCCATGAAACAGCTTTTGTTTCAAATATTACCGGAAATTTTTGATATTTGAAATAATAATAATAATAATAACAGTCGAAATAATGGGAGATGACCATTCACAGTGAATGATGAAATTTAGAACAAAAAGGGCTAATTTATACACCTGAACTAGAACAACAGGACAAGGATGGTTTGAGACCATGAAATATCGAGTGGTTCATCAAGCTTTCTTTTCGCATTCAGTTACTACGCACTAATCGAACAGTCGTCTACCAGTTGGTGGACATCTCAGAGTTACAGTTGTTCCTGAGGATCCGCTAATTTTATTGCATTATGATGTTGCTGGCACTGCATGACTAATTAGAAGTGTGTTAGAAAATGATGCTTTTTTTCATTGTATTCTCTGACAAGGCATTTCCGTCGCAGCTGTTATTGTAAAGCATCATTTTAGTATTCCTGTATTTGATAAATCCAGTTTCCAGCAAAATTTGTTATTTTGATTAAAGTGGACAATCGTAAACAGGAAAACTGGATGGATTTAGTTGGTGAAAACTAAGAGTTGGAGAAATGTATACATGCAAACAGAAAGAATACAAATGAGACAAATCAGGTAATGCAGTAATTAGAAATCCGTTTACTTTTGACTGGTAAGGGTACATCTTCCGTGCGCTAGGATTTCATCTTGTGTCTTCAATGTTTTACTATTGTAATCGTGTAATTCTTAAACATGAAACAAAACATAGTATCGAATATTGCGCACCGATTAAGCCAGAGGGGTCATCTAAAAAGAATGGAAATTATTGTGGCGACCAGAATTGAATCGTTATAGTCTGAAAGCAGGAAAGTATCCCTGCGTCTTACTGTAAAGCTGGCGAAAATTTCTTTGAGACACACACAGTCACGAAACGCTCCAATGACAGAAAAATGACGATTATTCATCAGTTAATCTGTGCGGTTCTATTCAACAACAGTAATATCACTGAAAGCCCAAGATTGTCTCAACAGTGCTATAAGACAGCTGCATGGTCAAGGTAACTTTCTATGCAGAGGAGAAGTACGTTAGAGCAAAATTAGTTCACCCAGATTCAAATGTAACAAGTGTCTTAGAATCAAGTAGAATACTCCCAGCATAGAGGAATCAAAACTATATCCACAAGAATCATACATAAACGCTTTCGGCGAACAGTCATTTCAGCATGATAATAATTACAAAGTTGAAGTATCCAAATAAGTGTACATCCTGTAAAAGATTGTTTAAGAGGAATTTTCTATACATTATTACCATTGCCACTATGAATACAAAAGAAACGTGTTTTGTTCACATTGGAACTGTGACAAACTCCTAATTACTACATTTCCTTATGGCCTGATGTGCGGTCATTCATCCTGTGAATAGGCATCCTCCTCATGCAGAATACTGTCATTAATTCAATTTAGCGGATGCAATCATAATTGCGCTGTAACACGTGTACAACCTAATACTTCCATTCTTCGAACTAACATTTGGTCATGCGATGCATTGCACGAAACAAGCAGTTCGACTTAATGCCTTCTTTTTGTTACGACCGAAACCAAGTCGTTGTGGTATGAGCGCAGTGAACCGATATTTGTCTCCCACTGTATAGCTGAACAAAACTTCCTTCAGGCGCGCACAGTCATGAAACGCACGGAGGGAGCAAATAGATGATTATTCCTGGTTAAATCTATTTATGATTCTGTTCAACAACAGTAAAATGGAAAACTCAAAATTACCTCAATAGTGCCGTTAGACAGCTGTACAGACAAGAAACTTTTCTAAGTACAAGACAAGTAGTGTAGAACAAAATTATTTTAAAAACTTCAACTGTAAGAAATACCTGACAATCGAGCAGGATCTTCCAAGAAAGGTGAGATTAGCAAATCTGTCCACAATAATCACATACAACGACTCATGGAGACAGTTCAATGTAAGAATCACTTTGATTCGTTTCAACCAAATCACTTCGTAAATCAATACACTAATACTGCATCTCACAACCACAAAGAGAAGCATTAAAAATAAAGATTAAACAGGGAGAATTCAACCTTCGCCTTCCATGGAGTACTTGATCTACTTGAATATGGTAGTTCATTAGAATGTGCGTCAGTGGCACAGAAGTGGTTCTGGGTTCAATCCCCCGCCACACACGCACTCCTTTACGCCACTGAGGCAGTAGTGAGACTGTTGAAGAGGGAAGTTTAGGCATGTGGCTAGCAACCCCATCCTGTTAAAATAATCATCACTGCTATAGAAACTTCAAGCTAGTGGCTTGAAGCCCTATGTTTCACTGAGAATGTTAAGGAGTAAAAGAAAGAAAAAAGTTCATTATAACGTACTGTTATTTTATATAATTGAGTAATCGTCATGCATTTTATTTTATGATAATTGTGAACCATGTTAGTTGTAAAGCGATTGTAGAGAAAACTACGAAGTGATTTCATCTCACGAAATCTGTCTTCTAAATGTCTTATTCATACATTTCTTCGCTCAGTTTGCTGAATATTTCTAGAATTAAATACCATAACATATACGCTTATTTTAAATAACACAGTGACATATTACTGATAAGTGGATGACTACACTTCTCCCACCTAACCGGAGATAGATCACTGCATCTTTGTTCGCTAAATCAATACCAAACATATGCAATCGAAATGATGAAGTGCTGGAACACCGGATGAATGGTAAACTACACTGAACAAATTAGGAAAAGAAAATATATTATGAAACCGTATGAAGTAATTCAAATGATTATGGGTGATAAATACTGCTCAAAATGTCACACATTTACCAATAATTTACGACTGCATGTCATATGAAATTAAATTCTACCCTAGTGTCCGAATTCTACACTCATATTAACTCTCTATTAAATCTTCAATTGGTGCAGGCCCAAAAATTACTGTGAGAAACAGATGAGAGTCATTATAGTTGAACATCACTTATGAGACTTAAAACTTTAAGATCAATACAAAATTAGATCCACGTCAATCTGAAGTTGTTTAGTCCTGACAAGACACAAACATACGTGGTTTTCAACAAGATATATTTAGGTCACATATTTTATTTTATTACAGCTTGATTCCACACCGTATTTTTCGTACAGGTATGGAATTTTCAGTATGTGATATCGGTAGCCTAAATGTTGCGGGCTGACCATAGATATCAGGTGTGCGTCGGCAGGGGATCGAACTCCGGATCATATGCATGATCGGTGAGAGTCATAACCGCTGTACCACCGACGCACACATACTGAGTAGTGTAGGTGTTGATCATTAAACTCACAATCCTTTTCAGTAATGTATTTGTATATCATTGAAATATTCAAAATTGGTTATAAAATTCTGCTAGTTTTGCTTTGCTATACAAAAGTCTTCTAATGAAACTAGGAAATCACTTCACCTCGCGACCTTCTTCTGAATTGCTTATTTAAACAGAGGGAGATAGAGACAAATAGTAAAGATGGACTCATTATCCGATGAGTGAACGTCAAAATAATGATACACAATCTTGTAAAAAGTGGATTGTGATTAAAAATTAGTTGAAAAAGCCAAATAAGTATGTATCAATATTGTGATAGGATTGGTTGGGAGGAGTTTTCCAAATAATTATTCCGTCACACTTTCATAATGTGAATTTTTCATGACACAGCGTCTTACCACATTTCCTTATCTTACATTTGTCGTTAACATCCATTCACATGATCTTTAGAATCCGACTGAACGTAATTCATTTCAGTCACCAATCACCACGAGCATTCACACATGAATATTCGTTTCCATTCAGTAACACGTAATATGAAGAGAAATTACCATGTAACATTTGTGCCATTCTGGTACTATGCTAATAAATCTCCTCATATACACAAGTTATGAAATGAAATATCCTAAATGTTTATTCGTGCACAAACACCTAATGTTTAATGTTCTATCTGCGCTAAAGTTAAGAAAATGAAGGAAGTGGACTACAATTTGAGTATATTAGTGAATAGTAGCATTTTAAAATTAAGGCGTGTTGAGTAACTGGAATTAAAATATATAGTAACTACACTGAGTGAAATGATACATTTGAAATTATCACACACATAAAAGAGTGTAGAAGAGTAGAACGAGAGAGAGAGGAAACCTCTCAAGTTCGCCAGTTATCTGTTAGAAGATACAATAGATGTAAATATAAAATTAGTGGTGTTGCACTATCCTCGATCAAGGGTATACAATAGAAACAAAACACAACTGTTGATGATCGGTTTTAATAAATGTTAATGTAAATTGCAAAAGAAGACAGTCGATATCTGATTATGTCACGTACTCTCAGATATTTGTTGATGTCGAATATCTAACTAGAATATCAGTCAAAACATTCTTGACTGACAAGCCACATGTAAACAACGCAAGTGATTAGTGATTAACACATACTTATGTGTATTAAAGTGTGTAAGAATTCCAGCCATAACATTGCATGCAGTCGTCAGTATTCACATTAACACAAAATGAAGGTGAGCGAGGAATTTTCCAATGACTCCCACTCAAACGATATAGTGTGCAAGCCTTCTCATCTGTTTCATAGATCTCATCAGCCAGTCAGAAGGCCTGAGTTTTTGGAAGCGAAATCTGTCTCTTTCACACGAAATTCACCTGATTACATCTTCCTTTTATCTACTTCTCTCATTTTGCTCTACCATGTCACCACAGTTCTCGATGGAATGTTCAACATTCTACCACCTTCATTGAAGATTTTGGTGAAGAGGTTTGTCCACGCGGCATGTCCGAATGACAGAGTGCTGATTGTGTCTGGTAGTAATTCAGATGAATCCACTATTAGTAAGATAACGAGAAATGTGCAAGAAGAGACTAGACATTTATTAGTGAAGCAGCCTTGGATGAGATCATGAATCCTTGTCCATACGTCTGGTCTTTTTATTAGTTATTATCACTTTATTGCGTGGAGGACTTCATCATGATCTGACACCAGTTAGAGAACCATTGGAAAGCCTGGAAGTACTGGACAGCCGCTTCGTTTTAGTTCGCTACTATTCATCAGTACTCACCCGCCGACACGGTTCGAACCCAGGACCTTCTGGTTACAAGGCTAGCTCGTAGACCATTGAGCCACTGGAACCCAATCCAATGGTCCTTGAATTATATTAATAAAATTGGAAATTTATGTGAATGGCGTTCAGATAATTATGAGCAATAAATTGTGCTCGAAATGTCATCAGTAAATAATACTGTGTCATTGTATGATTTTATTAAGTAAATTTCCTTTATGATGGGATTCATCTGAGTTGTAATCAGGGTTAATTTCATTTGTTTTGGAATAATTCCTGAATAACTGAAATCAGTCGACTGGAACATGATGCTCTGTATTGTGTCACGATTAGGACAAAAAGGTTTCAAATGCTTGAATTATCACTTCCTTTTTGTTGATTTCAGTCATCAGTTGGAAGGGGAGATCCCGTAAACAAATTTTTATCGATTATAAAGTTCTACGGCATTAGGATTATAAGATCATCCTCTACTGGGATTGAAGCACTTCTATGATGATGAAGAGTTATCATATTCGCGAATAGGAGAAACAGATTTCACCATATGATGAAAGTTTCATTTACGTGACAGTTCACTAACAATGGGTTTTACGAGGCGTTCTGTGAATGGACAGGACGATGAAAAAGAGACTGCATGATTTTCAACCATACTTCTTTGTTCATCACTGGTTTCAACACACCAACTTCTGCTGATGAATGGTATTATTACATTCTGCTTGATAAACTGAATATTCTTCAAATCAAAAAAGATATAGTTTCAATCTCTGTCAGTATCAACTAACTGACCTAGCAAGTCTATTTGTGTACTGTGTTAAGCATTAACTCTCAGTAAAAGCGTAGATAACAAAATTGGAATTAAAAATTGACTTTATAATAGTCAATGTGTCTGCGCAATAGTAGCAGAATACTCACCAGTGACGCATGTAACCCCAGTTCGATTTTCGGCCGATGCACTTCTAAATCTCACCAAGTCTGCTGAAATATTGTAACACAGGAAAGAGAAAAAATGAAATAAGGTAGGAAAGGTACTCTGCTCTGTGAAAACAACATTATCACCTGGTAAATGTAAAAGCTTGAGATCCTATATTCCATTGGGAATGAGAAAAATGAACACAATAAACGAATAATTTCCGTAAAGAGAGCTGTTTCCATTTGTTGAATTAAGAGCAGATTATAGATAAAATCTTCTTCAGTTTTCGAATGAACAGTATTTTATCATAACTGAAAATTACAAATAAAGCTTAAATTGTTCACAAGACCATATACATTCTGACCTGTAAATGAGTGATTCTGCATGAATGCGAAATGTAGAACGATATGACATGGATGACCCGCGATTTATCATTTGCACATTTTTGACCTCCCCTTTTTAAAAAAGGATGCTTATATGATCAACTTATCTAGATTGATTTGAACAATGTCAACTACACAATAAATAGTGGCTTTCTTGATGTATCACATAACTTTTTGACAAACCATTTCCTTAGAATGCACGAAGAACACTAGAGTTCACTGAATTATCAGATCAGAAATATAAGACTCACTGGCAAACATCTGATAAGACTTTTAAAAATGATATTTACTTTAAGAAATATGTAGAAGGACAATAACCTGCTGACCTATGAAAAATATGACATGCGAATCTGTAGATAACTTAATCACAATGAAGTTTATATCATATCGAAAATATCATCAGCAGTGACGCACATATGATATCACAGTGTCCAACTCATATGCTAGAATAAATAGATAAAATCCTACAACATATTGTTGTAAGTTCTTATCTGGTTGAATGATTTACTTGTCAGGGTAGGAGTAGAACGCCCATCCGATATCTTGCATGACATCTATGTAAACATGATCAAGTTGAATTTTGAAGTAACCACTTAAGTGTTGACTAATTCACGTATACATAAAAAATTATGTTGTTGTCCAAATTACATTATTTTCTAGGCTCTATTTCTGAAACTACTCACAAGGAAGAGCTAGTCTGACGGTGACGTGATCAGAGGCTAGAATCCTGTGTGAATTCGTCGATGAAAATAGGCGATGAAACGGGAATAATATACTAGGAATAATATACACTGACATCACATAGTCAAGTAGATATTTGAGTTTTGATAAGTGTTCATATTCCTCTGTACAATATAGCATGTTAAATCGAACCTCTTAGGTGCCAGTAAGTACAAACCGGATAGTCAGCGTTTTCTGACGACTGTATTCACCAATATACAATCGGGTCGGGATTGAATGTAAATCACAGATATAAACAGTTCAGAATGATCCATTTATGAAATTATCCATTTTGCTGTATGTTCATATCACTGATAAACGAATTAAGGCATAAATGTTTAACAATCGACAAATATCAATGAACGCTTCAGTTTATTTAAAATATATTTATATGCATTTAGTTAATAATATTCAAAAACAACAAAAAGAGATCATAAATCTTATAAAATTTTGTATTTTAGGCTGCAACGTTATGCAACAAAGAATCACTTTCATGCAGTCAGATATGTTGACTGCATAATATTCATCATCTAGATTTGTCACCTAATTTATTTGATGTAAATGTGAAGCTATATTTTTTGTAAGTTCTTATCTGACTGGATGATTTACTTGTCAAAGTGGGAGTGAAACGCCGATCAGATATTGTGGGTGATATCTGCGTGCACATGATCAAGTTGAATTTTGAAATAACCACGTCAGTAGAATATTTTACGCGTTGTCTAATTCACGTATACATATAAAATTATATTATTTCCATGAGCCTATTTTTGAAAGCACTCACAAGATGGAAAATGTCTGAAGGTGAAGTGATCGGATGCTAGAATCCTGTGTGAATTAGTCGTTAAGATCAGGCGATGAAAACAGTTATTTCTCTGTGAATGCTAGGAAGAATACACACTGATATCAAATAGTCAAGTAGATATTTAAGTTTTGATAAGTGTTCATAACCCTATTCACGAAGTAAAATGTTTAATAATTAAGAAATTTTTGAAATGTTCATGAAGTAATTTCATGGAAGTTTTCCACCATGATATATGTTTTCATTCTCTTGCGTTGTAAGTGGAATATAAATCTGTAATACCATGATCACTTGTACACTCATATGTAACTGTGACACTGCACGCGCATATAAGCAAAATGACTGACTGGCCAACTATTCGGCGTATAAATGTCTGTGAAAAATTAGTCAGTTCCTGTTGTTACATTTCGGAGAATCACATGTGTAGATAAGTAGAAATATACAGTGAAGTAACATTGGGCGATGTTTTGAAGAAGATATGTTAAAGTTTCTAAATTCACAACTATGTAGATCTTGCAATAAACAGTTATCCACTAAGCGAATAACTAATTGAGACCACGACGAAAAATATCCTTAGTCTTATTTTACATCTTCCAGGTATGTTTGCATTTGAAGAATATAACTTGATTTTAGAAAAAAATGTGCTATGTTTAGTTGATGTAAGAATGCAGAATTCCCTCAGAAAATGTTTAACTTCCACTCTTCCAACCTAAATATGACAAATACTTCAAAGTTACAAAAACTTCATTTAATATCCTTCCTGTTTTCTTGTTGTAAGAGGAAAGGTGATAAAAATCTTAAAAACTCCGTCTTCTCAATATATGTTAGTTCTAGTTAGGGGAAACCGTTGCAAACCTTCTCTATCTTGTTATTCACTGCCAGTTATTGATACTTGTAGAGAGGATTCACAGTTGTGCAATAAGAGTACTTTATGTATTGGTTATAGTGTATAGTATTTGTTATTAGTGAAGTAAGATTTAATTATCATAGACGAGTACAAATAATCGTGTAACTCATTTTCAGAGGTTTCTCTCAATTGTTTTCAATAATATAAAGTCCAGTTGGAATTCAATGTCATTTAGGTGTTACAATCAGTTCAGAATAATGCATTCATGAAACCAATTTATCAAATGTATTATATCTGCATAATGCTGGTTAGCGAGATGAAGAGAAAATGTATCACGAACAGCGAAAAACAAGTAAGCAGCGTAGTTTATTTCAAAACACCAAACCAGGGGAGTATTCAAAAAGAATCAAAGTAGATAATAAATCCTACTAACGTTTGTATTTGAAGATGAAATCCTATGCAATAAATATAATTTTTCACGCAGTCGGATATGCTGACGGTATATGATTTATCACCTTATGGTGTAATGTAATTTTTTTGTGTAAATGTAAATCTTTAAAAGAGGTGGTAAAATTGACATAATCATGATAGGTGTTGCTATATTTTGCAGATTGTACCAATCATATGCTTATGGAACACAGTGAATTTACTTTCTTCACTGCTGAATTCGGAGTTGTTCAGAAGCATTTGTTTACTATGATTTGATCTTACTTATTCAGAAATATTGGTACGTGTCTTGTGCGTTAAATTTTATTTCGCATTTCAGAATTCTTAGTTGTGCCCTCAGTTGGATGACGTCTACATCCACATCTTTGAGACAATTTGGGTTAGAAATACTTTAATTGTTATAGCAGTTACCACATTAGGGAATTGTCACTGCTATGCAAATTGCCTCAATTTATCTTCTTTAACAAATATATCAGTAAATGAAGTTGCATAATGATTGAACGACAAGAACAGAATTTGTCTAAACACTAATATTTGTAATAGCATTTTTCTGGCTTACGATAATTGGATTTCACCGATTTATTAATATGATGTATTATTTTCTATGTGAAGTGAGTGTATTGCTGTAATACTTACAGCAGGATGATCATTTAGCCTAGCTGTTTTCATATTATTATTAGTGATAATTAGTATTACAATATACACGGAGGTTGATATGTTGACCACAGTTCCTCTCCAATTAACTTTATTTGCAATTGTTTATCAATGGAAAACCAATTTGTTGCGTTGAAGGACGAAAGAGTTCAAATTAAGCTGCACTATCCTTATATGAATGACACTCCTGTAGTTTGATTTGATTTTTAACCACTACACTTGTGCCTATTTGGCGGTCCATTTCAACTAAGAAGGAGAATACAATGATCTTCTGCGCTTCCTTGACCTCTCACTAAAGAGAAGAAAGGATGGATTCATTAAAAGAACTATATTTGTACACACAGATGCTAAATCTTAGTATACACACTTTCTCAACTTAGTACCTACGAATTATGAACTTGATATGATCAGATGCTTAGTATTCAGGTCGATATTGATTTTATGTAAAGACTGTATAGGGAAAACACTTCAGCCTATCCTGTATATTCTAAGTGAAAATGTCTAACCTTAGTGATAAAGATAACTTTCTACGCTGTTCCTACATCTCTTCCTACAACTCAGCAGTCTTTCGATATTCAGCCGAAAACTGAAAACGTCTTATCTAATCTTAGTTCTTCCTATACTATTCCAAATAACCTTGTGGTTTAAGCTATATTTGGCTTACGATTAGGCTGGTTGTCTACGGATTCCAGAACATTTACCAGCTTGGTTCAATTAAGGGAAAATCAAATGAATAAAATCTTTAACTACATCAGACTTATTAGATACTGGACATCAAATCCTTAAGAGTTAAATAACACATTTCGACGTCATTATCACGTAGAGTTCACTTACGTCTTTTACATACATCTGAAACTGTCACAACAAAATCGACTAAGCCTAATACCTATTAGTTATTTGTTTTGATGGCCTTCAACCTGTTAATTTCAGCCCCGCCTGTACCTAAAACTGATTCAATAAAATAACTATTAGATTGGTAAAGAACTTTTGATGTAAAAAACTATATATTAGTGTAGAGCCGATGATAAGGAGCTAACTGTAAAGGAATACATATTTCTTCGCTCAATCTGTTGTTTTTTATACATGCGTAAATAGGAATTCGGAAATTACTAATTTCAAAATATTTACATGTAATTTCTCAGGACCTTATACATTCTAACTGGTAAATGAGTGATTTTGCGTGAATGCGATATGGAGGAAAATATGATTACATGACCAGCAGTTTTGCCTTTTGCATATTTTTGAACTTCTCTGTTTTATAAATAAAGTTTATGCTATCATGTTATTTAGGATGAGATGAACAAAGTCAGCTGTACAAGAAATTGTCATTTTCTTCATATTTCACAACACTTATGAGTCACACGCTGATAAGGAATTACATCAACTACCGACTAATTACAAAACGCGAAGGATCACACTGCATTCATCCAATGTATTTCTTTGATTTACACTCCTTTTTGTTTTGCAAGAACAGGTGAGTAGGTTTGTTTGCTCTGCAGTCAATTAATCAGCGAAAGCATGACAAATCCTGGTAATTGATTCTTTAATCGGTTCTATGGCCACTCAAGTAGTTCTAGCTTATTCATTTTGTTGTCAGTAATCGCTGAGTTTTCTCTACATTTCTTCTGCATCCTATATTGATAATAACATTTCAACAAGTAATGACTTTGTTTCCGTATTGATGATGATGGTTTTTTGACTAATAACACTGAGACCGTTAGCAGGATAAAACATTCAGTTGGAGTGCAAATCCTGACAACCTACCAGACTGACCTGAAAGTTAATCAGTGAATATTGCGAAATACAGTTGTATGGAAGTTACGTCTCATTTGGTGTATCGTAAACGCAAATTGATATGTAGCGAGAAAGTTGATGACCTCAATGAATGAAGAATCACACTGCTGAATCGCACATTGATTATTTTGTGAGTTGAAGGTAAAGAGAATATAAGTATGTTGAGAAGAACCTACAACGATAAATTATATAAATGCAGTTTTTTCTCGCTTATAAGTGGTCAGTGGACAGTTCCTCTGGCAGTGAAATTTTCAGAATGATAAAGTGAAAGTTTTGTCAACTGTTAACTTTTATACAGCTGCCTTTTTGTCCACTAAAGCATGAACATCGCATTATATGTCTTTGAACGACCAGTTCAAAACCACTGCAACTCTCATATTGTGGTGAAAGCCTATGGCGTTTTATACTGATGAATCGTGCAAAATACTTATCGGGACATTAGAGGGAAAAGAACAAGAAGTTCAGCAAAGATATCTTTTCGGCGGTTTCATTCTCAAAAGCTGCACAGTCGCATTTTTATACATTAGTTTACATGGATACAATTATTATTTATTTAATTCCACATAGTAACGAAAGAAATAACAATTTCCAACTTGATATGAAAGTTTGAAGGTACGAATATAGATAACAAGGGGCTTAGAGACAAGCTAACGTTTAGAGCATTATCAAATCATATTAGTTATGATTGTGAAGAATATATGATTGTCAGAATACCATCTAATGACTAATACTATGTGACTCTTTAAATTGTATTCTGTAAACAAACTAATATTAAACGTGTGGAAAGTTTCTGTGCATAGGTCTAAAAGTTGTATTAGAGATAAATGGGCCTTTAATTTTGCTTGATTTCGTGTTAACAATATGCGGTGTGTTCAGTTACACCTAATGTGAACGATAACTCTGGCGTCTCCGTGACAATGGATACGACTTTCGCATTTTACTTCGACACTGATTAAATATTTCATGTATTATTTGCAATATTCATAGGTAGAGTTGCTTGTAGTTCAAGCTTATTATTATTATTAGGTTTTCACTATGTCTAACTTCGCTTATCATTATGAATAAAGTTGAATTGAGAATCAATAATTAGATTGAACTTGTGGCTACTGTTTAGTTTAACAGGAATATTTCACTTGTAATATTGATATTTGAACAAGAAAGTTGATGATATATAAAGCGTCCTCGTCTACTGCTTATTCAAGATATCATATAGAAGGAATTGTTGAAGTCTGTTTAACATCCTTTGGTAATTTCTTCGGCTGTAATGAATGAAGTGCATAACCCAATTTAAAAAGGTGTGAGGTATTATATTTGTTACCAGGCTTAAAATGTAGTGTGGGAGTCCTTTGTCAGGAATACCTTCTAAAACAAACAAGTGCTTTATGCATTTGTGAATAAAGTGTCTTCAGTTTTTATTGTCTTCCCATGGTGAGACCTGGCTGTAAGCAATAATTGTAGACAGCAATTTACGTCAGTGTTAACCCTCGAATCAGGGTCATGAAGAAAAAACAATAACAAAGCTTAACTTTGAGGAACTCACCAACCAGTCACAGCAGACTTAACGTGTCCAAACAGGATTCGCAGATATATGCCTTAACTTTCTGAGAAACAGTTACGAGCAGTACAGAATAACCTTCAACATGAAAACAATCAATCAGAAGATGTTGTTTCTCTGCTGACAATATTGTACATAAAAATCAATAAATACCTCTTGATATTCTCAACAAAAGATCTGTTAACTAGCCCTTGTCTTCTGTCGTTACAATCCGAGAGGTTGCTTGCCCCACTTGTTGTACATGGACTATTCATAATAATATATTATTTTGAAAAACGCTGAGAATTCCGTGCTGTATTATAAGTTCTGTTTTTGGAATAAAGCAGACTATTAATAATACTATTCGAATAGAATAGATAATCACCTAATTCCAGACAAGAATAACAAGTATGCAGAATGAATATATCAACGTTTGTATACATGCGTCAAGCATTTTAGCCTATTTCTTAAATATTTAAATGCATAATATAGAAAAATAATGAAGCCACAAAATAGTCTGAAAGTTAGTGGAATATAATTAATAATAAATGAATAATATAATAAATACTATATGTGTATTAATAATTCTTGTTTTAATTTGCTTTTTATTTGCTGATATAAATAGTTTATAAGTTCTTTTATGATATTTGTCTCACTACACAAAACCGATGCTAAATGGTATTATAGTTGGATTCTTATATTTTGCCGTGCGATTATAAACTCATGAAATTTCTTCTGGATTTACACGAAGAGATAAAAGGGGAAAGTCGTAAATAGAGAGGATGTTTGGTATCCAGCAAGGTCACTTTAGCTAACTGCTTGCAAGTATTGAAATGCTTATCAGCAGCAATGTCAGCTAGTTGAGTTAAAGGAACGCCACTAACCCTAATTACAGCCTTCAGTGTCCTACGTAATGTGATATAGATTTTCTTGGAAAGCACAGGGAAGCATGAGGGCGGACAATAATGTAGAATGGAAAGAATACACGAATTAATAATTTGTAAGAGGAGAGGTTGAGGGAAATCAACAAGGCATGAGACGACCAACAAAGATTAAAATAGAAACTGATGCCAAGATAAGAGGCGTTCGTCTTACTCCCTACCACAATGCCGTCGATATCACTAGAATCATTAAACTGAATCAGTTCACGCAAGTCATGCTCGCATCTGAGACTAAAACTAACTGTTTGTTATTTAGCTGGATTTAGTTTAGGACCGTTTGAGTGAGATAATTTATTAACTTCAGATTATAATAATAATATATTCTCAGTTTTTATACGCGAGAGACGACAACTTACAGTCATCATCAGTATGATAAATAACATACACGAGGAGTAAGCATGTTTACACGTATTCATTTACACATGATACACATAGGAAAAAATATTGGAATAATACTTATAACGTCACTTTACACAGGCGAATGCAACATTCATATTATAATTCAAAGCATCTTTCTTGAAGAAATTTAACCGAAATGCGCGTCATATTTGATGGTTACGTTAGCGGGGATAGGTATGGTAGGTTATTCATAAAGTGATACAACTGCTTTGTGAAAGGTCAGTTTGTTCACCGATATTAACAATAACTTCCAATGACTCACCACAGCGGTAAGTATCCAGTTAAACATATAAAGAAGTAGTGTTACAGTATTCACATAAGAACAGTCCAATGCAGAAACCACTGCGTGTTGAAATCAGGTTGCTTGGCAAAAGTGCCTTAGGAGTGGAATCAAAGGCAGGTGTGTAGTCTAAAAAGGAAGTTAAAACAAACTTTGCGCCTTTATCTAGGCTTGAAACAATACTGTGATGGAGTACAACAGTAGCATAAAGAAGAATTTCGTTACAGGAACAATCTTTATTTGCGTATCCATGTGAAATGATTTGTTTAAGAGGATGACAAAATATCTGCACTCTTCTGAAGTAAAACCTTCAACACCCAGTGTGTGTGATGGACTGAAGGATTTAAGACATGCTGATACTTCCGTCCAATTAAAACCCGTAAAGTGATCATGTACATTACTACAAACATCAGGTAAATCCGTATTAGCTTGTTGCGATGAAAAGGTCGTTTTAGAGCATTTGCATCAGAATTAGCATCATGAAAAATTTGATTTATGATTGTAAGTCACTTGAAACTGCCCTCAAATATTTGAAGCATCCCTAAATGATGAAAAGTTTTCATTTTTTTCATCCCATTTAGTATTTCTCTTTCAGATTTTATCGAATAGTTCATTCTTCTAACAGCATCATTTTCAAATGAATGCTACAAATTTTCTATTTCTCTTCTAAGCTTCTTTTATTCATACAAAAGAGCTTCAGTCAAGCCTAATAAACAGCGTTTCAGCAGAACATCAAATATTTGAGAAGAACCGATGAAAGCAGGTAATATTAGAGACAGTAACGTCCAACATTTCGTCAACCAATAGGTCTCATTCAGCATCTTGCAACATGCATCTCAGCGGAAGCATATTGTCATCTAAAAAAGGATCTTTTTTGAATTGTCTTTATTAAGTCAATAAAAACCTTTTTTTGCAGCTTGTCATGCCCTATCGGTTAAAAACGAAGAATGCATTAGTCAGAATTCGGCAACAAATCACTCCTTCGCTCCTCGTATATATAATGATCGTTTATGGAAACCGAGCCTAGTATTAAATTAAACAAGATACTCATGACAAAGCGAAGTAAGTAAGTTGTGATCGTAAGAAAAGACTACAAGAATGGAGAAAATCAATATCATTTAAAAGGTGCACATCCATTATGAGGATTTGTGTTTAAACAGTTTACTCATTTCAAATCTGAAACTATTCTATTATTATTTTACCTATTATGTTACTTTACTTCACTGTTCACCCTCACCCTTCTGAACTCCCTACCAAAATGTGGACAAATTAACCCTGTAATTCTAACTTTTATTTTGTCTCCGAGTCATCTCCCACCCCCCATCTAATTGCATTAAAAGTAGTCACTCTTTTAGCATTAATTGTCTACTTAAATCATCTTCGAAATTATGTCGCTTATACTTTCTAACTATAACTTGTAGTCATTGCGAAAAGTATGTTCAAAAACATTTTGAAACACATCGTTGATATTTATAGGATGCACGCTATTTGAAGAGAATCCACAAAATAAAACGTGATCGTATGATCCTGTGTTTGTTCTTCTTTTAATGCAATTTCTACATTCGTCGATAATACAAACTGAAAAAGTGTTTATTCCCTTAGTATTACATGGATTATTTATTGGTCATTTGTAGATATAGGTAACATCAACTGTAATCGAAAACTGTAAATGTCTTATAAAACGTGTATTGAAATGCCAGGCGGAAAATTTGCATACGATGAAAGGGTGACAACGAATTTTATTGAACTTGATAACACATACTTCTCTATTTCTGCTAGACAGAGGTCTTAAAATCATCAAACAGAAAAAAACACTTTTTGTGCACTCAGATTGTGCATATTGAAGCATCATCTATGCCTTCAAAAAAACTAAAAAAATAAGTTATAGATTGAAAATAATTAAAAAAAAAATGAAAATGTAACATTCATTGCCTGTTAAAAAACAGAAAATTATAAAAACTCGAACTTACATATCAAGGTTAACTTATAATACTTGCAAACATTTTCTCGATAAATTATAAATCTTGATTTGTAAAGGAGTGGTTCTAGGTGAATACGAAAAGCACAACAACATGATATAAATAACCTGGATTTTCAATATTATTTTGTAAAATGACCCTATCTCCAAGGAATGTTATTATTATCAGGTATTTTGGAGTGAGTTAAACAATGTCAACTGAAACAGTAAATTGTGACTTTCTCTATGTATCACGTTACGTGTTGATCAAAACGTCTCCAAGTAACGAACCAAATACGCTACAGTTCAGTGAAGTATCTAATTACAAGCATAGAAGACACTGACCAAAATCTGACTGGAGTTTTAAAACACTGCGTTCTCCTTCAAAGATAAGCAGAAGAATAGTAAGTAGTTGACCTATGAAATATGACATTCAAATTCGTAGATAACTTAAACACAGTGGTCGACTAAAGTTGTACTTGGACGATTCACGACTGTGTCAACAAAATGCAGATGAAATTTTCATCATTTGTGGCAACAGCTACAACACAAATCGACTGCTACAAATATTTGAAAACTGCGATCAAGCAGTAGAACTCACTCTAGAAATGGAAAATGAGTCGAAAATCTCCTTGGCTGATGTGAAACAAACAAGACCAGCAAACGGAACCATGAGAAGGTTAGTTCATAGAAAACTTACTTGGAACGTTCAAATAACAAGTTTCTACAGTTAGGTACCCAGTGAACGAAAACGAAATTTAATTAAATATCTTGCCACTCTGATCCAACGCATCAGCAGTTCTGATGCCCACGACGCAGAAATGGATCTTATGAAAAAAGCCATCATCCAAAATAGATACCCACTGACAAAAATATCAGACCACAATTTTGGAATAACGAAACGTTGCTTGTTCCAAAAAAGGAAAGTTTGTATGGACTTGGATTCCAATGAAGATATAGCCTGCGATAAACTAAAGCAAAATATGTCAGCACCTGTGAGAAAAACATTCCTCGCAGCAACTCAAGGAGTGGTATTCTCTAGACATCCATCGGTTTGCATAAGACGTAAGGATAAAATATTCCATATGACAAATTCTGTGTGCCTATATCAGTCCAACTGTTGCGGCAGAACCAGGAAAATTAGAAGTTTTACGAATATACTCCCCAAAAGGTTCCAAGATCACAATCCTGTAAGGATGCAAACGAGTGACTTTTTAAGGGGCGCAGAGACAGAAAGACTTGTCAACACTAAACATTATATGACAACAAACGTTTAAATAAACGTAATCTATAGAGCCAAGAATAACCCTATACAGGTAGGTAGTTACCTGGGGTTCTAGTGAGAAGTCGTGATCAGTAGGGTGCAGCAGGTTGGGTGTGAGGACAAATGCTCGCCGAAGACATTGGCTAGCGGTTGCGCTATTTTGTCAATTGGCAGAAGTTGGAATTCATGGGCCATTGGGTCGGGTCCCAGTGGCTTAATGGTCTACGAGCTCGCCTTGTAACCAGAAAGTCCTGGGTTCAAACCCCGGTTGGTGCGTACTGATGGATAGTCCCAAACTAGGACGAAACAGCTATCCAGTACTCACAGGTTTTCCAATGGTTCTCTAACTAATGTCAGCTCATGATGAAAATCCTGTAACCAATCAAATCCCTACAAACCAACACTTGAAAGGCAATTCTCTTTTGTATATTTGTAATGCTCAGGCCTTAGCCAATAATTTGAGAAATACAGAGTTATCTATACAAAAGAAAATCATTCAACTACTTCTAGCATCACTTTATCAACCTGTTGATTTCTACTAACATGATGCGCGTGTGCCTGATTTTTCAACTGCCTATAACTGTGGTATTTATTGACAACTCTTGCATAATTCCACATTTCTCTCCGCTCCCATGTACATCTCCTAATCAAAGCTCTAATCAAAGTAACTGACTTTATTAGGTAACCACAACGCACTTATTCAACTTCACTTATGCATTAACTATCATTAACAACTAATTTTGACATCTCATCATGATTACCCGTACAATTTGACTGCTCAACACATTTTTTAGGTAACGTAAACAATAACCCTAACTAGTTTTTATTTTTATCTGACGAACCTAATATACACAAACATAAATAATGACATAAAATTACGATTCTACAGATGAATGAATTCGCTGATAAGAGACTCTTCGCTGAACAGGATATTTACTTTTCAGTAAACACAATAAAACATGCACCGTATTCAATACCTCATAATTGGTTTCGTACATAACATGTGAGTGACCGCCCCATATGCTCACTTTAGTTTCCAAACACATAAAATCCTTAGAGAAACGCATATTGTTGTGAGATCTTCCCAGAAAGAAAGGTCAACTCGTCAGGGCAAGTTTAAAATACCTATCAGATATTGTGAATGTTTCTATATAAACACAGTCAAGTTGAATTTTGAAGTAGAAGTTTTGATGTACTTGGTATTTACTGTGGTAAAAGGCATTGATTAGTCATCCAAATTGCACTATGTACAAGGTTATACATCTTGAACTTGCCGCAAAATAAAACATCTGACCATGGCGTATCTAGATGATGGAATCCCTTGTGATTTAGAGGCTGAAAAAATGAAAAGAAGTAGTTTTTCTACACACATTACAGAAATAGAGACAATATCTAGTAGTTAATTAGATAATTAGATGGTTAAAAATATCCATATTTCTTCGTACCGAAAAGCCTGCTTCACTTCAGTATACTTCAACAGTTTGGTTACTAGGAAGTTATGAAATTTTCCCTCGTTGATCTCATCAAAGTTACCGCTGTTCCTTTGCTTCCGCAATGCAGCCTAGCGCTAATATATCCTGGCGGATGATTTGAGGGAGATAACTCAGTGTCTTTTATTGCAAAACTGTGGGGAGGGGTGGAAAAAACAGTGTTATTCTCAACGAATAACCAACCGATTGGAACTTCTGCGAAAAATTTCGTTAGGACTATTCTATAACTTGGAGTTATGTTTGCATTCGAGGAATATCACTACAAATGAAACAAGGTGTGAGGTGCTCAGCTCACGGAAGAATACAAAATTTTTTTTCCTTCACGTTCCCCAGTGGAACATTGGGCTTCGAGCTAGTAGCTTGAAGTTTCTGTAGCAGTGTTTATTTTACAGGATGAGGTTGCTAGCCTCACGCCCAACCTTTACTCTTCACCAGCATTATTTCTGGTTTAGCGATGCAAAGGACTGCGTCGGCTGGGGATCGAACCCCGGGTCATATACATGGTCGGTTAGCGTCCTAACTGCTATGCCACCAACGTGGTGAATACAAAATAATCGCAAGAAATTTACCACTTTCAGTCTGACAAACTAAATATGGTTAACACTTCAAGCGTACAAAAGCCAAATCATACAATTTTTATTTTCTAGTTATTGGAAAAAAGATGAGTGACTAAGAGCAATCATTCTTCTCACCCTAATTTGGTTCTAATCACAGGTGACAATTGAAAGACATTTCTATAATGAAAATAATATCACTCAGTGATAATTTTAACAAGGATTCACTGATCCACAGCAAATGTCTCATCAGTATTTGCTATAGCGCACAAAATATCCCTATAAGTGAGATTAGTTTGAGTCGTCAAAGGAACGTCAGAACACCGAAGGTTATCGATAACGATTCTTGAAGATTTTCACCAAGCATGTAGCCGACATTCAGGGATCCATGTCGACAGCCCTCAGCAATGACAAAACCAGTTGTAATTCAATGTCATTCAGTGTTATAAACAGTTCAGAATAATGCATCCATGAAACCAATTTATCAAATGTATTATATCTGCATAAAACTGATTAGTGAAATGAAGCGAAAATGTTTCATGAGCAGCGAATACCAATGAATAGCGTGATTTATTTCAAAATGCTGGCATAATCTTGATTTATGGTGTTGTATTCTGTAGACTGTGGTACTGATTAGTTCATTTATCATACACAATAAGAAAGGGATCCTTTTAAAACTAATGTAACTGTCTTGTATTTGATTCCCAATGCACTGGAATTCCGCAGAGATAAGACAAACTGTTCTGAATCCTGCTACACTTCAGTATGAAGTGTGGAATTGTCAAAAAATCTCAAAATGAATTACTGCTGTAATTAAAGGTACATGAAACAAATCACAGCATATTTTCATATTAGTTTGTTTATTAGGTATATCACACAGTGAAACAGTATTATTTACTGGATGACGTTCTGAACAAAATTTTATTGTTCATAATCATATCAATTGTTATCACACGACTTAGACACTTCAGTTTTATAGTTTTCTTTGTTCTCTCCTATTTGTCGTATGGGTAGTAGAATTTTCCAGATATCGGGGACAGGTGATGAATCATTCCTATTACATGTATTTGCAGTTGATTCGATAAACAAAGCTTCTGTTATCAATCTCTCCCTATACCCTGTGACATTAGATTTTAAAACTGTCATCCTATCCCACCGTATTGTATGGTTGTGTGTGACTGCATGTAGTGCTATAGCTGAACTATTCTCTAGATTTCTTATCTTATTCGGGTCAACCAATCTAGATTTTGCTAAGTTTTTATGTTCAGCTAGTCTGACTGCCCCTGTTCTACTAGTTTGACCTATGTATTTGACCTGACAATCATTGCAGGGTATTAGATAAACTAAATTGTTTTGTTTTAAAGGCTCTACAGGATCCTTTATCCGACAAAGCTTGTTTCCAATTGAGTTTGTGGGTTTGAATGCCGTTTTTATTCCTGCCTTGTTAAGAATTCTGCGTAAGGCTTCCGAGGTTCCTTCCTTGTATGGGATTACTACTGATGATTTAGATTCTTTATTGTTGGTATCGTGATTAATATTATTATTTTTATTATATTTTATTTATTTATTTATTTAATTTATTATTTATTATATTTTACACAAACTTTTTTTTCAAGTCTAGCGTCATACATATGCTGATTCTCAATCTGGAACTCAAATCAAACTGCTGTGTATCACACGAATGCAGCTGTTTGGGTGGATAACATTGACGAAATTTGCCACCGATCGATTACACTGGCACCAACAAAAATGCTGCCGATATGATTCGATATGGGAAAGTTATATGTACCTGATCTGAAGACCGTATGTCAAGGCTTTTTTCCAATCACTCCTTACCTCTCAAAAGCCCGAGCAAATAGAGATTTAAGAGAGATAGAACCCAGTCAGTGACAAATACCTATGTTTATTATACTAACGTACATCATATTTAAGCATTATATACGTTGAGAAGTTAGACCAGGGAAAAAATAACTTAACTGGTTGCACAAGATTCAAACCTTTATTAACTTTTAATGATATTTTGCAACAGATCAGTTTCACCCGTACATGGTATATTTCAGCTGATTTTGGCCCGTTTAACTATTCCTAAGATTAGGTGAATTCAGACGCATATAAAGCCATTCTGTGTTTGCCGAAAAGTCATTTTCATAGAAAAATGCCATTAACGTAAATGAAAGAATCTGGAAGGATATAAGAACGTATTGAGGGAAGTCAACTAATAAACACCTAGAAAGAGAGCAAAGATTTATTTATTTCACTAAAAAGCCGCCCCAATATACCTCGCGTAAATATTCTTACTTCATGCGTCGTAATACGGATGGTCTGCATAAGGGTTCAAATGCTTTTCAATGAATTATGGTGTACATCCATTTTGGATAAAGGCATCTTAGAGAAGATCTAGTTCTCCTTCTACAGACGTTTCGGAACAGAGTGTCATGGAATTTAATGGAATATCGTTTTCGTTCAAAATGAACCTAACTACAGAGACTTGTTATTTTGCCATTTCCAGTGGCATACTACATTGCAAATTGGGGATCTACTGAGAGTTTGCGTCTAACAAAACCCACTAAAAATTGGCAACTTAGTAAGAACTAAAAAGGATGAAGAGATCCAAATTTCCAATACATTAATACGGAATAGAGACAGACCATGACGATTGAATAAATGGTCAGAGAAAAGATCTGTTTCACATCAAAATCCACTAGCATGGAATGAGACTATTTTATACGAAATATACATATTCCACTCAACAGCTTGCTTGTGAACAGAGACTACAGACAGCGTCACTTCTGCTTGACGAATAATACTTCCAAAATTGCAACCAACGAAAATCTTAGAATCTTAGAAGATCTCCTTACTACACTGAGAAATCGACCTAAAATATCTCGCGTAGATAGTCACACTTCATACAAAATTCGACCATCTGTGGAATGAACGCAAAGCGAGTACACGTATCATGCAATCAAGAGAAACAACACCTTCTCTCCCACACAACTTCCAAAGGAATCAGATCAAATAAGAAGTAATCAAGTGAGACATATTGACATTATTATATTCACTATCCTATTGCATTCATTCATCATAATAATTTCACAACATTTCAAGTGCATTGTATATGCTTAACACCCGAACACGTACTCCGTCGCCAGACCTTCCCACACCATCGCATATATTAGAAGCTGGCCACCTCTTCATCTGTTGGAAACACGAATTTCGGAACAAATCTGCATCCCTACTTGAGCATCGGTGCCAGTACAGCTCTGATTGTCACTGGAAGCATGGCCAACATTCCTTCAGCACCTGAACAACAACAACAGTAACAACAACAATCACATGAAAATCATCGGAATAGACAAGGCTATTAGGGCGAATATTCTTCACACAGATTTCACCCGAAACTCCCAAGTGACAGGAATAGTGGGTGAGCAGTCGACATACATGGTGTGCAGATCAGACCGATGAGGATTGTGGCGAAGATGAAGAGAGAGTGAGATTCTGTGACGGGTGTAGATGATGTGGTTAAAGATGGGGAAATTCACGAGCATACCTTCAATCTTGTCAGTGACACTGAGCTTGATGTTGTTGGTGATGATGAAATGTGTTGGAGAGGGGTGAGGTTTTTCTGACTGTGAGAGTATATATACGCGTTAGTTGTGTCAGGTGAGTGTGAGTGATTGAATGAGTTGTCATTTTGCTGCCTGATAATTGAATATTTGATATGGGTGAATATTGCGTTTATTTGAGTAGTGCATGATGATTAAATGTGTTATTGTTTTTGGATTTCATTGAGCTGCTTCCCTAACTCAAGCATACTGCTCTCCTACTTGTAGCATTCACATATATGATTGATTCACGATTCCTTATCATAACACTAAACGTTTATACTTTTATAAGATATTTATTCTACTCTTAATTTTATTATCGCTTCATACAATTTATGAACCATAATTATTTCACGGTATTCACGCACTCAATTAGAGCTATCATCAATGTTGAAAAGACAACCGAAGTTAACGAATGTTGCTTTCTTCCTTTTTCTGAGCTGAAGTCAATTTACAGAACGCATTGACCTTTGCTATAAAAACATATATGTTTGCATCAGTTTTATCTCAAGGAAACGGTGATATGTTCAGCAGTTTGACCTCTGAGTTATGTTAGTACACTGTGGGCTGATAATCTGGTGGCCGCTGATTCCAACCCTTCTACGATACAGATTTATAACCAATTCCTTATCATCACCCACTCTACCAGCAGTAGTAATCAAGTCTCATCGTTATTTATTTTGTTTAAAATGATTTCGTACAATTTATTCTTGATGAAATAAGCAAAAGAAATTCTTCAAGAATTACCACAGCCTGAATTCAGTTAAAAAACTGTTTGAAACAATGTTGTACTGGACAGTTGCTTCCATCCCGTTTGAGACTCATCAACAGTATTAACCAATTATCACACCACATTTTCCAGTGGCTCAGTGAATGAAGTCAGTTAGTAATCAACCAACTGAAAATTAATCCAGCGCTCAGTTGCGACTGACTGAAGGAGGAATTTGTTTGAGTTTAAGGTGAGAAATAGTAGCCAGAGTGTTTCACCAAATTAAGTGTGGAAACGATTACTCTCAAAAGACACTCACTGGTAGCCCTTGATATCTGTTGTGAAATGGAACAAGTTTGGACTTACAGGTGGTGAGATTCCGTATGTTGGCTGAATGGTCAACAAGGTCAACTTGTATCCTGGAGATTCTGAGTTTAATACCTGCAGGGTCCATGTTTACCTACTGATGAAGAATATCAAATTAGTACGAGATAGTTGTCCAGCACACTTTCGTTTTCAATGGTTCTTTAACTTAACATTAAAAAAAGAATGTTTAGCGGATCACAGCTGAAAAAGCTGTTAGAAAACCAATTTTCCTTTCAGACTGCACTCTACTAATTCAGCTTCAATACATTTCTGTCAATCAACATTAAAAGTAGCTATTACCAATACTAGTATGGAATGTTGATTGGGCCTTCTAATGAATCATTCCAATTAGAACAAAATTATATCAGCAAAACTGAGAATTTTCAATTATTGAACTATTCGCTTATAACTAAGGAATAGGCAAAATATACATTTCTGAAACTTTGAAGTATTAGTCATATTTCCAGACATAACCTGTTGATTTGTTGGCCTTATGTTAAGACCAATTTATAATTATCTGGGTGGGCATTCCATATCGTTCAACGAACAAAACAAGTTATACTCTGTTTATGCATAAATTGCACCCTTCAGTGTTACATATATCTGCATACTGTAGTCGAAAACGTACGATGCTTTACTATGGAAATCTTCATTAATAATTCAGAAGAAAAATCAGTAAGGAGAATAATTGTGCTCTCTAATTGTTTCCCTACAGATTTAATTAGAAGGGGAAATTAACTACTCAATGTAGACCATTTTGTATGAATGTTTTATTGATGAAACAATATTTGAGTTGATTAGAACATTTTGCAGTCAGGGAAACAGTTGGTCTACTGTCGTACAGAACATACACACAATATAAATCATCGGAAAAGTTAAACACGCGTATTTATAAGAGTATGAGCTCTGGTCAGAAATGTAAATGCAATAGAAAAAGCTTCAGTGTTAAATAAAAATGAGAAAAAATCAACAGACCACAGGGTAGCAACGAAGACTATAAGGGAATGTTTGAAGATGATGTCGGAATCTGACATGTTGTTTTTAAAGTTTACTGTAGATAATGACTCCTTTGGAGGTTGAGCTGGAAATGTTCAAGATACGAGGCTAACCTACTGAGCATGTACATCTTTCCGAGTTTACTGAAGGTCTAGTTCTAATGTTAGTACAGAAGATCTCAGTTTATTGAATGGCACCTATCATAAAAGAACGATGCATTTAATTACATGCGACGCAAGACGTGTCTCTGGAAGAGCAGGAAATCAACAAATTACTCTTATGCATTTGAAATGGTAGGAGCTAGGTCGCATTTACAGTCAAAATGCCGTCTTTCATCAGGGATCCAGACAACTCTAGCCGGCTATACCCAAACATAACGAAAAACCTATCAGACAACATTAACAAAACATATACTGTATTTCCGAGATACTCATACTTATGTATATATACATATATATATATTTCAATATATTTGCAGTGGGATTAGTAAGAAAAGAAATAAGTAGTTCAGCAAACAGGCTGTCTTTGGCGAATCCATTTTCACTATCTGTAAAATTGCATCTTCATACAGTTTGGTTTCCTCCGCAAAAGAGGATAGTGAAGATAGTGATGAATTATCGTAATCACAGTTCCTAATTTGAATGAGTACAATTTTTTTAAATATTTTTTCCGTACGTTCCGAGAAGAACGTGTTGCTGCAAGCTAATTCACTGAAGTTTCGGTAGAAATGGCTTTATTTTAACAGGGCTGATTTGTTAGCCTAACATCCAACCTTCCATTTCTATCGGCCATGCTACCTTCTTATTGAGGCTTGAGAGTCAATCGACTAGTAATCGAATCCGTGACCTTTGAGGTGATTGGAAAGTGTTCTACAGTGAACCCCTGAACTCAATATAAAAGAGGAGCTGAATGGAAACAACCGGTTTCACGAGTCAGTTAAAATCATGATGCACACAAAAACGAGGGAGAAAGCTGTAAGAAGTTTTGCTTATTTGTTTCTGATTCTAAGGAGATGCACTGTCACAAAACAGAGTGACAAGATAACGAAAGGAGCAACCAAAAGAAGCTTCCCTGCGACTACACTAATAACACAATGCATCAATACTTCTTCTGTAAGCCGCTCTAAACTGGATAATAACCCCACCGATGTCACCTCCAACTGCGTTTACGAATTTAAGTGCACTTGCGGGAGCAAGTACATTGGAAGGATGGAAAAAAGGGCCTCTATTCGGTTTTCTGAACATATTCCAAAAAACTTGTGCCTGAAAAGAAGCAAATATTCTCAAATTGCAATTACTAGACATCTTTTTGCCACTGGTCATCTCTTAGAGATTTTTAAATCCTTCAGAATGTTAAGCAGACGAAGGACGGCAAATTTACTACGATTTGCTGGATTGATCGCAATCAAACGATTCAAACCAGACTTATGCATACAAAAAGAAAGTGCGATTAATCTCTCATTATTTTGGTAACTGAATTTTGATTTCGATTACATTAATCAGTCTTCCAGTTTAGTGATCTCAACTCACTGAGTAAATTTTGATCTTATAAACTGTAACCGCTTTTGCTATAAGTTTAAAACTTTGGCGCTGTGACAGAGTATAACTCCATCATAGATAGGATTTTTTGATTAATCACACAGTGTTATTCAGTAATATTAAATGATGACGTTTCGAGCACAAACTATTGCTCATAATCATATCACAATCACATGAGCAATAGTGTGTGCCTGAAACGTCATCAGTTAACATTACTGTATAGCTCCGTGTGACTTATCAAAATAAAATCTTATCTATAATGGTGTAACCGCTTTTGTTTTGAGTTGCTCTGTGAACCTACAAGCTAACACTGTTTGTTAATTTTTTCTGTTTTCTGTCTTACCCTTACCCCAGTTTTTTCTACTTTGAAAGGGCATAAATTGTTGGTGCAAACTTAAACAAAATTTGCAATTGTTACATCTCGGGTGCGTCAATTCTATAGTATTTCTTCTTTACTAAGACTTAAATATAAGCATGTTATTATCATTTATATAACCAGTGTAATTTCGGCTGATGAGATGCGGTGAAACAGAATGATATCATTTTATACTGCAAATTTCGTCTTCCTGTCTTTATCGAAATTGACCATGGGAACCAAATGTTTTAAAATTAAGAGTTCAAAAGAAACAGAATATTCAAGTTTTAGTTTGTAGGGATTCGACTGATATGTTACATGATTTCATCATGAGCTGACATTGGTTATAGAACCAATGAGAAACCTGGAAGTACTACCAGACATCCATTTCATCCTATTTTGGGACTCTTCATCAGAACGCACCCACAGGGGTTCGAACGCACGGCCTTCTAGTTAGATGGCAAGCGACCACTAGCCAACGTCTTCAGCGAGTATTTGTCCCCACATCCAGCATGCTGCACCCTACTTGTCAGGACTTCTCACTAGGATCGAGGTCACTACCTACCTGAATAGTACGAATCAGCTGTCTAGTACTCCCAAGTTTTCCGATGGTTCTCTAATCAGTGTCAGCTAATGATGAAATCATGTAACCAAAGAAACAAAATGGTTAAAGACAGTAACAAAAACAAAGACCAAGAGAACCATATCGTTTGAAAACAACAAGGTGATAACCATGGCAGTAAAATTTATTGAATTATTCTCTTCTATACAGTCGGTTTCTTCAGATGACCATATATATCATAATACTGATAATCCTACTATAAATCGAATTCTAACTGATACCATTTGTAACTGAAATTTTCTAGCAACAAAACCGCCTACAATACATTTTGCTTATGACATGTGAACGAAGTCCATATCGTGTGAAGGATTTACAGCCGTGAAAATAAATATTTATTTTATGCTTCAGGTGTTAAGAAAATTTCTTGTTCTACTACCGAAGTGAAGCAATATTCCTCCTTTATCCTGACATTTTCACATGCTTCACAGAATAAATTGAAAAATAAAGACAGAAATTTAGTAGCTAATAGTAGTGTGAGTAATACTCACAGGTGTTTTATCAAATAAAATAGATCAAGACAACAAAAAGGCAAACATTATTTTCATCTGCATCACTTGTTATGTGATGTTTCGTTAGAGAGTAGGGTAAAAAACCCATTTCTATGACAGTTATACACTTCAGATAGAAATTCAATTGAGATATTCAAACAAAAGTTGATGTAATTTGTTTTTTGAATAAATTTTGAAGTCGATAACGTTACCAAAAAAATAAAAATAAAAATAAAAATGGAATAATAAATGTGTCACATGTCATCTTTAATAATCTAGAATTTTCTACGAAATGAGTTATTCGCTTGTTTACAGACGAATGGACATCTATTGTTCAAGTTTCAATGGATTCTTTTGTTTATTCAAATTTTTTTAGTCTACCGCATATTACAATTTTAAATAGCAAGATACTTATTTTAGTCAAGCAACTCATAGTGTAATGAAACTGTGGAAATGTTGCGTTGCATAAGTTAATGAAATTTTGAATATTTAATTTAATATGTTACGTCACTGGTTCACTGGTGGAGTACTCACTAACCTTGTATATGGTCTGATGTTAGATTTATTGACTGATGAATTCCTGAACCTCGTATAGCTGACTACCTGACAATAAGCATGCAATCTCTTAGGTTTCCATTTCTTCAGGATGACCTCCAGACCGATGAGACTTGCCTAGATTACAGTTGGTGGATTATTTTGTACTTCAGTTTTTTTCCTTCACGTTCCCCAGTGGAACATAGGGCTTCAAACTAGTGGCTTGAAGTTTCTGTATCAGTGTTTATTTTTTTACAGGATGGGGTTGCTAGCCTCATGCCTAACCATCCCTCTTCACCAGCATTATTTCTGGCTTAGCGACGTAAAGGAGTGCGTCGGCCGGGGATCGAACCCCGGACCATGTGCATGGTTGGCGAGCGTCCTAGCCGCTTTGCCACCGACGCTTGTACTTCAGTTAGCAATGCGATATTGTTGCCTGCACTATATAAAGCCAAAAAATATAGCATGGAATTCTGTTTCCCCTATTACCTAAGTCTTAGTAATTAAAAGTTCTAATTCTAGTTTTTTCTGATAAATAGCTGCTTTCTCTTTCACGACGAAATGTTTACATTTATTTATGAAAATAAAGTGAAAACCTTTTTTCTCTTGGGAAACTAATTGGTTATTACTTTTTTTTAAAGTGTCATTCAAAATCTGTATCATTCACTCATTCATTCATTTACACTTAACGACAAGTGTGCACTTTCATAGGACTGTTTTGATTAACAGAAATGTTTATGTTGGACGCCAGTTTTTTAGATACTAGTGAAAGATGAATGTGGTTTTTTTTCATATGAATGGATAGAATAGGAAAATATCAAGTAGACTTAGTAGTTATCTTCTAATATGAAGTAATTAAATGTGTTTGTGTGCATGGGTTGGTGTGGTTGGTTCACTTGTGGAAAATATAAATCTTTGGGATGGGAGAAAAAGGAAGATTTTCATACTGCACAAATCATGCACTTTTATGATCTGTCGAAAATTAAACAGGCAATAAGTGTTATATAGAGAATTATATTAATAAGTCCAGTTGATGAAGGGGAGATTCTGTATTAGTGTGAATATTTTCTGCTCTACTACGATAATCATGATTGCTTATATCTGGTATGTGTATGCTATGCAGAATAGACTGCTGACCTTTCACTACTAAACATATGCATTCCATCGAGCCTTTCGAACGGAACTCGAACCAGCCTTGTACACATAGCCGAAGCTATATTCATTCGAAAGACTAACCGTAGTCTTTGTATACAAAAGAAGTATGTATTACCTTTGTCTACCACTTGGCCTGAGTGAATTCTAATAAGAACCCTCCCACCCTTTCTTATTTTTTATTTCATTCCTACTTTTATGTTTGTTTAGACTCTGATAATCTGTCCACTTCACCTTAAGTATTACCTAACTTCTAAGATTTATTTAACGAACTAATATCAGTTCGAGAACCATTTAAAACAGGAGAGTACTGCCAGACACCTGTCTCTTCCTAGTTTGTAAATCATCGGAAGTACGCACCCACTGGGGTTCAAACTCAGAATCTTCCGGTTACAAATCAAGCTCGTATATCACTTATTTATTGAATTATCTACATATACAAATATTACTACCTTCGTTATTCTTATCACCACTTGCATAAACCTTATTATCAATATTTTGTTATCATTATAATCATCCCTATTAAAGAGGTTCAAAACATTAGTATTATTACTATTTGATCCTTAAAGTCACCGTCATTGGTCAAAATGTTTATATATAAATCTACGTAAATTGGATTTAAGACTGAAGAAGATGTAATTGAAAAAGATAGTGATCGCTGGCGTGCCTTGTTCTGCTATTAAATAATACCCAGTTTCATAAAGAAGGCAATAGCATAGCAAATGCACTGGGAGCTAATGTAAAAATGTAATTAGGTTGTTCATGGACTCAAAAAATAATAACTCAAATACTTCAACCTTCTGGCTTAATGACCTGGTGCATAATTTTTGTTATTTCAAACGATGAGAAAATGATCTGAATTTCATCACTAGATAGGTAAATTTTGTATTGTATTAGAACCTGTTATTGTCAAGGAACTTAGCCCTAAGTTCCTATTGTAGCAAAGAGGCTCTGAACCGATAATTACTACGTACTTGTTTTGACTTGAACTCCGAAACACCAGTACTCGACTGAAAGTTATATTGTTTGGCAATTAAAGTAAAGACAGTTACAAGTCTATAAACAAATGTCTTATACAGAACTAAAGTGAACTTTTATTCGTCTTCTTCCATCTTCTTTGAACTTGTACACGATCGAACCATTCGCGCCTTCAAGTTGCTCGCCAGTGGCTACCAAGGTCAATGAACCAACGTCCAATTTTCATATTCCTTGACACCCATGTACATTAGATCATGAGAAATATGAACAAGATGATTGCAGAGAAGAAAATTCTCATTTCGACGAAATCCTTACAAATCGACTCTGAAAAATTATTAGTCTGATGCTCACTGGTTACTTGCCAAGGGATAGAGTTTCCTGGAGTTCGAGTGAGAAGTTGTGACCATTGGGGTCCATCCAGTCGGGAATTAGGGGGGATTTCCCATCAGCAACATTGGCTGGTAGTCGCGCTAAATTCACGAATTGGTAGAAGTTAGAATTCATAGGCCGTTGAATCCAGTAACAGTGCTGAATGACATACGAGCTTGCCTTGTAACCGGAAGGTTCTGAGTTTGAATCCAGTGGGTGCGTACTGCCGATGACTCCAAAAATGGGAAGAGACAGGTGTCAGGCAGTCCTCCCTTGTTTTCAATGGTTCTCAGACTGATTTCAATCCATGACCAGTTCGAAAATAAATTATCAACTGTGCTATACATATTATGTTATTTGAAGTGAATACATGAGAAGACTCCAGAACTATTTACGGACAAGGGTCAAATTAATAGAATTTCGCAAGGGATTAGATGTAATAATAAACACGAAGATCGGACATAAAAGTTTTAGGGTCTCCTGAATAACGATTATCTTATCAGCTTTCTTCTCCAAAGCTCCTGTTTTTTCCTCTTATATTTTATGTTTTTTAATCCCTATTTTCACTATTATGCATTTTATTCGAACTTTCTGTCTTTTTTGTTATTACTACATTTTCAATGCCTAATTGTACAACAAGTCAGTTTTCTCAATGATTATGATCCGACTACGTTTTTATCCGATCTTCACTTGATCTTTTACCGAAAACAGTTCAATTTTCTCCTGATGTATGTACAGCCTAGCCGACCACTTTGTCGGAAAGAAAATTTTCTTCGCTACAAACATTTTTTATTATTTCCTATCATTTAATATGTATATTAAGCGATATAATTTTAAAGTACAGCCACAGGTGAGTGTCTAATTGGAAAGTAAATCTTTCTTCTCTCTGAGTCGGATTACACAAATTTATTTATCGACGAATAATCTTCTTTTTTGTTTTTTTTGCGTTTTCCATATATATGTTTGTCTTCAGTACGTTTTCGAAGTCTATACAGTTGGACTTAGATATCAATTTCCTGGCTTGAATCCAAGAGGATTGTGTTTTGATGTGTTTTTTAGCCTAACATAATCTGGCAGCTTTCAGATATGACGACCGATCTTACTGTATGTACTCCGGAACGATGCATAAGTATTTTCCATGCATCATTTTCTTTTATCAGATAGTAATTTCATAATTTTTATTCATCATTATTCACGATTAAAGTATGATTTTTACTGCATCATTAACTTAACTTTTTATAGGTTTCTGTAGACATTCAGTATTTGTGAAAAAATCTCTACATTACTGCTGCTCAAACGAATACGAAATCGCTGTAATAATTTGAGTTTCTCATACTTAGCTAGGTTACGTAATTTTTGCTCAAATATAAATTGTGTACCTACCGGAACATATATTTATATATTTGTATATGGGAAAACATGTATTCGCGTAGACAGGAAATGAATAACTAATCCTTAAAAGCCACAATCAGACGACACGATACATCGAATATTCATAGAACGTCATTAGTCCGTTAATGAACATGAAGTAGCAAAACAAATATTGAAGTATACATCTTCTGGATTTTGGCGATAGCTTTTGTTTAACAGAATATCAGTATTTTTCAACATTTAGAACCATAGCTAGTCATATATAACTAATTCTAGCAACACTGAACTCATCCAAGAGCACCCATTCACAAGGTGTACACGAGATGTAACTGTAAACATTTCTATAAACATTTCTTTTGAAGAACAGTACCTCATAACTAAGTAAAATATCAACTTAAGAATATTCACTACCCTTCAGTTAAAAAATATACATATCATATTTTAAGTGTCAGTTTATTGAGATTTAATTTGTTTCACGTTTCAGTTGGGGAACCATAGAAAATCCAGGTATACTGGACAACCACTTAGTTCAAGTTTGGGACTAATCGAAAGTAAGAACCCATCACAGGTTCAAACGCAAGACCTCCTGGTTTCAAGTCAAGCTCTTCGACCAATCAGCCACTGACACCGATATCCATGGCCAATCCGGCCTTGGTTTGAACTCCAGTAAATGCATGGTGCTGTGAGTCCTAAACCAGGAAGAAACATCTATCCAGTACTGTCTTGTCTTCCATATTTCTCTGGCCGATATCCATTCGTGATCAAACCTGGAATAAATGAATTCATGACAAACTAATCTCTGAAAATAAATATGACGCTCATTAGTCACTTACTACAGGATGAAGTTGTGTGCAGTTCTATTGAAACATCGTTACCAGTGGAGGAAATCCTGTGAAGATTGAGGAAAAGCAGTCACCGATGACAGTGCCTCATGGCTGCGCTAAAATCACGAATTGATAGAAGTTAGAATTCACTGGCTGGCCATTGAGTCATGTTCCAGAGGCTGATGGTCTACGAGCGTTCCTTGTGGTGGGTGTTAGCTGCAGATGAACCCATGAGTAGGACGAAACGGCTATCTGGCAGATCCTCCCTGGTTTTCACTGATTCTCAAAATGATATGTATTCGTGATCAAACTGCAAACATATTGTTCATACCTTTATTTCTGAAATTTCTACTCTACATACGTTACCGAATGTATCACGATCAGACTTCATGGACAAATTACTGGATATCAACAGAATTAATAAGCTGAAGGTAATTGTTTGATTTTGACTAGTGATGGAATCCAAGATGCGTATTTTTGTTTGTCTATGACTCGTTAGCTTCATGCACTTGCTTCCTAGTGAGCGATAGTGTTCCTACCAGAATTCAGTCTCAGTGCTCACCGCTTAGAAATCCAGTGTATTATCCCCTAAGAAGTGTGTGCAACAAGTACGACTTGAAATAATCTAGTTATCTTTGTTAATGTATTTAAAGCGTATCCATTTTTCACATAATATTGGCAAACTTTATCATCCGTAGTCACGTCAATGTGTTACAAGGCATGGGGCATAGGTAAACAAATTCACTCTTTTCTCAAGGGGCATTTTGTAAATCAACTATGTATTCTGCTTGAAATAAATTAACCTTCTAATTTTGTATTTAAGTATAATAAAACAAAATTATTTGATTTATCTTTTCCGTAAGCCTGATCCTCTATAATATATATGTCTGTAATGTCAAATATGAAGACAATGCTTCGGTGTAAACATCGATAAATCCAACTGTTTGTTATGTTTTGCGATCTAATATTGCTGTCTGTTTATTTCATAGTATTTATTTCAAGTGAAAAACCTAACTTTAGTAAAAGAAGCGTTCGCACACACAGCTCAGCTGGCTATTTCCATAAACCACTAAGTTGCAAAGTAGTTTATCTTATAATTTTGGTTAGTTAGCATTTCCATGTCTGATAGCTTGATAACTGCTACATTGTATCCTTGCATAAATTAATGCTATGAAGGTGAATAAACAATTTTAGTCAGTTAGAGTATAAGAAGATCAGAAAGTAAAATTAAATTTGGGAAAGATTTTTCAATTATTCTCTAACCTTCATCAATTTGTAATAAAACTCAAAATATATGAAATCCGTAGAAATTAACTCAAAAAAATATTCTGATCCTCAGTGGCGACGACATACAAGACGAAGCCACTTGAATTTCCATTGCAAAGTTGTGTTCAGTGGGCTTTACCAAGTCAGGTGTCAGTGAAAATTTTTGCGAATGAAATTGACAGGCTTGCGGAAGTTAGAAGCGGCAGGCTACTGGATTCCATCTCAGTGGATGAATGGTCAACGACCTCGCCTACTTAGTTGAAGGTCCTAGATTCGGTTTCCGGTGGTTTCATTGATGCACACCTCTGAAGATTCTCAAACTAGGACAAAACAGCTGTCCAGTAGAAGTTGGTTCCCGGTTGTTCTCTTCAAGAGACAACACTCCTTAATCAAACTTGATACGAATCAAATCCCTACGAACCAACGTTGTATAAAAAATTACCATATGATAAGTTTGAATTTACTCCAAAAGATATTCAAATATAACAATAAGAAGGAGTGAGCGATATTGATGAGGAAGTGACTCACATCAAAACTTATAAGACTAATATCAATAAATATGGCAGACGAAAATGTCTGTTTGTAAATGCTTAAAAACATTCAAAAGTATATGAAAACAGTAAAACATAATGTGACATTCCGATCAGATGATGAAACCACCTGGGAATAAACGATTTTGCTCTGATGACATACACCTTTTATACTGAATAAAGAATTACTATTATCTTTAGTAGAAATTAAGAAAAAGAATTGGTTTTTTGCATTTCATTAAATTTCATTATATAAAAAAATGCGAATTGCTATCAGTGAATGCTTGGAATAAGAATTTCTGACATACACAACAAAAGTGATAAAAGTAAAGAAAGTGAGACTGGAGAGTGTTTTCTGGGTTTTTTTACCACTACGTTTTATTCAAATTAAACTCCCCTTAAGATGTCCTTTAATTTCGAGTGGAGCGTGGAGCTTTAGCAGTATATTTTTATTCAACCGCGTTCTATAACATCCTCTTTAGCTAGCTCCATTCCTACCCATTGTATACCACCTCCTACATACAAAACTGCCTTCATACCACTTTTGCATCCATACCCATCTAGATGTCTGGGGATTGGCGTATGACGCCACTCAATGATCTCCTCAGGGTACGCTCAACCCCTCCTCCCTTTGTGCGTCAGCATATTTTACGAGCGTTAAGTTCTTGGTTGGTTTGTTGTTAGGATGTGAGAAAAATCTTTAGCAATATTTGATCCACAGAGCATTATAAATAATGGTCGGCATCCGCGTTAGAACAACTGACAATGGTTAACTTTTAAAAGAACTGAGGCAGTTATCCGGTTTTATATCAATTTTTATGTATCTTATAATCATAATGGTGACTTCTGTCACCTACCGATTATTTAAAGCACTCAGTTTAGTTAAAAAACCGTAGTTGCAATTGCGATCAGAAAAGTCGTAACCCGTGGATATACTTTGGTGGCCACACGTTAAACCGATGCAGCAGTGATACTATTTGAAAGGAAATAATTCTGGTACGTTAATGCTGATGTGACCAATCTTAAATAGGGATGAAATGAAGCCTTAAACATCGTGTTCAGCTTGCTAGACTCAGAATCTGTTCATTGATCTGCATATTTTTTATTTTAGTATCAATAAGAACTAGGATGGAAATCTGCGGAGAGTGGTTAGTGTAATAGTAACAGGCAGGCAGTTCCATGTCACTTATTTATGTGAAAACTTGCAATGATATTTGATAATTGCACTGAATATAATTTGATTAGCAGATGGTTCTTTATGATCAAATTGTAGACCATGAGGTTGCTCACTGAAGGGCCAGTGTATTTCATAGACTTCCTCAACCCTTAAAACGCCAAACACTAGAATAAATTATACTATTACATGTAGTTCAGCCTTAAACATATTCACTTTTTAGCGAACACAGTTATTATCGCACAGAAGGTAAGTTTCGTAATACCACTGTAGAATAATGTTTCCTTCTGACGCTTGCATTCCTCTTCTGCTTGTCATGATAAACATCGAGATCATATTTCAGCATGCATCTCGGCTAAAAGAGTTTCTAAGTGTTTGTCAGTGAATCGGCGATTCCCGGCTGGCGCACTCCATGACGTCACCTAACCGGTAGTAAGCTTGGTAAATGAGGAAGGTTGGGCATGGGTCTAGACACCCCACCCTGTGAAATATCAATCACTACTGAAATTTCAAGGCTTGAAACTTGAATCCCTGTTACACTCCAAACTCAAATTGTGGTAACTCGTTTTTCACTGAAGTCGTCTTTGGTTTACATCAACAAAATTTTAAAATTCTCTGTTCATTTCATTGTGTCAAACTCTAAGTGTCCATAATTTCTTATTATTTCTGCCACGACAAATCTGTCTAAATTGTGGCTACGTACTTTTATGAATAATGCCATTTCGTAATAATTACGCTTACAGAAGATCACTCACTTTTTATTGATTATACGCTTGTTATTCTAAATAGCTATTTTACTTTCCTCTTGGTAATTTGTTTTGATATATGTTAACGATTTGAATTAAGAAGGCTAATCACTTTGGTAAATTATTCAGTTGACAAGTTCCAATGAAATTTAGGAATTCGCTATTTACTCTGTTGAAGCCTCACCTCAGAAAGTGCAAGTTCCAAATATCCAGTTACATTGTAAAATGTCCAAGTAGCTGGTTATAATGCTGGTTGTTTGGAATCGTGTTGCTGTCTGAGTTGACTTAAACAGGGAATAGTGTAAATGCATCCTGCCTTTCACGAGCGAAACGGTCGTCCGGTGCTTATTTCCTAAAATGCCTCTCCTGACAGTCATGTAATGCACTACGGCTAAGCGAATTGGTGCTCTAAGTTTCTAAACTTACCGTTACTTATTATAATCATCTCCTTTAGTTCCTAGAGGAAAAAATGACTTCAGGCACACGTCTCAATTGCTTTTGGTTCTCTGTCAACGTTTTCATTTGACTCCAAGTCTGCACACATGCTCTCATTTCCTCTTCACATGACCTCCTTCAAGTCACCTTTTTAGACGACCAACTCGACTGTCTTGTGATGTCACTTGATGGTTTCCTCAGAGTATGGCCAATCCATTTCCATTTCTTCCTGCTTATTTGTTGCACAATCGGTTCCTGGTTGGCTTTCTCCCAGAGATCTCCGTTGCTGATCTTTTCTGACCATCTGATCTTGAGTACTGAGAGAATACAGCTGTTGATGAAAGTCTGTAGTTTGGTTGAGGTGCTCTTCATGACGCGCCAACTCTCTGATCCGTATATTAGCACTGATTTCACACCGGAGTTGAAAATCTGTATCTTATTTTTCATGCTGAGTGCTGCTGATCTCCATTCAGACTTGAAAGTAGTGAAAGTTTACCTCGCTTTTCCGACATCGCTTTGTTATCCTCATCAGTTCTGTCCGCCTGTAGTTGGAACGATGCATTCCAGGTAGGTGATGGAGATTGCTTATTTTGGATTCCCCTCACTTATGTGGAGTATTGTCTGTTGTTGTTGCTGTTCTCCAGGAATGTTCATCTAAACTTTCAACTGAACCAGCTTTTTCTTTTCAGTCATTATTATAGTTCCCCTGAGTTTGGAATGGAACAGAGTGCTTCAACAGCACATCGCCGTTTTGTTCAACTCTGTGCAGTTCTATTATTTCCACTTTATATTTTCTTATCTCTTCGGCTACCTAAGCAGCCTTCCCACCTTCGTAAACTCTACGAACAGTGCACGTCCCAATCCTTATTTTTGCTTTCATCGAGAGAAGAAACACTGACTGAGCGGCTTCCTAAAAGCTTGCACCAGCTTGCGTCATTTCAGAGAAAAATAAATTTGCTTTTTATATTTTTGGATTTTTCTTGTATTCTGAAGTTTTTACAGCAGTCTGAATGCTTTTCAATGGTATATTCTTGTGCTTGGGATCGGCTAGATAACAAGAAAGCTGGTAACCTAAGCGAGACTAAACGTAATTAAAAATATGCAAAGTATAAGATTAAACTATAAGAAGGGATATTCAGAAGTCGAAACTGAAAAATTTCCTAAAGTGATCTAGAAAAAAAAGTGCAGAAAAATACATTTTTACGCAGCGATTATCGTAAATACTTATGATAGACATTATTCTTATTTGATGGACAGTCTATTCTCGTCAACAGTCATCTTTAAGTACCCATAATATTTTTAGCATTTTCACCTAATGTAAATTGTAATATCCTTACATTTTCTACCTCTTTTGACACATGAAGAAAGTTTTCGTTTACATGGTTAGAAAGTAGTGAAGAGTGATGTGAAGTGAACTGAATGGCCTTTAGTGAAAGTTAAATGTTAAGTATGAATGTCCTTTTGAGGGGTAAGAAATACTAGCACCTTGAAAATTTAAGTTTAGAACACATGTTGACAAAATTTATAATTAATAATAAGCGTTTGCAGAAGGAGACACAAATATGTCAGCAAATAACATGGTTGGCGAAAATGTTATATAACTAACTAACGTGTATTAGTTGAAATTGTATATCATACTGCGAGATTAGTGTCAAGAATATGATCCACTGGAAAGTAAGCTATAGTTGTCATCTTTAGGAGACCTCTAAGATTCAAGTTTTGGGTTATGATTGGTTTCACTATGGATTTAGTCAAAAACCAACGCCAAATGAAGAGTGCTCTTGAAAATCAAGTAATACTGAGCAACTGTTCCATCCTAGTTGCAAACTCTTCAGCAGTGTGCATCCACAATTTCACTTGAAACTGAATGCATGACAGAAAGTTACGAGGCAATTTTCTGTACCATTTGGTTACTTAGGTTTACTTCACAAGCGTGTAGATTCTCACCTTTTTCAGTTTGCACTACAGCGTCACATTCAAGTCAGGCCACTGACGAGCATCTGGCATGCTGGGACGCAACTATGATGCCGTTTCATTAGAACATTCATCCTGTAGTTACTAATTATTCTACAGACTGACATTCAAATATGATGGATTTTTGCGAATAAAGTAACTTTTTTTTCACTTATCTGGGCAGATTTAGTTTGAACTACAGGTTTTACAGTCCAGAGTGTCGAAGGCAAGATAGGAAAAACAAGACGAACCTTCATTATTATGAAATCAGTGTGGAAATCTGCTGTACCCGGCATAAATTGGGCAAGATGCATATTTTCAACCCTGAGGTGAAGAAGGTGTTTCCGTATGATTCAGAGATGGCGCGACACAAAAAGCATTTCCTTAAGGTTATTGTGGACTCTCATCAACAGGCACCTTTGACAAATACTGAAAATCAGATGGCCTGTAAAAAGTAAGTAACAAAGAACTCATTTAAGGAGGTAACCAAGGAGTATCGTCCAATAAATATGGCCGAGTTAATTGAGATGGATTTAACATGCACCTAGGAGACCTTTAAGTGACACCACTCATCAGGCGGTAGTGGACTTTGGCCCATTCTATGTTGGGTTTTGGAAGAAGAGGGTTTATAACGTTTTTAAATCACTTCATTAACATGGCTATTGGTGTGAATTACGACATCAATCGTATGATTTTTTGTGTAGTGATTGTCTCTTTTGTGCTTGACCTTCATCAAGTGCTAATGATATATGTAAGTGGTATATCTGCACCTTTCAGTCATAAGTAGGAAATGTTCACCTTACAGATAAATCTCAACCACTTTTTTGCATTTGTGTTCCGTATGCTGCGAAAGTAATCACTTCCAGAAGAACCATAGTGATTGCCAGTTACCATGGGAAAATTGTTGATAAACAATGGCCTTGTAAAATACAATGCCTTAACATCAATATCTACGAGCTAATTCATACTAAAGGCATGCAAATAATTCTAAATAACGTCGATTGCCACGGCGTGTACATACACTACGTTGTCATATGGTTGCTGTAATTTAACGACCAGTGAATTAACAGCACTAAACTTTATTATACCAACAATTCTGCGAAGGTGTCAAAAAGGTATGCCATAAACACATGACTGCAGCTGCTTCTCTAGGTTTTAGCTTCACATCATGCTTATATGTTGTGTCACTAATTTTGAGTTCACAGTTTCCCTAAATGTCAGTAACTCTATATTCCCAAAATCCTTGAAAACCATATGTCATGCGTGTTTTGCTCTTTACACATTTAATAAATTAATAGTCGGTGGCTGGCTTGCATGGAGGAAAGGCTGCTGTTGACAAAAGTTTGATGCTTGTTGAAAATGGCTTAATCAACGTGCTCATCAAGTTTGTAGGTAAGTGACTTAACATTAGTATTAAAATTTCTTATGTTTTTTATGCCTAGTGCAAAAGACTGCCGCTTTTGCTGCTTCTTCTTCCAAATTTTTAGTTCTCGATTCTGGGTCGTCTGATTTGTATGACTCTAGACATATGTCGTTCAAGAAGTTCAAATGACCTAGAGTCGGAACCCGTGTCTTACTCCTGTCTTCATTTCAAAGGCTTCGTTGCGTCTTCCGTCATCAGTTACTTGACATGAACCAGTGTCCCATAACCACTGAATGAGACTGATAAAGATTTATTGCACACCACAATGTCGAAAAAGCTCCCAAACTGCTTCGTGTTTGTAGCTTTCGAGGGTGTTCTCAAGTTCGATGACAAATAATTAATGAGATGTGTTAAACGAAAATTTAGGGTTTCGAGTCGGTATCAAGAATATCTTGAAACTATTGATATACGTGGAATATACATGTGTGAGTTCAGTTTCAGAGAAGATTACTTTAGGTAGCGCATTCCCTCAAAAGAGCTTTGAATTAAATCCCACTGAAGGGTCATTTTAGAAATAACGATTTCAGACAGCCAATTAGTACAGTGCATTTCCTGGTTGAAGATTACTGGAAGTCAAGTCTAGGACGAGCATTTTGTCCTGTTTGACATTCACCAACCGCATATACCTAAATTCTACCCACCAACCTGTAGTGTCCACACCGTGACAGAAACCCTGTACATGACAGTTTTAGCGGCAGAGCATCACTGACTAGGCCCAACACCAGGCAAAAATAAACTCATGTTAATCCCGAGACATCACTGAAGCCAACTTATCGACGAATACCTAACATTTAAGTTCAGTATATAGTAACCAATAGATGGGGTAAGGTTACTCATAATGACTTTGATAAGAGTGCAGACTGAACGACTAACTTAATGAAATCAACATGCCAGTCTGGAATGAAAATACTGCATTCTAGAGAAAAGTAAATATGAATTACATTCTGAACAAGGTAAATTTCAGAACTGTACAACATAAAAATGAAAAAAAAATTAATACCAAACTTGTCTGATTATCTGGTAAGCGAATTTATGTCAGATTTCGTTGGTAAAAGAAATAAGTAGTAAGACAAAATATTAGGTTTTTTTTCGCTTAACTAATTTATGCACAACACTACAACGTGAATGAGTTGCTCACTTGAATATTTATTACTCTGGTAATCTAATTTGCCAGCTGTTCATATATATATGTATAACCGTTTTCTTTTCTAAATTAGCCGTACGTAATTTACGCATATGAACAACAGTTTATATAAGCGACATTTAGTAGAGGCAAACTTGTGGTGAACTCTGTACTTCCTCTGCCATATTTATTTTATCTGTGAAAGTACTCAGACAGCTTATTTTTCATGGATTTGACTGGAAAACCGGGGAGTACTGCTAGACAACTCTTACGTCCTAGTCTGGGACTGTTCAGTACCACTTATTAGTTAGGATTTGAACCAAGGACTTCGCCATTACAAGCAAAGCTCGTAGGACATTCAGACACTGAATGGCTGATTCAATGGCTCATGAATTCTAACCTTTGTCAATATTTTTGCCACCTGTTTGGCACATCCGCCTTATTAAATATTAATTGCTATGTACACAATATATATAAATGTTGTAGTCTTTAGCTAAAAGTATGAAGTTTACAGTTGATAAGAGCTATCTCAGAAAAGGTGGGAGAACGTTTTTAAAAATCGTTATCATGAGTTGTTTTTCATTTGGTATAAGTTTGACATTAGTTGGCATACCTTAAAATAGTAATAATAATAAGTTACGCATCAATGGTCCCTGTATTTACTTATCAATTATTTCATACTTTATGTGTCATCCGGAAGTGTTTCTAGACTTTATTTACGAGAACAATTTCACGGTCAACTACCTTAGTTTACGAATGATTTGAATACTGTATTTGCTAGGCTTTCATAATTGTTAGAAAAAATTGAAACAATTATATTGTGAAGGGTGGCTAACAAAAGAACTTTAATAAACTGAAATCAATAATATATCTGAATGTGTATGGTGGTGTGATCCAATCTTCTGTTGTTGCGATACTTTCAGCTGCCTAGTTTCGACCACAATTGATTATAAGGAATTTCACTGCATATTGAGAACTAAAGTTTCGAAAACTTACAGATTAAACTATTTAATGAAGTATTCGTTGGGACCAAAACGTTTTGCTAACTTATTGGCTAGAAAAAAGTTCATCTTACTGCTCAAGTGACTATGAAAATCTCTGAAAATTTCTCTCGGTAATTTCTGATAACAATTTACTTAAAAGACAGAAGCCTCATGTTTCCTGAGATTCTTTTATAATTGTTTTCTAAGGGAAAATAACTGTTAGCAGCAAAATACAGCCCACTTTGAATAGTTTTCGCTGTCTAGTGAAAACACATCTTTCTAAGAAACAATAATTATTTTCGTAAGTCCGGTAAGCAACTGTGCAAAGTGGAAAGAATTTTTCACAATTTTCGAGCCTTAATCTGTTATTTGTAAATACATTTTTTTGGTTTATTCCAGATCGCAAGATTCAATGACGGTAGATACTGATAGCAGAGATTTTCACAGTATGCCAATTTAGAGATTTTTGTTTACAAAGTGGAACTTGGTCACTTACCGCAATAATTTTTAAGAAGAGAAATTTTCACTAGTTTTTCAAAATGATTTTATGCACGACATTGAGTGTAGCGCCAACGGGAACCAATTGAATAGGCGTCTGAGGGTTACACAAAGATAATTAATATGAACAGGAATTGAAAACTCCTGGGAAGGGGTCGCGGAGTTATTCGAAATTGATAGCGGAGGATCAGGGACAACGATGATGTGCGATTGTGGCCATGTGCCACACTTGAAATGCAAAGAATAAGTATTAAAATAATAATATCTTTGTGAATTCATTCACACATTTAAAGTTGAGGAATAGGCTCGTGATTATGCATTTGGAGGTCTAATTACTTCTGTGCAAAATATTGACGGAATATAAATAGCAAAGTATTTCCGATTGGGCTAATATTCGACTTTTTTACGGCTGCGCAGTTATTGGAGAGCGAAGAAGAATAACTGGGTTACAGCATATTCACAGCAAGACTGACTTTTGTCTGGACATCATTTACAGTTTAGGACAGGAATGAAAATTTCTGTTTTATTGCTTCATCTGCCGTTTTTCACTGAGAATTTATTTTATGTATGAGTAAACTTTAGTTTAGGTTGAAATCTAAACTGGAATATCGTTTGAATTGCAAATACGACTTCCTGCTTATGCATTTCCTTCCTTTAAATGAATGTCTTGTGTTCTGTTACGTAAATTATGCGTTTTTAAAATGATTACAGTAGTTGTTTTGTATGAACACTCTTCAAAGCAAACAAATACCAGGATGTGTCCTACGCATGCCTATCCACCATCTTCCTCGTCAAGCAGTGTTATTTGACTGAGAGTCATTTATTTAAATAGCTAGGATTAATCAGGCCAAAACTTTGAATCTGTCCATGAAATCTTTGACAGTTAGTCTGAGCAACGTAGGGAGGTTTAGACTGCCTGATAGCGGTCCGTGGGATGCCAAGAACCAGTGACTGAAGATAATTGATGATATGAATCAAAATCGTTCTCAACGGTACAGATATATTCACTGTCTGTAACCACTTATATCCATTAAGACGTATTGTCTTTCCATGTTACTATATGCATAGTCCAGCAACTCAAACTGCTGCACTTCTGTACAAAGTTTAGTGTTGAAACCAGTCATTCAAATGCAGTGCATTAAACGGTAATATATAATCAGATGGAAGGAAAGGTTAATCACAGAAACTTTGTTCACCGAATCAAAACCAAACAGACGTGATCGGAATGACGCAGCAACAAAAACCAAATAATTATTTTTTTTCCTTCACTTTGCCAGTGGAACATAGGGCTTCAAGCAAGGGGACTGAAGTTTCTGTAGCAGTGTTCATTTTTTCAGGATGGGGTTGTTAGCCTCATGCCCAACCTTTCCTCTTCACCAGCATTATTTCTGGCCTAGCGAGGTAAGGGAGTGCGTTGGCCGTATATATATAAACACATATGGAAAAATACAATAAATAACAAGTGGAAAAGAAAAAATTAGGATGAAACAGCTGTCTATATTCCCAGACTTTCTAATGGTTCTCTAACTGACGTCAGGTCGTGATCAAATCCCTGCAAGCGAACACTTGACAGAAAATGAATAAAGCAAATTATTAAATCATCTAAATAAATCGATGTGAATTTTAGCAATGAATACTGCTCAGAACGTCTCTCAGTTGTGAACAATATGTCCTTTATCTAACATGCAATTAGATTCTACCACCGTACCCAAATTCTACACTTTCACTGACGGTAACAGCACTCAAATATGGGTGAACTGATGCACGAAACTATAAAAAGGTCAATAAACAAACGTAGTTTACTTACCATCATAAGTAATGTACCAGGTGAACTCTAAACGTTATTGTTTTATTCAATCACATCAGATGAGAAGTAGTAATTTCTATTTTGGCGCTTTTTTAAAAAAGACTTTAATTCTATACTAGATATGTGGAAAGTTTCTGTTTTCTGCCGAGTAAACCGTAGTAGGCTAAATGGTACATTGCTGACCACCATTTTGCTTGTAAATGTTCTACAAGGAAATAAATATTTTGCGATACAATTCTTTTTTGTATCGAAACGTGTATTGTGTCTAATTCACTTAATACATTCACTCCTGTCATTGTCTCAGTGCTTATCCTTATCCATTCCATATTTTATTAAACAAATAATCATATAAATAAACTGTTATACTACGTACAAGTGCATTCACGGACTTGTTATCATTATATATATGAAATTCAGAACAAAAATTGTTTTCAATAAATTCTTCTTCAGGGTCTACAATTATAAATCCATTAATTTAGGCATACAATAGCCAGTAAAGTCAAATTAGAATCATATCAAATTAATAAAGAGTTAACAGGTGGGAAAATAAATTTTATGTCAAGTTAAAAGAACATATTGCAGGTCAAAGCACTAATGAAGATCACTAAACCAAATGAAAAAGGTAAGAGTACATCTGCCAGGGTATCAAAACAAAGTTTACTAAGGTAGGTGGTTTAGTGTGATGACGAATTGTTTTTGAGCTCACAAAGGTGGTTTAAACGTCCAAATTATTAGCTAGGGCTTCCACAAACTTTAGGATACGCCTCAAACACGTTCTATGAATAGGTTTAAAAAACGTGTAAACATCACGTTTTGTCCTGTCTCTATAATATGTTTCGTAATAAAGGAGCTTGGTCGCCTGATCTCACCATGTATGTGTTCTAGGGACTCCACTCGCTTCTGAGAATATGCTCTGAAGGCATCCCTTGTTTGCACAGACCAATGAATCCTCCCTAAATATGCGTGTCCACACGTTCATTGAAATTGGTCAATAAAGTAGGATGTGACATCATTTTTTACATGTTCAGAGGGCTTAGATGGATATATAAGCCTCACATTCTCAATTGATATGATATTAGCTGCATAAAACGTTTTTTAATCGCAGCGTTCAATGTGTGTCTAGTTGTCAAGCTTCCATGTTCCCCCAATATAGGGTAGCTTGATGTACACATCTATCTAAGTGGCGAGTTGGAGAGTGAGTCTTGATACTCTGACTACATTATATCTCCTAATGAACTTCTCTGGATAATTGTTATCAACCAGAGTTTGTTTCAACTTTCATTCTTCCTCATGGAGTGTGTCTTCAGTGCATATTCATTGGATTCTACTGAAGAGGTATTTTACTAAGGTTTTTTTCATATATATATATATTCCAATGACAAGTCCATGTGTGATCAGATTTTCAGAAACGTGTTACGTAAATACATTACACAATTCAGAGAATTTACGTCTTCCGATTGCTTTGTGTGAAGAATTTATTCAAAAAAACATTGCGTGGAGGATTTCATCATGAGCTGACATCAGTTAGAGAACCACTGGAAAACCTGAGAGTACTGGACAGCTGTTTCGTCCTAGTTTGGGACTCATCAGCAGTACGCACCCACCGGGATTCGAACCCAGGACCTTCTGGTTACAAGGCGAGCTCGTAGACCTTTGTAACCAGAAGGTCCTGGGTTCGAATCCCGGTGGGTGCGTACTGCTGATGAGTCCCAAACTAGGACGAAACAGCTGTCCAGTACTCCCAGGTTTTCCAGTGGTTCTCCAACTGATGTCAGCTCATGATGAAATCCTCCACGCAATCAAACAAAATCCCTACAAAACCAATACTTCAAAAAAACATTCTTTCTTCATATGAATTTTTAAAAATAGAAAAGGTGCATGGTCTTCCGAATTATCTTTATTTATTAATCGTCTCAGGTAATGCAGGTAGAAGGTTGGGCTTCAGAAAATCAGCTACACTGCAATGGGTTATCTACTATGGTCTTAAACTGCTGCAACACTGTTAAAAAATTGTCATTTCCCGTCACACATCATACGGAATCCACTCAATATCCTAGTTAATGATGTCACACCAATCTGTCCTCAGATTATATCCCATCTAGGTCTATTTCGTTCTTTATATTTTTGAACAAAATGTTCATCGTTGATACTCTGCACTGCCAGAGATACTTGTTATGTATTCTTTCTGATTAGTTATCTGATTCTCAGTGTTTCCAGCAGGTATCTATTGAGGAGAGGCTTTGGCACACTGGAAATGTTTTGGTGAGGGAAGCGCTATTTCTCTGAAACAACTAAGTTGATAACAATGTTAGAAATTCAGATTCTGTTCATTTTAATAAATTCTTCAGATCTTTATATTGATTTTTATGTATTAAGGCACCTTTTGCTTTGCCAATTCTTGTTTTGGCATTTCCAAATCTACGTCCTCTAGTTCTAACTAATTCAAAGTTTTATGGTCTATTTACCTTGTTTTACTCGTATCCTCATAGGCTTAAAGATTCTGTTGACAGAAATGTACAATATTCAGATACAGTTTATTTTTCCTACTAAAACAGTTTTTTGTCAAATAGAAACCGTTAGAAATACAAGGCGTTATTGTAAATTTTAGTGTGTAAACCGTATTGTTGTAGTAGTTTCCAAGTTACCTTGTGGTCGACGTCTTTGAAGGCCTTTACAGAGTCAGTGTAGCTGCAATAGAAAGATGAATGTTATTTTGAGCTTGCATTTCTGTCCAAATATAACATTTTTCCTAAATCTAGTGTGTTTCGAACGAAGTCTTTTATCTTCAGCCTCTTTAAGTTTTTCACACAACTATGCGGCTTATTATTTTGCTTCTGCATGGAGGAGAAAACGTGAAACAAATCTCAAAAGAAACATCCTCTGCATTATTTTGCGGCATGTTTTGGTTTCTTCCTCTCATCTTATTTAGATAGCAGTCCAGAATGAAACTTTCGAACTTCCGTCAGGAAGTCCATATAGTGAATATATTAAATTTGTTTTCATGTCATAATATTCTGCAATGGCAGGATTTTCGATAGTCACTAAATAAACATTTCAGTGTATAGTTTGAATTGTTTGCTCTTTACGCATCTAAGTTACCTGATAACAATGCAAAGGATCCATTCTGATGGCATCGGCACCATGTCATTAGGTCGGAACTTGGAATATATATAAAAATATATAATATTATTTATTGTGCTTCGAATTGATTTTCTAGAGTAGGGCCGCTAGCCCCACGCGAAAACTTACCTCTTTCCTCGGGCTTAGCGTCGACCAGAAAACTAGCCGTGGTTAAAAAGCCGGGAGTACCCGGGCCCAATTTTGCTTAAATACGTTGGTCGGACGACAACCAATGCTTTCAACGTGCTGTGGGCGTCAACACAAAGTATCAGTCAGTAGCAAACAAGTAAACTTGAAAGAGGTCACTCCCTTCACTTATCTAATCCGAATCGTTTCAGGTGAAGCCAGCCGGAACGGATGGGGGTGTTTAAAACATCCAGAATCCGAAAGGCGAGAGTGACTTTCATAATTCTGAATTCAGTTTGGAAATCAGCCTCACTAAGCTAAATTCAGATTGTCAATATCAATTTCAAGTGAGTCGTTTCTTCTATATGGGTGAGAAACTTGGCACCTTACAAGGTGTATTTCCAACAGGCTACAGCGAACTTCTATCAGTAGCTGCCTTTGCTCCACATTAAAAAATAAAATGGCCAGATAGAATTATCGACAGGAAACTCTACGAACAAACCAACCGAGAATATATTGCTCCAGATATAAGCTGCAGAGAATGTAGATAGGTACGATACCTGCTCAGGAGATCGTCAGAAGACACCGTGCATCAGGCCATCACTCGAGTGGAACAGGAATGAGGAACGATGAGTTAGATGTAAGCCCAACAATGACATGGAGGAGACCATGTGAAGGGGAGATGAGAGATTATGAACAGTCATCAGGCCAGCTAAAATGAGTGCAAAGATGAAAATGAAATGTGGATGTGCTTTTGCAGCACTATGTTTCACTTGGAACGCAAAGGAACAATAATATTACATGTATACATACATCTCAAGAATGGAACCGATATGAGTTCGCAGAATAGGTCGGTTGCAATGCGTTGATAAATTGAACGAAAACTTCAAATGACAGTTAGTTACAAGGACTCATGAATTGTCACAATTGCGCGCACTGTGTGACAGCGATAGCAATAAATCACAAAATATGCGACTGTATGGGCAGGTTACTAAAAGACGGTACCAAGCAATAAATATCAAGCGTAGTTTTTATACCGAATTCATAAAAATCATTAGATATCAACCTATTGTATGTAGTGAACAATAGCGCAATAGCGTGACTTACTAGTTTTAGAAAGTAAAGCTTTTGACAGGTTTCTGATTATCGCTTAAACCTATCCAACTTGTTCTCCAAACATCCATTACTATCAAAACAATTTCATAGTAGCACATAAAGGTTTGTTTCCAAAACCTCACCTTCAATACACGTTTGCTTAGCATTTTTATGGTCTCCGAGAATTGTGTATTGTTATTATTACCATTGCCATTATTTTTCTTTATGATTACTAGGGGTGCATAAGGCTTTAGCAAAGAACTGCTGTTGAAATCTGCTCTTTGCAGCCTTACATAGGTGGCTGAATAACTTCCATTGGCTTCCATATCCTACATTCATGATTTCTTCATATGTCACCCTTGGACAACTAACTCTTCGATTACCATTCGGATTCCACCTGATGACTTTGACACTTATTATCACTTTGAGGTATTCCAAGATTATGCTATGTATGTCTCCATTTACGTCTGCATGATTTTTGTTCATAGGTCCTTTGTAAGTTTGTTGCCACAGTTTCTTTGCGTTGATTCTTTCTGGCCATTCGGTCTTCACCATCGATCTAGCGAAGGTAGTTTTTGATTAAAGTCACTAACCTCCTAGAAATTTTTTTCGTGATCCATGTACTAAGTCGCTGAACTATGTACAGACTAAATAGACATTAGTGTTGAAAATTCGGATCTTTTTCTTAGTATTAAGTGTCTTAAATCTGCCTTATGATTAGTTTTGAAATCCTCATCCGTTCCAAGTTAATTAAAATAAGTTAACGTTGTTGCTGGTGACTGGTGTTTGTTGTTGTTCATAAGGTACCTGCATCACCATTTTCTACTCACTCTTCATCGGAATTCTTGTCTTCTCCGTATCCACTGACAACTTGATGATTTTCTTGTATAAAACTAAGAGTTTTCTCACTCACTCCGAAACATGATCCAATCTCCTGCAGTCATGGAGATCATCAGTAAATGTAGGAAGCGTTGTCTTACGCCTGTATTTCAGTTGAAGACTTCACAGTTAGTGTTATCCAGCAAAATCATTTTACTTGCTAACTATGCTCCTGCACCACTCACTGACGAATTCACACACAATACATGTGACTAACTGTATTTTCAAGTGTTAGTTTTGCAGGAATTCGATTAGTTACAGATATGATCACGAGTTTACATCATTTTGGAGAATTATTGGAAAGTACGAGAATGCTAAATAGCTGTTTCGTCCTGGGTTGGGACTCTTCTTCAGCAGGTTCTAGGTTGACATCCAAGTTGGCGCTGATGAGTCCTGAACTGGGGCAAAACAGATATCCTGTACTCACAAGTCTTTCAGTGGTTCTTGAACTGATACAAATTCGTTATCACCCCTGTATTCATCACTGATGGATTCACCTGAATTATTCAGGTGTTTTTCCTTTGAAAAATGAAGAAATACTCACAAGTGTTATTGATTTATTTCATGCAGTAAATGAGCTGATTTTTCCACAAACTTGCATGAAATTCATTTAACTCTGTCTACTAATCACAATTTTTTCACAGATTAGATAAAAATGATATTTTAAAAAAATACTGGCAGTCATATTGTGTTCATTGGAGCGAAGAATGTAGCTTGTAATATGGCTGTTCAATGTTAACATACAAGCAGATTTTTCGTTTAGTTACTCAGACCACTTGATAAAAACTGATAATCACATTTAGAAAACCTGGGAGTACTGGACAGCTATTTCGTCCCAGTTTGGGACTCTTCGGCAGTACGCACCCACCGGGATTCGAACCCAGGACCTTCTGGTTACAAGGCGAGCTCGTAGACCATTGAGCCACTGGGACCCGATCCAACGGTCCTTGAATTCTAACTTCGAATCCCGGTGGGCGCGTACTGATGAAGAGTCCCAAACTAGGACGAAACAGCTGTCCAGTACTCCCAGGTTTTCCAGTGGTTCTCTAACTGATGTCAGCTTATGATGAAACCGTCCATACAATTAAACAAAATCCCTACCAAACCAATACTTGACATTTAGAAAAGTTGAACTTATTATATTTATTATTGAACTTGTTTTCACTGTTAAACGAAACCAACATTAATCATTCACCGACAGAAGTTACTTTAGGTAAATCAATGAATAAGGAAAAGGAATTAAATGGTCAATAGACAGATGACACCTTTGATATACATTAATCTGTGTTGAAATGTTCAATTTTTTTAATCCGTAAAGGTGTACAATTTTACAGGAGAAAGTTTTAAAGAAACTTGAAATCCGAAGTTATCTTTTCTATTATCTTCCTATAGCAGGTCGTTTACCGGCCCTAATAGCTCAGTGGTAACATTTATGACTGCAGCGCAAGGTTCGAATCTCAGAGAGCACACGAGATTCCTCAGGGTTAGAGATACATGTTGCTGACTGGCGGGTACTAACAAGTATGAAACGATGGTTTAGGGCTTCCTGCCGTATGCCCAATTTCATCCAATAGGTATTGAGATTTGACATTATTATCTTGGTTGTGTCTATTTCAAATTGATCATATATTTACAAATGCTTGTTTAACCTAACTATATCACCTTAATTGCACAATTTTGTTTAGTCTGTTCCGAAATTTAAACACTTGATTTATTACATGCCTTTTATTTACATAGGACTAAATGTAATAAAATCTATAAATTTATTGCCTTCTGAAAACAGTGTTGCGTATGGTTTACAAAAAAATTAACATACAATAATTCAAAAGCTTCGTTACCACCCATCATGTGTTCTAGCATTAGCAAACTAAACTAAAGTTCCCATCTTTTACAGTTAATTATAAATTGTAAAACATTCATTATTATTTAACATCTGATTTCACTGAAGAGCAAGAAGCACTAGAAATCTGCTTCGTTCCATTTCGGAGTTCTTCACAGTCCACGCTTAAGGCCCTACCAGGGATCGAAATCGGCTGGTTGACAACTACTGGATAGGTATCTTGAAGCTATTATGAAAGGTTGTGATCAGTGACTTTCACTACACCAAAGTTAAGTGGATGCGCACAGAATCCATTGGTGAGGGTAACGTTGTGTCGGCAAAGTCAGAATTCCCTGGTCATTGAATTTAGGTCAAAGTTCTTGAATGGTCAGCGTACTTGTTCTCGTAAATTTAACGTCTCAGAATCTATACCTGATGAGGTCTTGGGTGTGCACTACTGCAGAGTCCAAAAATGGGATGAAGCAACTGTTCAATGCTCGTTTTCAATGACCTCTTTATCTGATGTTGATTCGTAACCGAATTCCAGAATTGAAGCTAAATTAATCCAAGTTGCATAGTCTACATCTAACACCTAGTAGGAAGCACAAAAGGATTGTAGCGGCAAAAACTTGCATAACATTAATCTCCAACAGTCTTATCAGCATTCGACCTCCACTTTTTGCATAAGACCGGCTAAGCTTTCTTATTTACCGCTTTGTTGTGTTTCGTGTCGAGCGTTGTGAGCTATCGCTAGACAACTGTGCACATATCTTAGTGTGAAAATGTCGATTTAGAAACACATATCGAATTCTCTCTTTGTTGTTCTAATTCTCTCTGATTTGTGTTCAGTTTGAGCAGTTGCGATAGAGAACAACATTAGTCTGTTATAATGAATGCCGTAATTACCGACGTGTCCAAAGGATAATAAACAACTCCAGCTAGTCGACGAAGAATACAAGGCCAACCATCAAAGGATAACATTTTGAAGGCCTGATTGAAAGCATAAACAGTTTCTGCAAATACGCACATTCCATTCATGCAATAATTTATTTAAACGGCTTTCCTTAGTAAGTGTATTCATAATATGGTAATGAGTAAGAATGAATTTAGCTGGCTGACAAATCTGAATTCGTTTATAAATTGTCCACTAAGTGAACAGGTTAGGTAAATGTTAATCAATATTTCATATTAATTATTTCGACTGTTAACAAGAGATTCATTATGAGTTAATTTATTTGACTCCCACATTTTTCAGAAAGAAAAAAAATATGTTTTGGTGAAGTGGAAACATTTATTTTTGAGATATTATTCTCCGTGTGATGGAAGCAATTAGTTTGGTGTGGAGAAAATACTTCAGTTTGGACACGATGAAATTCATTCAAAATTGTGTCTCATAGATATGACCAATCATGCTCTATTGTTTGAAAAAGCATTCTTTAATATAAGAGAATCAGCAGTATATTGAATATAAATTGTATTATTTCGGTGCATGCGTTTGATTAATGTTGATGTAATCGGATCATTTCCATTCCATTGAGCTTAGTCTGGGACACTATATGAATGCGAACGGGGGAGACTTCAACCCATCCAATCAACTACGTTTTCAATTACGTCGCTATTCTTTTTAGTCGGTTGGCCAATGTCATCTATCTCCTATCCAGATCTCCATAATTTTCACTGGCTGTCTAGTTGACTTTCGGTTTGTGAATAAATCTACTATTTCAGCCGGTAACATTCTCGTAAACTCATCATTCAGACGGCGTCAGGTCTCAGACGGTTAGAAGCAATCAGTAGGAAGCTGTGAATTTATTTATTTTGTTTTATCATAGCTTGATTCCACGCAGTTTTTTGGTACAGGTATGAAATTTTCAGCTTATGATATCGGTAGCCCAAATTTAGCAGGCTGACCATTGATATCAGGAGTACGTTGGCCACGGATTTAACATTGGACCATGTGCATGGTAGGCGAGTGCACTAAACATTGTGCCACCGACGCATACTATTCGGTAAGGCCTATATGGAACACTGAAGAAACCCACACCCCTCCGAGATTTTAATCCGCGTCATCCAGTGCTGTGGTCACAGACGCTGACAGTGAGCTATTTCCACTTTCACAAACTAAAGCAAGTTTTGAAAATCATCGTATTTTCAACTAGCTTTAGAAAAACAGTGTCACCTTTGATAGATGAGTGAGAAATTCATCTTCAAAGTGGATAATATTTGGAAACGATTCAAGGGAACATCGTCCTAGGACCTAACTAGATTTATCTTAAGCTTTTAATCTACCTTACAGACGACTATACTTCCCCTTTTAAAATTATATTTAAGATGATATTCATAATTTGTGTTATCTGCACTGTTGGCGTCAAAAACTCCTTTGAAGTTTTCCCCAAAGATTTGAATTTAGTATATGAATATTTCATTCTTGTAAAGACTTTTCTTAATGTCTTCTTATACTGGCTCTTTTGGCAATATAATACTTTTGTGTTGAACAAACTACTTTAGCATAAATTTATCACCCGTATTTCCAACGTTTGATGTGTGATATTACATAACATAATCGAAAATATTAAATGATTGGCACTAAAACAAATAACTAATTTAAAGATTAAAACAGTTAGCTCCCCTTATGAATTTAGACAAAGCAATAAGAAGACGTCATTTGTCTAAACCGTGTAATGTGTTGAGCAACACATTTCAAACAATCTGATCACACATGGACTATCAAAAGGATGGCAAATCTTATCTTAAATATCTCACGCATTTTATAATTCAGAAGGGAAATGACAAGGTGATACGAGTCCATAGTTGACGTGTTTCATCTCTATCATCATTCGATTAACTGACATGTTGCGGAGATTCAGCTGGAAGTAGCCTTATCTCAACTGAATTGACTAATTTCACTAATTTTATACGTACGCTGAATAAATGTCTCCCTCAGTTTTTTAAACCTTACTTATTTGTTTCACACCGGGTGAGTTTCGCCGACCAGTAGCCTAGTTGGTAACGCTTTGAGTTTCTTTTAAAAGTTGAGTGCTGGGTGCAATAAAATGGAAACGGATTGGTTGCACGCTAAAGACACCGTTGAATGACATTGAACGCGCCAGGTCATTACTCGAAGGAGACATGAATGGGAGGCGAAGAGTTGGATGCAAGCTCAATTTTGACATTGGGGAGATCGTATGAGGAGGAGATGACAAACTGTGGACAGTGGTAGGACAATCTGAAGAGGACTACAGAAAATAGGACAAAACGGAGGTGTGCTGTTGAGGTCTGATGTTCCACTTGCAACCCAAAGGACCGAATTAATTGGCCTCATACTAGTATACGGGCTAATAAAACGCATGTACGGATATTATCTGGATTAATAAATTCAAATTATTCAAGCGTAGCTGAATTCTAAGCCAAGTGGCTGAGTGGTAAATGAACTCAGGATCCCAAGGTCGACCCTTGGTGAAGTCCTGGTTGCACCATGTCAAAAGGTCCATTACTAGAATGAAGCAGCTTTCTGTGCGTCTTGGCTTGGAATTATTCTGTAACTGATGTTTTCAGGCAAAATCGACATTCATTTACAGCAAATGACCCAAAACTTTGCTTAGCGTTATTATTATTTCCCTTGGGTTCCATGTAGAACATACAGCTTCAGAGGCATATTTATATTTAAGTCTGTCCCCTGCCGTCTTCAACATATACCTTAACCATTACAGTTGTGATGTGGAGAACTTATTATTTCACAGCAACATTCAGGCTGGACACAAACGAATACTGCTTGACTGCGCTAACAGTGTTATACGTCAGCTACCTGTTTCCACCCAGCCCGCCATACTTCGGTGAGAACACACAATGGCGTGAGATGGCAAGTATATTTATCAATATTCTTTTAAGTATGTTTACCAAAATAACAATTATATACATGGTCAGTAGCATATGTGTAAGAGAAGATACGTGTAAAAAGGATATATCATGGCCAAGGACACAGGTTTGAGCAAAATGTGTCATATCCATACATGTATGGCTTATTTAGAGAGTGACCTTGATCATCATAATCTCATAAAGTGATAATCCATTGTTCATCTGTCTATATATCAATTACCCGTAAGCTTTTATCTTGTCAACATATGATCTCCTTCGGTTCACTCTCAGACTCACGCCGTACTTGTAGTTTCCCCTCTGAGCTACACTAGAGTGCCTGTTAGACAGTGTAACCTGACGGTCTCATCATCGTGTACCCAATCCATCTCCAATTTTTTTGCCAACTTATCGGTCTGTTTCCAGAGTTCCTTGCTTCTAATCCCTTCTGGCTGTCATGTCTTTCCTATCGAGCTAGTGAAAGCAGCTGTTGGCTGACGTCATCAGTAGCCTGTTGGAAATGCTTTTCATCACACACGCCAAGTCTCTGAATCATATAGATGGATGATAATATAAAGGGCTCCTTCATTGCGGAGAAGCAACAGGAATTATAAGTGATTGATGGTGACCAGTAATAGGGCTAAAACACTGAACAAACTATTGCAAAAATGGTAGCTATTAGGGCACATTAGTCTGATAGAAAGTGTTACAAAACCTGAAGTGATAGACAGTGGAGTGAGCAAAGAAGATTAATCCGCTAACCAGTAGCTTCAAAATCATTGAAAAGTAATGAAACGATGCGAGAAAATAACCTAACATTCACATCTAGGCTAAAATCAGCTGTCAATAAATGTGATATGAATGTAATTTTTAAAGTTTTTGGAAATATACTACTTGTGTTAACAAAAATGAAGCCATTTCAAGCATTAAATATGAAAATACTTGTGGAAAAAATACCCATTTTACATTATGGAAATATTTAAACATTTGCGATATTCCATGCGTATATGACTTGAATGCAAACAGGACAAAAGTGCGTGGAATTTTTTGCCTTCTTTGTACATAATGTGGTGGGTAATCACTAATTAGACAGAGAAAGAGAAAAATGACTCTCAAAGTAGGAATATATATATATATATATGCCATCTATCGTTATACTAATAGCTACTTATGTCATTAATGACATCACAAAGTAAATGAAGGCATGTCCGTTTTCTTTTTTATTCACAATTTTTCTCGATGACTATGGACGTCACTCAGCATGGAACCCATCAAGAAGCAACAGAAACATATCTCCAATGAAAATTTTTTTAATTATCAATCTTGACTTTAAGAAGAAGAATAACTCAGTGTAAGATGAACTGACAGCAATTACACAGCTTGATATTATGTAAGTTACTTAAATGTAGCTGGTATGTTTTTTGTGTTAGTTTTTTATGAATTAGAAATGAATTATTTGCATTGAAAGTTTTGAAAACTTGTCACTTGGTAAAAAATATCAATCTAGGTATGTGCACAGGCAGGCAGATTTTATTCCCACAGATATAAATATTAAATCTATAGCTAAAAAGGAAGTGATTCTATGGTTACACTGGGAGCTATATCTTCATGTTTGCCGACATATGCAAAATAAACCTAGCACTGTCTTGGTGATTAGACTCACATGACAAGATGTATGTCTTGTATTTACCTATATCTTCTGTTCTGTTATTAAAATCCTATTGTTTCGTCAGAATTTTAACCCCATCACCCCTCTAGTGCTATTATGTGCACTTTTGTTCTTCCTTCACGTTCCCCAGTGGAACATAGGGCTTCAAGCTAGTGGTTTGAAGTTTCTGTAGCAGTGTTTATTATTTTACAGGATGGCGTTGCTAGCCTCATGCCCAACCTTTCCTCTTCACCAGTATTATTTCTGGCTTAGCGAGGTAGAGGAGTGCGTCGGCCGGGGATCGAACCCCGGACTATGTGCATGGTCGGCGAGCGTCCTAACCGCTATGCCACCGACGCACATTATGTGCACTTACCTCACACATTATATTACTATAGTCTCTCTGAGTTCCTAGTGGAACACAGGACTTGAGTAGGATGTCTGTGTTTTGTCCTATTCTTCGTCGACCTCTTCAAATCTCTCTACGATTTCCCACAAGCCCTAATCTCCTCTTTGACCAGTCTTCACCATTTCAACATCGGATACATGCCCAACTCGACGTTCCCTTGTCAGGATCTAGCCAAGCGGTGGCCTGGCGATGTCCATGAAGGTCTCCATGGCGTGTGTCTGATCTATCTTCATCATCTTCTAAATATTTCTGATCAGTGGATCCTTGGTTGGTCGGTTCCCAGAGAGGGGGGAAGCAGCATTTGTGGAAAGTCTTCAACTGGCTGTTATAAATGCTTTCAGTGACGCACTGGTCAAATTTCTGAAGTGCAATTGATGTTTTTAATACGAACGATATTTGTATGCTGCGTGAGGCGGATTTCCAAACTGATTTCGTTGTGATGAACGTGTGTCTTGTATGTCTGATCCTCATCCATGAACTCGCCTATAGTTGGAACGATGCTGCCCAGACAGATAAGTGAAGTAAGTGACTTCTGTTCCATTAATAGTTATGTAACTATTATTATACTCTTAAACACTTTCTAGTCAAACTCTATTTCTACCCAAAAATTCTGAAGTCTATTTTCAAGGATATTGATCTAGTTATCCTATGAATAGTCAATCGTTTTATCTCTTTAAAGTATAAGAACTTACATCATTCTTGACTTATGTTACTTAAAGTTCCTGTCAGTTACTCCTTGTCATCTCAAAAAACGTATGTCCAAAAATTTACCATACATTATACTTTTGTGCTGTTCAGGTTATAGCAAGCCAAGAGGAATCCTTGAAATATTAGGAAAATCAGACCAAATTTTGCTAGCACATTTCCCCTTCTAGCTATTTTCAAACTTGTGTATTCTAGGTCATTGAAGAAGGAAAATTTTAGGAAGCTAACTTGGTGATTTGATATTTCTGAAACGGAACCTTGATTTTTGACGTTTCATAAAAAGTATTCCTCTTTGAAATCGTCTATCCATACTGTTCATACTTATAATTTGTACAAAGCCTGAATTACTTCCCATGTAACTAATTCTGTTTGATGCCTCAATCCATCATTTTATATGTGAAATGAAATTAAAGACTTTCTATCCTCTGCTACCTTTAACATTTCAGATTACTCATCGAATTCTTAAGGAACAACGTGCTGTTTATAATAATGTTGGCATAACTTTAGGCGTGAATCATGTGCCCAAAATGAAATGCAAGTTTCACGCATTTAAATCCCATACAGCTAGTAAAGTCTTGACAGCTTCCTTGGACTTTTGGTTTACTAAAAGCGCTGCATTTCGGTACCACTGAGTTTTGCAGAGCGTTCATTGGCCTGTTAGACAGCACTTTCAGTGTTAATTTCAACATGAAATTAGCTTTTACAATTCTTCGTACTTTTATTATAGTTCGGCGTCTTCAAAGTTTTTCTCAATCGTGATTGTCTCCTTGATAATCTCTGAAACCGACCATCACATAAACATCAGGAAAGGTAGTTTTATTGCTTATTCAGAAACGCACAAACCCGTTTCACATCAAAGTCTGAGCTGATGGTGTTGTCTAGAAGAACAATGGAAACATTTAAACTAAGCCATCCTGTGCATGAAACATAACAACAAATCTTCCCCATGATGACTATAATTTTGTAGTTTTTTTGTTATCTAACCAAAATCACCTAAAGTATTTTTGTCTTTTATTTCCGAGACGAGTTACATACACTTACTGCTTTACGTCAACGCCAGCCAAATAACTGTGATATTTCTATGATTCCCTTTAGCATAAACAATGGTTAAACGCCAGTAGTGGCTCTCAGTTAATGTGATTTGACGTCCTTATGATTTCTGTTGACCCAGTAATAAAAACATTATTTTAATAAAGGTTTTTGTATTTCCCAATGAATGAAAAACAAAACGATATTGTTTTTACTGACGTTTCGCTATTTAATGCTAATAGCTTTATCAAAGTATTATTAAACCGGAATTTACAAAATCTCAGCATATTTATAACAAACAGTTAGGGGGTGAGAAAATAGACATAGGTCAAGTTAATGGGACATATTGAAAGTAAAAATAGCGGTGAAGATAACTAAATCAAATAACAAAGGTAATAGTATGTCTGTTATGATATCGAAATAAAGTTTACTAACTTGATCATCGTTCGTCTGTCTGGGGGCATTTTTAGTTGTTAAGTTGATGAATTGGTAAAGATAACAAAATCATCATGTGTAGATTGTTGGGTTTGATAAGTGTATAAGATTATAAAAGCAGCGTGTGTTTACATAATGAAAGTGCTTATCACATTCGTGTTGGTTTTGTCACTTGATGGGGGGAGGGAGGTGTTGTAACCAGGTCAGATTCTGTTTTAGTCCATCATTCCTATTCAGGCAATTTTGATTCCACTTGATATGAAGTGCTTCTGATATTAAACGTTCTTTGTGATTTCTGAAGTTTTTCTGGATTATTTCAACATTGTCAAAATCAGTTTTGTGGCCTGATTCTATAGCATGTAGACCTATGGCTGATGATTTTTCAAGTCTTTGTAGTTCAACAGGATTCCTCGGTGGTCGAAGAGATGCTCTACGGTGTTCATTTCTTCTGATTTTGATTTCTCGAGATGTTTGTCCGATGTATATCGCATCACATTCCAAGCATTTTATTTTATAGACACAATTAGATAGCGAATCTTTAGGGATTTGGTCTTTTATATGGACAAGGTTGCTTTGAAGTGTGTCTGATGTTTTGAAGAAAACTCTAATAGAATCAAAATTACCTGAATAGGAATGATGGACTAAAACAGAATCTGACCTGGTTACAACACCTCCCTCCCCCCATCAAGTGACAAAACCAACACGAATGTGATAAGCACTTTCATTATGTAAACACACGCTGCTTTTATAATCTTATACACTTATCAAACCCAACAATCTACACATGATGATTTTGTTATCTTTACCAATTCATCAACTTAACAACTAAAAATGCCCCCAGACAGACGAACGATGATCAAGTTAGTAAACTTTATTTCGATATCATAACAGACATACTATTACCTTTGTTATTTGATTTAGTTATCTTCACCGCTATTTTTACTTTCAATATGTCCCATTAACTTGACCTATGTCTATTTTCTCACCCCCTAACTGTTTGTTATAAATATGCTGAGATTTTGTAAATTCCGGTTTAATAATACTTTGATAAAGCTATTAGCATTAAATAGCGAAACGTCAGTAAAAACAATATCGTTTTGTTTTTCATTCATTGGGAAATACAAAAACCTTTATTATAATGAATATCATATACCCAATGCCCAAATTTTTTCAAACCGTTAAAAGTGAACTTGGTTTGGACATATATATAAACATTATTTGTATGAAAAATAAAATCCACGCAGTCTAACAGTTGCAAATAAATTGAAATAGCGTAATGTTTTCTATACTCCGTTTATAAAACATCCGCCCACTTATGAATAGAAAACCCACAAATGAATATATATTTCCCACAACTGTGTCTGCAGTTTCTAATGCACATTAGTTGAAGAGACATATGACATATGCGTCCCATTGTCTAATGGAAAAGAAATGGAATTTGCTTATATGTGCGATTATGTAAAATAAGTTATTACAATACAGTGCTTAAATTGTTCAAAGACGTTCATAATAATAATCATAAAATTTAAAGGCTTTTTGAAACTTTTTTTACTTCACTGACACCGGTGCCAGACTAATGAACATGCACAGCTTGAATATGTCTTTACATATACTATGCTAAATGATATCTGTGTATTTAATATGTACCTCAGATAATTAAATATTAAGTGGTCGTAATTATCAAAGTTATTTGTTTAAAAGTGTTATAGTAACCTTAGTTTATTTTAGGAGCCGTTATGTCAAAAGTGTAGGAACCAAAATACTTTATCTCTTGGGAACTGTAGCAACTGACGTATCTGTTCACTCACTGAAACTATGACAGTTTCAATTGATTCTAAATTTTATTTTATTTTTAATTTTCTCCCATTATTTCCCTCCTACTTATTATGATACTGGAAATGGTCTGAGATTTAGTGATAATAAAATTATTGATTTGCTTTACCTCAAAACACTACATATGATACAACATGGACTTTTCAACATTCGATACAAATACTGCATCTTATTTACTCCACAGCATAAAGAAAACATTACTTGTTACAGTTAACTGAAATTCATAATAGCAACTTTCTGACATTAAAAAAAAACAATATATCCAAGAGTATAAAAAATGAGAATAGTAATAACTAAGATAATAACACAATTGTATTGATGTCACTATAAATCACAAATAGGAGTACTTTGTACGCCTGACACTCCCTCTATCACATAGAATAAGGGCCAAGTAGGGTATCATTGAGCGTTTTTACATAGTCATGCGAGCACTTAGTCTTTTATAATAACTTTTAATCCTACAAGGGCAGAATTGTAAACACAGAGAGAGTGTTGAAAATAGACAATACGGATTTAGGCTATTTCTCACACTAATTCAGGTGTTTTCCGACTATAATGGTAACAGCATGATTAAATGGCACATCACTTGGAATACTGGTAACCTTTAATACTCCTCACACCAAAACATGTTCCTTTTTCAGTAGCTCAGGCAAAGACTGTGAGAGAGAAATAAAGAACAGTAGGCAATATCGAGAGATAAAAACTGTAAAAGTAGAGTTTGGGTTATATTCCTGATTGTCTTAACTTAATTGTTGTAAAAGGTTAAACGGAACATTTTCTTAGGAATCAATAGGATACGGAATAGTCAAGAAAGGCCATTTTTAGTTCAGCCTAACTCTGTCCTGTCATTTATTTTGTGTCACTCACTCGGCTAGCTACCACTTTTTGGCTTACTGTCTACCTGACTAAGGCTTTTCTACGCAATTTAGACTTTCTTTATTGTTATCTAAACACAAAATATTAAAGAAACATCTTTGTAAATATTACTTTTGGTGCCTTGATAGTGTATTAAATATAAAGCTTGAGAATGGATTGACTTTTGGTTCAACACAACTTTTATATGACCGTATGTGAAGTTTTTGTGCTACTCTCTATATGTGCTTTGTACACTTATACAAGACATAATCTTTCTTTAGGAAGTTAATTGTGCTTACCGCAGTTTCAGCTGAGGTAAGTGTTGTACTAACTAAAGTGTCGTACTTGTGGTGTGCTACTGACAAGATTTTGTACACACTTCGTACATCTTTTCAAAGAGTATTAGATACGATAGACATGGAATAAGCTGCCAAGGGGAGAGCTGAATGGTTCTTGTAAAAATATATAGAAAGCATGAAAGTAAAACAATAAAAGAAAAAATACGAGAACATATACGAACAAAAATCTCAACGTGAAATTTCTTCATTTATCATAACTGTAAATCATTCTGCTAAATAAACAGTTCTTCTGATGTTTTTCTACTGCTGAAGAAGCAGAAGCAAAGTGAAAGCGAAAATATGATGATTACTTCGACATCTTCTGCATGATACTCCAATGGATAGAAATTCGACTTCAAAAATGTGCATAACGTCTAAAACCTAAACTAGTAGATTTCAGTAGGGATGTAGCTCATTTTCTTACATAAGCTAACACAAAATCGTGGTTCAAATAAACTGAAAGAATATAGCTCTAGAACAAAGCCTTTGGATGACCTACACTAAATCTTGTGATGACTTAGTAGAGAGCCTACTGTGCTGTGAGACTTTTTTTTGGACAGCAGTGATTTCATCAGATTAGTTATTCAAATTGGTCTTCAGTCTTTAACAAATGCAGTCCTCATAGGTGTGTTAATCAGTACTAATGTATAAGTACCCAAGCACGTACTACGTTCATTATAGAAAATAACTGCACAGCATGTCAGTTGTGCACTGAGAAGCTTATTTATAAAATCGCTGAGTCCATTACTGAATGATGCAAGTGGGAATTGTGATGAATATTCCAAAAATGTATTACTGACGAGTTTTAATAGGTGAAAGCAAAAGATCCGTATTTTATGAACACTTCTCAGATTTGATATAAGAATAAAATCTAGGCTAACCGGTGGAGTATAATTCCGTCATAACATGTTTATGAACAATAAACTGTGCTCAAATCGCGAGCTGTTATGGATGAAGCTATCTACTACTGAATCACTGATATCAGCAGTTGGATACCTGTCATATCAACAATTAGCAGTGATATCAAACTACTCATTTGATTCAATCTGGAGTACATAGCAGTGTGTGTGTGTGTGTTAAGGGTCGCTCTCCTGATTTCCATTCATAAAATCAAGCAGATAACATGCTGCGATATGAACAGTAGTGGTTTAGTAGTTTGAAAATCCCCGTCATTTGTTCGGAACAAAAATGTTTAAAGAGAACAATTGCTTTCAGTAAAATCTTCTTCAGGCTCTACAATTACAAATACATTAATTTAAGGATACAACAGTTTGCGATGTCTAACTCTATATATATATATATATATATATATAGTCATAGAAGTACAGGTTTCAAGGCTGAGTGTAGTCATCAGTGGTTTATGATACGGTATGAAAACCACCGAAAAATGAACCAACAAATGGAATAGACCAGAGGCAAGGGTGACAAATAACAATAATAATAATGATGGTGGTGAAATGATGACGATGGTGTGGTGTAAGCTTAAAAGTGGACCATTATTAAGTAATAATGAATTTAATGAAGATGAATGAACAGGATTGTGTAAATATAATAACAAGTTTGAAAAGTATTGCCTAAATCTAAGGTAAAAGAAATAATAAGAAAGGTCATAAAGTCGTAAAAGGTCTGAAATAAAACAAAGAAAGAAGAGGAGGATAGGAACTTAAAGTATCAATGTTTTTAGGGGATTTGCCGAACTTATTATAGACCAAGGTAAACACAGCGATCAGACATACTTCTTTTGCATACAAAGACCAGGTCTTCTGGCAGTGATCACAAACGTTTAAGCTACTGATAGAAGTCTTCGAGCTCCTCTAGGTATACTACCAGGAACACAGTAGATAACCAAGAAGGCCATTACCTTCCAAGTGGGCTAAGAATACAATATTCAGGCTTTTGGTTACCACTTGATCCAACCACAAAGCTACATTTTCACAAATATGCACGGATAAATCCCTCTAAATGTGCCCTTATGACTAGCCACACATTAGCAGTTGAATTCGTAGATACATACTGAAGAGTCCATCCTTGGTAATTTATCCGTGACTCATTGTGCGAGAAGCTGAGTGTTAGTTTAGCCGCAGCAAATGTTCTCAGTGGTGCTCTATTAAGTTGAAAATTCATAATGTCTTCTACAGTGTCCCCTTTGCAGTTTAACTTAAGGTACAAAGGTTTCTTATCTACGGTATTAATCGTTTCCCGATCTCGAGTTATTGATTTATACTCTTCAGTAAGTTTTCTGGAAATCCATTTTCTTCTAGAGTACATTTCAACCTGAGCATTTCTTCCTTAATGCACGCCTCTAAACATATACGTTTTATTATATAAGGCGCTTAACTGAAATTTTGATTGTATTGAATCGGTGTGTAGCCGTGAAAGTCTGTTTGCTGACCAATAGAAGTCTTCTAAATAGGTTTCTTTGCAGATATACATCTGTCTTCTTGATAAAGAGACAATCTAGGAACGATATACTGTTGCTTTCTTTTTGCTCACATGTATTCTGAAAAGCTAGGTGGGCTGTATTAACAGCATTCGGAAGTTACTGTGTATTAGGATTGCTATCGCGGACTACAAAAATAGTCACACCCCTTAATCGTTTCTTGGATTGGGCCATTGCCAAGTTTTCCAAGAAAACACCCTTTAGCATATGGCCTAGAGGTGTGCCTGTCGGAACCCCATCAACATGTCAATAAAAATCAATGCTGAACATAAACCGGACATTTCCACTGCATTTCAACATTTCTTCCTTGGCCTTTTCAGTTTGGATTCCTATATCTATCTTTCATTCTATCAGTTGGTCAAATAAGTGGTTAACTGTTTCGAGCAATAGGACATTGGTAAATAGTAAAGCAACATCCAGTGACATCATTTTCTTCTCATTTATGGTTTATCAAGGGACCTTTTGTGAAATTAAAGATTGATCTGTACAGTTTTGCAAATTGACTTATACTATAATGTAACCATTCAACATTTTCACTAACGATATCACTAAATTTCAGACATGGTTGAAATGTTGAACAAATGCACCTGGAAGGACGAATCTTTGCTTGAAGTCGAACTACATAGTGTATGTCACAGCACGCAATGACAGCTGTCTAGTACCATCAACTTCATTTGTGGACATTTTTCTCTTCCAGTCAGTTCTTATTAGTGGAATTAAAGTACTAAATTGTACCTACGGTTTTTCTATTAGATGTATCATTTTTTTTTATCACAGTGGTGGCCTAAACATATTGGTGTCAAATGAATGAGTACTTAACTGTTAAATTTTACAAAACCTACAGATAGTTTAAATTTCTCATAAGGAAAAGCAATAGATGTTTTTCTTAATTTTAAAACTGATGCAAACTAATTGATTGTTTTAATGTGATTGATCACTAGTTTATATAAAATGACATTTGGTAAGCCCTAATTATCTCATTACCTTTGTCAAACTGATCCCGATTGCTACTTATTTGATTTTTCGCTATATTGTATCGTATATATATATATATATATATACTGGACAGTATCTGAGAAATACAAAGGGTTGCTAATCACTCATTAAAAACAGATAGATTCACCTGAGGGTGAATGAAAACTATACACCTAGTTCGGTGAATAAGTTCTTTTCGTCCAGTTTCTTATTCTGTGGCTGTACACGTTTTACATGGAAGCTTGTGGTAACAAAAGTGATAGGTTGTAACAATCATAGCTGGTAATATTAGTCAATACATAGACGGAGCTGAATAAGTTAATTACAGTTACACAATAAGATGAACAACGTATTGAGTGAGTTGTGATCAAGATTCACACAGAAACGAAGGAAAGCGTGGAATAATGCAAGAGTTCTGAGGAAATACAAGAGTTATAAGAAGTTAGAAGAACAAGCAAGCCAAAATGAAGTCCTTAGAAATCAATAAGCTTGTTACTATGATGGCAGAAGCGGTTGAATAATGTATAACCCTGACTGACCTTAGTGAATGCCTAAGGCTTCAGTAATGAAAAGGAAACGGAAGTGTATTGCCTTTGACAGGGTATTGTTCACTTTATAGATTACCTTGAAGAAGAAGCTTGTGGCGCTGGAATGACAAGTACTGACAAAGAGTTTGTTTATCGAAATCCTTAAGGAGCTACTACTGCCCTGCAGCAGCCATGCGAGATAGTGTTCTTTAATCCCTTTTAGACAGGCGATGTGTCGGACGACCAATGTGCCTTACTACACAGCATTAGTAGAACTGATATAAGCACACAGAATCGGTCATATGCGAGGTCTTGTCCTTAACGCTTCTGCAGACCAATGGACAACTGACGAAAATACCTCTTTGATTTGCTGAGAAGAATATTCTTCTCAAAGATGCTGGAATTTTTTCTTAAGGGTATTATGCGTTGCCTCCTTGGGTCAATCTCACATTAGAGTTTTCTTTTCCTGAATAGCATGCTTTTGCAGCATTCAGAAGTTGACAGTTACCTTTCCATGATTCATTTAAGTCTTTACACACATGGCAGGATAGACAATACACCTAAATGGACAAGAGGACATCATAGGTAATTTGCACTCACACCTAAATGTTAGACTTTAAAGAAAACATACAATTTTTACAATGCAGTCACTTCGTATCATGCTAATTGATAGGCTTTGTGGATTCGTAATAAATACTATGTAGTTACCTTTCTTTTGTTCTCCACTTTCGAATGTGTTGTGATCTTGTTTCCTACCCATTACCTGAAAATAACTTTTCAACAGTTACTTAATTCTCTGTGTACTTTCTTGATGATGCAGAATTACCCATTCCTTTTTACACACTGCTAATTCACATATTCTTTGGGTTTCTTGAAAGTGTGAATGAATCCCGTGTGAAATGAACCAATAACGCACCGTAAACTTTCATAATTTGAAGAAATACAAGTTCACTTACTCGACTGTGTTCTCGAGTCATTTGTAAAGCTTAGTAAAGCAAAATTGCATTAATAGGCACCAACGTTCAATGTATTTCTGAAAGTTCCTTTAGAGAACCGATATACTTTTGCATTAATAAATGGAAGAAAAGTTATGGAAAGTGATCTCTTTGCACACCTATGTGTTATCAAATCACATGGGCTTTGTGGGGTTGTAACCTCTGAATATTGTTAGCTAATTATATTATATGTGTACTCCTGTACAACTTTGAGAAGAAAAGATGAAAAGAAACCTCACTGCTGACTTACTCAGAGATTTTTCATACGTTGAGAGTGTGAAATAGAAACCATAAAATGATTTAAAGCAAACAAAAATGAAAAAATGATCCATACCATCTCAGGTTTCAATGAAACGGAAACCATCAGATGAATGCTTATTTATCTTTGCACTCAGTTCTCGAAACTTATTTTTTCATCCCATCTCTTGTATTATTTACACTTTCAGATTCTGGAAAAATGACTGCGTCCAATTCTACTATTAATCGAATTCTTTCAAGTGTCGAATCAATTTTGTTGCTATATGTATGAAATATCTTAAACTTCCTAATGAATGTTTGTGCTTCTGTGGCACAGCGGTAGAATGCTCGCTAACCACGCAGGTGATTTCGGGTTCGATCAGCAGTCGACTCCCTCCTTTACTTCGCTAAGCTAGTGGTCAAACTAGTAAAGAGAGAAGGTTGGGCATGAAGCTAGCAACCCAATCCCGTAAAAATAAATACCACTGCTGCCGAGACTTCACAACTGAGGCTTGAAGCCCAATGTCCCACTGGGAACGCAAGGGAATATTTTAAAAAATGAATGTTACAATAAAGCAGGTAACTATTTTAAGCTATTGTTCTAGTGGTAATCGTAACACTGTGTTTTACACCAAAAACCAGTTTCACATGATTGATAAATGTAAATTAGAAATCGCGAGTTTGGTAAAGTATCATTAAGAACCAGTGAGTAATAGACAACTGTTACGACTCATAGTGAACTCTGGGCTAAATACTACTCAAGATGTTCGAAATAGGAGGCAGCAGATCTCTACTACTTTCTGGTTTTCACTGCGTCTTTAACTGAAATCACTTCGTGTTCATACCTGATATAGATTAAATCCCTGTATATCGCCACTCATGAAAGACAAAGTATACGTTTAGTAAAAATGCTTCTTAAAATACAAAAACTTTATTCTAAATCCAGACTAGGTTTAAATGAGTCTAAATTTAACCATTATAACAAAACACTTTTGAAGCTATTAACGTCTATCACTATGTACCTTGGGAAGAAAACTACATATCAATCACACACACACACACACTTATAGTTCGTTTTTCTCATAGCATTATTCCATTTCGACTGTTCATTTGTCTCATGATTACTTTATCGGCAAAAATGTATTGAATAAAAGTAATAAGAAATTTCAGCCATCTTTATTAAGTATTCAAGTATGGAAGATAATCCAGTTACCGATTATTTAACGTGTAATCAATACAGGACTAGAATGTAAGTATGCAAGTCCACAACTGTTTCTGCCTAACTCGAAGTGTTTCACTTCTCAACTACTTCTTGTGTTTTGAGAATTCTGTGTGGTTATGAAACCTTTTGAAACTAGTAAGTTAAAAGAAAAGATTTCATTCATTTCAAATATATATATATTAGGCAAATGAGTGGGTTGCCTTTTTATGATTCAATGAGTTGAAGTCTCTTCATAATGAATAAAAATACACCTACTTATCTTAAAAATATGCCTTTTCAAATGAATTCATTAGAATTCTACTTCCCATGAAATTCACTCAAACCACTTGCTGCTTTTGCGTATAAATGAATAAAAGTTTTCAGATGATATACAGTTTTTTAGGAATTTAAGACACTTGTTATTTTCAAAGTCAGAGGATCCGTAGTTTCATTGGAACAGTCGATGGCCTAGGGACTTATACGGCATTAGATACATATCCTGTATAAACATTGATAGAATTATTAGCCACTGTATGACCTATGACATTCAATGGTGATAGTATGGCAGTTTTGAAGACAAATTCAACTTGCTTAATAGTTGAATCTCACCCAGTTCACACTAACATTCGAACCGGACATTGTATCTTACTTAGGTGAGTATCGAGCTATCAAAACGATTTTTAATAGATTTCTTATTATGATAGAGATTTTACCTGCAATACTGTAAAATTTTCCGCTCCACTGGAGACAAATAAGAAGGATATAAAATTACTACTCATTAAGTGTTATCTACGTGTCATCATGCATTATCAGCTCTGTCATTTTCGATTACACCAGTAAACTATTACAGAAAAAAAAGTCGATAAATCAGCCCTGCATCCAAAAAGTAAGTTGTCGATATCAACTGGTCTTGTTGATAAGAGTTTTATGACAGGGGGATGATGGGCAAATATTAATTATTGGCCATGAATATATATATCATTTCTGCTGGTAGAGTGTCGATCATGTTTCGTTTGTCTCACTGACAACGTTTCATGAAATATAAATAAATACTAGACGACTTATCGGCATGTCATAAAAAAAATGTAAGTTAATATATGCGATGTTGACTTGAGAAGGAGAAGTACAATCAAATTTTCAGAGTGAATGATGTGGAAGTAAAGCAACTTAGCATGAAGGCTTTTCTTTCGACACGTCTATGAATAAGTTAGGTATTTAAATGTGGTTGTCTTTTCTTTTTTATTTATAAAATTCAGAATCATAAGAATGAACAAACGTCACAACTGATTAGTGTAACTGTAAGACCTCTGCGACTGTGTTAGGTAAGCAACCTCGTTAGAATGAGTGTTTGAAAATACTAACAGTGGGTTTTTCTCTATCTATAATTATTCTGAAACATTCTAACAATATTTGTGAAGCGAAAACATTGATTTAAAGGATAAATTTATATCGTCTCAAATTAGACTAGTCCTAATATTTTGCATATGCAATAAAGTCAAGACCTGTTTCGAATTCGCCAGTTTAAGATGCCAATTTCAGATACTGGTTAGAGCGTCATTGAAAACCACGCAGTACTGCACAGCTGTTTTGGCCTGTTTTGGGAATAACCGGCAGTATTTATCCACCAGATTTTGAATCTAGGAACTTCTGGCGTACTGACGATGAGTCCCAAATTAGGAGGAAACACCTATCCAGTAGTCTTCAGTTTTCAATGGTTCGCTAAATGATACCACTCAATGATCAAACTCGAAAGAATGGAAATCCCTACAGAAAAACTCATCAAAGTTATTTTGATGCTCGCTAATGACTGGCTGCAGGACGAGAAGGCATGATCTATGCGATCCCCCTAGTCTGAAACGATGACAAATGCTCACCGATGACAGTGGCTGTCGGTATCGGTAAATTGAGGAATCGGTGAAATTTAGAATTTAGGCTGGCGGTTCAGTCGGGTTCCAGTGACTAGATGGTCTTTGAGCTTCCCTTGTGATCTAAAGGTCCTAGGATCGAATCTCAGTGGATTCATACTGCCAGTGAGTCTAGAAATGGGACGAAAGAGCTGTTCAGTACTCCTTGGTTCTCAATAACTCCCTAACTAATATGAATCTGTGGTCATACTAGAAACTTCCGGTTACGTCATAAAACCAGGACATGGACTATTGTTGAAAGCGATAATTTTCTTCTTTCTGTCTGTTTAGATTCTAGGAAAGATGAGATACTTTATGCTTATAGTGTCCACATATTCACAAATGATTTATGCTGGTTAAAAGGAAATTGATATTATATTTATTTGCATCATTCTCTCACAGTAGTATATCGTATTTCTTAATAGTTGAATGAACTAATACTGTAGATATAAGGTAAAAGGAATTTTTTTCTAAATTCCCCTTGTCTTAATTGGTTATCTCAGTTACAAATAACACTCATTGTGCCACACTCAAAGTGTGAAGACTGGAGATACGAACAAGTTTTCTCGGGGTAAAAGAAAGCGAAGTTCATTTCAAACCCCTAGGGTTTAAATTCGACTGCTTAATACAATGAAATACAACTCCATTTTAACCTAACTAGTATTTCATTTCCTTATTTAAATCTAAAACACTTAAATTCATATACATTTAATTGAAATGATGCAGTATACTAGTCACAGGTGTTAAATCAGCTATTTCGCATAACATTACTGACTATGTTCTGGTGAAAAGTTATCATGCCAAAAAGAAGGGAGATATGACCTTTTGTTCAATATCTCTACTGTAAATTACAAAAAATATCTGCTAAAACCACTTAGTTTCAGAAAAGGTAGACAGAATATCAGTAATTGAAGTAAATCCCCCCTTAAATAGTTATAACATTTAAACTAAATATTCTTTTTCTTTTCCTTTGTGTCATTTCGTGCTTCCTTTTATTGCTCAACTTCATGAAGGGCGAAGAAACCCAACTTAACTGCTTCAGGAAATGTTATGTAGACTATATACTGCGTTGCGTGATCCGAATATTTCTGTACCACTAACTTAAAGAACATAAACCAATGCTTAGGAAAGGAACCTGAGTGTTTGTGCTAGGCGGAATCAAGTGAATTAACATTCAATACGTTTGTTTCACAATTCATGTAAAATCGTAAAATTCAGTGAGTTTTGGTGCACATATCTATGGTTGTTTTTTTTTTAACATCTAATTAGAGTCTCCCGTACACGCAATCAGTGCATACTTTCTTTCCCATAAGACATTTAATTCTAAAATTTATGTGGATAGCATAATTCTGATAAAAAAAAACAATAAATAACATTTGCTAATAGTTTTTTTTTCTACCTGTCTGCTACTAAACGGATTAAGGATAGTTCTTACATGAGATTGAAATAAGTTACCGATTATTTAACAACAATTTACCGCCAATATTTCAGTATGGAGCTTATTAAACAAACTAGCCTTATCTGGAATAAAAATTTTAAAGGTAAGAAAAAGCGATAGACACCTGTTCAATCTTAGTTTAAGATTACTAATCAGTACATAAATATATTTCAACAAAAATTGAAATAAGAGGCGTGAAACAACAAGGATGGTGTATTACTGTTCTGTCCCTAGGTCATATACCTAGTTGCATATCACTTGTATTCTTAGCACTATGATTTTCATGCTACGTGTCCGACTGACAGAAATTAGACCTATCAACTGGATGACAAGTTGTTTGGTTTTACTACATAAATATTCTGTGTTAAATCCTACCAAACAATTAAACACGGCACCTCATTACAAATCAGGTGCCGGATATTTTGAAAATTATGAGATCTATACGAATGTTTCCGACTCTTTGGCTCCATAATTAGTACAACAGGATTACCATCTCATCTGATCCCTGATATACCCAGTTCGCCTTATCACTGTATTACTCAGTAACTAGCCACAGTACTGGGATCCGTTAGGAGGTAGATATGCAAGTTTTCCAATGATGATAGGTTAAAAGTGTTTGAGGGCATTACAGAATTTAATAACTCAGATAAATTTATTATTTTACTAGTTATGATGTAGTTGTCTATTAATGTACATGTCACAGAAACCGTCTTCGATATATTTATGACTCTATCTACGAATGAACTTCACATTTGAAGAACTATTACTCAGATGCACATTCAAAGTCCAGTTAAGCATTAGCAACGTGATGTTTGGGAAAAACAATGGTATTGCGATGGCATAATCACTATCGGATTAATATATAATCTCTAAAGCTGAAAGGACTCATCTTATTCAAACTGTTGATTGCTTTAATATGTACATAAGATATATTCAACACGTCTTTCACTCGCGATAAAGCCATACTCTCATTCAAAAACCGCCATTTATCCATAGAATTTAACATAGATAAGAAATCTGAACGAAGCATTCTTTTTAATACATGGTAAGGTAAATTAACTAATTAAATTCAGCATTTGGGCAACTATGTCCAGGAGACAAAGTCTAATGAAACATAACGCATATTTTTGTATTTGACCACGTGACGCAGAGATTACTTTCCCAAGAGCCAAGCTGACTGAAAACTTTCACTCAATCCTATTTACTCGTAAAAATAAGAAGCATAAATTTATATTAGTCTGCCTATTAACCTTTGCAAAACTGACTATATTAGCAACTGATCACCTTTGTTTAAATGATATATTAACTGTACCCACAGATTTAGAAATCCAAGATTTCAAAGAGGTTAACTCTCTTTTGGAAAATTTCCTTTTTCACACCCATACTGTTTTATTTGTATGTGAATTACAATAGGCTAAAACTGTCGTTGAGGGACTTAGACAATAGAAGGAAATTTTCGTAAAAGTGGTTATCCATTAAGTTTATTTTGAGGTTAAGAGTACCTTGTGTGAAAGAAATAGAGAATGCAAGAATATACCATAGAAAGTGTTGCGTTTTGGGATGACACAGTGATTGAAGTCCTTAAAAGAGGGTGAATTATGTCATTAAGGGAAACAGTTTTCTCTGCCACGCTACCAAGAAGTTACTCTATCCATCCACTGGGGCACCTTAATAATAATAACTTTATTCTGAACAATGTACAAAATATTCAGCGGAGTTTATTGCATGATATTTTTTCCTTTTCCAGGATCTTCAAATAAGAAATTAATTGACAGTAGATCGTGTCTTACAGTTCTACCTGACCCGAAGTGCAAACCAATCCATAATGATATCTCTCCTTCTTCTCTTGCAAGAAAGACACAACATCTGGTTGAATGCCAATTATAAGAAGTTCAGGGGTATATTCTGTGAACCAAGGACAACTGTCAGGAACAGGCATTTCATGTATTGGGATAAGCTGACATCCAGGATTATACTTTTTCACATGTTTAGTAGAAACTTGTAGATCAGTAGGTTGTAAAAGTTCTAATTACTCCCCATAGTAAACAGTACTACTAGATATCATGCTTAACTAGATTTAACAAACTGAACAATACATTGCTGGAGGGTTTTAGTAGTTCAATTTTTAAGTAAGCCGCCGTTTCTTGGAGTATCTAGCTATATGTGCATTTTTATGTTTACCTGCCCTTCTATAGTCAGATATATAGAACATTTGTCGACGCGTTTGTCAGCACCTCTCAGCTTGTGTAGGGTACAAATGACGAGGCAACTTCTGACGCATCCTATAACATCGCCCAGAAAATCTGACGAAATTTACTGAAAGAGACACAAGTATATTTACTTTATAAAGTGGAATCTTTGGCAATACATAACATACAACCAGAACTTTGCAAGATACCTTTTTCTCTTGTGGACTTAATTGTATAGTGGGATTCAAAAAACTTCTTTATTATTTGCTATTTCATTTTGTTTTGTCTTTTTGTTGCTCTTACGAATCAAGACAATAAGACGCAATTTATCTGAATCATGTAATGTATTTCTAGAGAAATGTACCCATTAATTTACAAAGACGAACACAGCTTTTTGTTCAGTGAAGAATTATCGCTTTTCAACAACTTCATTTTCAAGCTGTACGATTGTTGTTTTATATTATGGAAAACGACATTAAGTGGCACTTGAAATAGCTCAATCAGTGTGCATATAGTAAATGATGAGCTAATGGAGTAGCGTTGAAATGGTCGAATTACAAAACTTTTAGAGATTATTAAATAAGTGAACTGGTATTAAGATTTTAAAATAGTAGGTCAAGTGTTGTCTTAAAAACTAATAGTACGATGACGATAACAATAAAAACCGTGACAGTGATGTGAATTGGAATGGATTTGGGTGATAAAATAGAATAAAATAAAAACATTACCATGACCAAGGTGAGGAAAGAGGCTTAACAAAACGTTTTTGAATACAGAATTTAGGTTTGCGTCCATGTACAGCTAAAGCTTTGGATATGCATAAGTGGAGAAAACGTAAGCTTTTGGACTGATTTGATTTTCTAGATAACTTTAAAGAATAACTGACATGGGACTTAATAACCTGACTCCAGAAGGTGTTCACAGATTGAATATTTTGTCATCCTTTGTTCACCTTTCATCAACCAAATCAGGTAGTGTACAGCACGCGTTTATGGAGTTTACGCTTACAAAATCCAATTTAATCAGCTCCACAGGAGCATGTGAGTGGGTATATGCACACAGAGGTGGGCATAAGTGGTAATTTATCCTTGGCGCATTGTCGAATCATGTTTTGGTTGGTTAATACTGAATGTAAGTTAGTTGCATAGGAAGGGCGTTTAATACATTAAGATAAACGACTTTTAGTGACTTCAGAAATATTGTTACCTTTGAAAGCCAAGCTCATGAACAATGTCTTCTTTGGCACTGTGATTCGTCTGGGAATGGTTTCTTTCTTGAAGTTTCTATCGACAAACCTTCTAGAATATCCATTATTTAATAGAGTTGTGCGACGTATTTTTTCACTCACAATTGCAGTCTATTTGTGATTCATAATCATCTACACTAGTGTTATCACAATTTAGTTTTTCCACTCACTGTCAGTATTTAACACACACATACACACAATAAACTACTTGTACTGTCTTCTGTAATTCATCTATGTAAATGTAACTGTACACTTATGAAATTGAAATCATTGCAAAGAGAGAATTTCCTCTGCTGAAATCTCTGCTTTCCATCCACTCATCTGTATTCATTTCAGTTCTTTTACTCCAAACTCAGGCAGTTTAGTTATTTGAATGAGAATGGATAACATATTTGCACTATTACCAAGAGGTTATAACGGAGGAATGTGAACGTATGGATCACGAAATAACTTTCAGCGATCTTCATGTTTGTTTCAGGTAAGACCACGGATTGCTGTCAGTTGAAGGACCATTGAAAACCAGAGAGCACTGGACACCTCTTTCATCCTAGTTTGGGACTCATCGGCGGTTTGTTTGTGTGCAGGTTGACGGTGAATTTCTTTCTTTCTGAAAGGTATAGGTATTCATCTTTTAAATGGACTTCATCTCTATTTTAATTTTACTTTAGAAAAGTTTCGTTAATAGATGTGGATGAATTGAAATAACGACATTACGCGTAAATAGTTCCTCAACCCAGCTGTAGTTAATTGACAACGATCAGAAACATCTTGGAAAATAAAATGTATGCTTCAGAACCAATCTCGACGAACTGAGATGTGTCATCAGTTAACTAGCGATCATACGAATGTAAAATGATAACACGCAAAACAGTGAAAGTACCTTACTTTGTACCTTCAGTTTAACCGGTCCACATAAAAATTGAAAGTCGTTGGTCAATGTTGGCTGTGGACAAAGCTACTGGCTATTTTTTTCATCAAAATATTCATTGCCACAATATTCCTATGATAACCTTTCTAAACGGAGCTTTAATCCCAATAGATGATTTTATGCTAGATAATATTTAGCATATAGTATCTGAAATGATTAACTACATTTATAATTACGTATTTTAAAAGTTTGAGCTTACCCACGGATTGATTTCATACCGTTGAAAACTAGAGAGTACTGGACGGACCTTCTGATTTCAAATGTAGCTTGTACACCATTCAGCTGCTGGAACCAGACTCGATGGCCCGTGGTTAAACTTCAAACCAGTCAAATCCATACAAATTAATTCTTAGCAATTTCAAATGTAATAATCACAAAGCTCATACGTAAGTTTGCGACGTATTCAAAGCCTAATCCTTCTTGGCATTTATTAACCTCATAGCAAGGAGCAATGTGAATGCATATATAGATATCAATTAACTAATGAAAAATGGTGTAATCCATCCCTGATAAGAATGAAACAGATTAGACAGAAAATAGGAAAAACGTCTAATATGGATGTTATCTAACTACAAGGAAAGTATACAGTTAAAGTAATTAATTAAATGAGTACAAGTATAATAAATTAATAGCTGAAAATAATAATAAGGAAACTGTTCATTCATGCTTCTGACATCCTGTTCAAATACATGACTGATCAACTGCATATTCAGCCTATAGTGCCACTGAATGCATGCCTAGATATTACTAAGATTACTAGCTCAATTATGCTTATTTGATTGTCGATATCACTGGAATAGAGGACACACGTCATGCTCTGTTTTAGACCATTCAGTAATATGTACATCCTCCTGGGTATCTGACAGCATTCTTACTAGGAGTGGAAACTATTACTCTTTACCACATTCAAGGTATTCAAAGAGTATCAGTGTATAGATAGACTGTAAATTTACGACTAAATGCTCTTCATATATATAAGGTCAATTCGCTAACATTCAGTGATTATGTAATAGTTGTCTTATTCTATGTACATGGAAGCCTAAAGTGACAACCATGAAAATCATATGTTTGCTTTTATTTCCATCTTTATTATTATGATTACCTGTCCCTCACTTCGAGTTAATTGTTTACCCGTGGAAAATGCCCATCAGGACAAAAGAGAGAAAAGAACAAGAAGCTCAGCAAAAGTGTCTTTTCCACGATTTCATCCTCGAAATCTGTACAAACGCATCCATTCCACGGAAGAATTTGCAGTAGGGACCACTTAGAAGAAGACCTCTTATTTCTCAAAATTAACCTGACTCAAAATAGACACCCAGCACGTTTCATGGAGAAGAACAGAAAACGAAAGCCCAAAACAGAAGAACACACTTCAGTATCAAAGAAAACACTGCATGTAAATCTAAACTTCAAGGAAGACATGGCGGCAGATATCCTAAACAGGAGAGTCACTAGTTCATCCAAGGATACCATTTCATGCAGGAATTCCTAGAGTGATATTCTCTAGCTGCTCAATGCTTCTAAGCAAATGTCAAGGGTAAACTTCCACATATGACCACATATTATAAGTCTACCTACCCGTGCAGAGTTAGGTACGAAATTCTTTCTGGGTGAGTCCTTTCAAAACGTTTTGGAAACCATTGCCCAGCATGACTGCTAACAACAGGTAATGGTTTAATCAGAAGCGCCATAAATAAACACCCCGTCAACACTTGTCGAATCATCTCAACTGACTAATCCACCATTCAGAGTCATTAACAAAGTAAGTAAATATCTATCAAAATAGGTGGGAGGTTTGGGCATATCTATTTAGAGCGATGTGTTTCCGACTTCTTTATATTGCAGTAGCCCTTGCCATATGCATGGATAAGCAGGAGTTATGTGTTCAAAAGTAACTAGTCCAACCTAACACTTACAGAAGATCCAGTCTTATTTGAATGCTTAGTTTCAATTTTTCGTGTCTCTACTGCCTTAAGTTTTCCATTTCCCGCTATTAAAACTACCACTTCAACTGGTTTCTGTGTTCATCCGTGTGTCTACGTAAACTTATGTTTGTAAATGTGGTTTTTACAAGTTATGAGGATGAATTCGTCGGAAAGTTATCGTCGCATAGAGTATTGTCCTTTCATCAACCACAATGACGTAAATGAAATCTAAAACAAGTCACCTCTTTCACTTATTTAGGCAACATCATTTCAGTTACATGTGGCGCAGAGGAGGATATAAACAACAGGAACGAAAAAGCAAGATAAACTTTCATTACCCTGAATTCAGTGTGGAAATCTATGGCACCCAGTATAAGGAATAAGATTCGCACTTTCAATATATGCCAAGCCAGAGCTTCTGTGCTTCTGAGATTTAACAAGCTAGTCATGGAATGGGATTCCATGAGGCTGAAGAAATCGATCAACTTCTATCTTCTCTCCGTAATGAATTTCAGATGACCAGCTAGAGAGCATAAGCAACAAACAACTCTTGCAGCCAACTAACCGATAAACGTGAAGAAGGAGATGGAGATGATATGAACGTAACCTGAGGAGATAGTTGAGTGACATCATGCGCATGGGAAAACATAAGTCGGGCGTCTGAGGGTGACACTGAAGATATCTTGGAAGGAGGAAATGGCATCTTATAGGTCATCATGCAACTAATTAAAGAGGGATACATTAAACAAAGTAAAATTCAGATGTGCTGCTGAAGACCTAAGCTTCACCAGGAGACCGATAGAGTAGTAATGTGGTGAGAGCTGTCTACCAGCCAAATTGGTAGACAGTAATTTACGTCAATATTTACGTTCCCAAGATTTGTTGTGAGAAACAACCAATCGGAAGACTGTGTCTGTCTGTTTACGTATCCATAGTAATGTACATGAAAACATATATAAATATGCGTTGATTTCCTTAATAAATGATCTGTTGCCTGACTCTTGCCTTCTGTCGTTACAGTAAGACTTATTCTAACAATAACAATGAACTGTGATGGTCTGGCATACACATGATTCCCAGCCTTACTTCATTTCAGTAGAAATCAGTTCAGAAACCTTCAAGACTGTAAGAATTACCTTACTACCACAAGTTATAAATGAAATGTAAATACCAGTGGAATACAAATCAATAAAATATTGTAAACTGTCAAGGTATAAAACTGCCTTACGTAGCAATAAGGGGAGTTGCATTTGTTTGGAGGAAACATTTTATATATTTCGCCAAATCAGCATACTATATGGGAGAAAATACAGTTTAGTTACTCAATGTTACTTGACAAATTTATATAAAGTAACAGAGGTAATGGCAATTAGTTTAGCGTCAATGATAATAACGAAATGCCATGCAAATGTATTTCCTGATAAATCTAGCTATTCTTTTTATATCCTCTCACATACCAAAATAAAAGTGACATGACTGTCATATGTTCTCGAATGCATCATTATTCTAGAGTGCTTTTTGTGAAAACATACACAGATATTCTGGCGTTTATATCTTTTAATTTCATCAAAGGGAAGATTTGCTCGAATGCTAGGTTTGTATAGCTTTCAAACATAATGTGTTAAAGTTTGGCTTTGTGATAAGATTCGAAGTAGTGCTTGCTTTTTTGTATATTGCCATTTATAACGTCGTCGTGGTGGAGTCTATTCGCCATAAGGCTGACAGTATTATGGGATCAGAATACACATATCATCCCCCCTCTTAAAAAAAATAAAATCTACAACTAATTATGATTTCATCATTCTGAAAAAAATGCAAATCTCAGATATACTCACACTGTTAATCCTAAGTTGCAACAATGATATGTTGTGTCTCAAACAGACATATTCCAACGATATGCCTTCACAGCTGGAAGGTATACTAAAATAAAGCTGTACAAGTACTGAAACTCAAAGTATCTTGTATTATAAAGTCGAACCAATCTAGTGGCAGGGAATGTCGTCTTTAATGAACCTTTGAGTCTTTTTCGATTCTTGTGTGTACTTTCTTCCCATTGTACACTAGAGAGATAGAAATGGTTTAATTTCAGCTGTTTCGGGTCTCAATCTGGGCGTTTTTTTCATTTCCATATTTTAATATGAACTGTCAGAGACAACTGTCCTTTCTTTTCAATAATTGCATACACCGAAGAGAACAGTATACAACACGATATGCTCGTTAACTGAATCGAAGTTAGACACTCATCTTGCTCATGTCAAATCCGACTGCACCTACCGATTCACTTACAGTTACAACGGCATCTACATAAGCAGGACGGAAAGGGCAGCGTCTACTAGATTTTTCAGCATATCATTTAAAGCCTCTCTGTGAAGCTCAGAAAAATGTGTCCAAGTGCAGTTGCCAGACATCTTATTAACAAGGGACATAGACTAGAAAATATTCAGGCTTTCAAAAACAGAGAAAACCTTGATAATTTCATTTCTCAGTAAAAGACTTCAATCCAGCCTAAGTATACACAAAGATGGCATGGCTAATGTATCAATACCCTGGTAACTGCAACTGTTTTGTTTGTGTGCTTTTATGTCTTGTTCTGTTGAACAACATTCATTTTGATTTTGATTTTAGCTCATTGAGTTGAGCACACCAATACGTTTAGGGATTTATGTAATTGTTTCTTTACTATTCACTCCCGCCATCACGAAGTCACCATCACAACATAAAGAAATTCATGATGTTGTTCGACTTTGTATTTTGTCTCCAGTCGGTCCTGGTTTCCATGCAAAATATAAACTCTGCCCCCCCCCTATATCTTGTTTACTTATACTGCAAATAGTTAGTCTTTTAACAGTGAATAGTTTGTCTACTTACATCATTCCTGGATTTATGTTACTTATAATTTTTATCTATAACTTGACGTCACTGAGAAAAAAGTATATATTCAATAACCTGTGTAACTTGTACTTTCACAGGATTTATGCAACTGATGAGAAGAATACATGGAATGAAATGGGCTAGTATTATCCTGCAAATATGTGCATTGTTGCCTTGTTCAAACTGTGTGTCTGTATCACAGCGATTAGGACGTTCGCCGACCATGCACATAGTCCGGGGTTCGATCCCCGAGCGATGCACACCTGATATCAATTGCCGGCCTACTAAATTTGGACTACCGGTACCACATGCTGAAAATTCCATACTTCTACCGAAAATACGGTGGGGAATCAGGCTATAATAATATAAAAATAAAATAAGTAATTAAGGCAAACAGTTGTTTGAATTTTTTCTGTGAGTTTTTTATATGGTAACTGGGATTAGCGATAGAGACCAGGTTGAGAGATTAGTCCAGTTTTTGACTATTAAGCTGAATATGCTGCCTTCTCAGTCAGTGATGCTGTTCTTACTGAGTCTCCAACCCAGTACGCATCGACTGAATCACTACTGAGTTCCACCATCAACGAAATAACTTCCCATTGGTCTTCAAATACAGTCAAGGCGTCCCTAGCAGTCTTCAGAATAGAAAAGAAAAGGCGTTCAGCAAAGAGTTACTCTTTTCGGCGATATCATTCTCAAGCTGTACAAATCGCAAATTTATAGTAATTTTTTCTTGACAACAAAAGGAATATTTCCAAAGATGCAATTGGTAATTTTTGACAACAAATTACGTAATTTAGAAGGCGTTAATCGGTTAGAAACTAAAATAAAGTTACAAAAGTAGGTTGGGTGACGTAATCTAATTGCTAGGGTTCAATGAAAAAAATGAATGAGAGTCAAGTTAATAATCTGAGTAGAATTCACTTGAAAATGGGTGAGAGTTAAGTTGATAAGCTGAGTAGAATTCACTTAAAAAAACAAACAAACAAAAAACAAACGAAAATGGAGTTAGCAACAGTCGTCATGAGGGTAGAGATTTAATAGAGGGTGGGGGTAGAAAATAATAATAATAATACGTCACCCAACCTACTTTTGTAACTTTATTTTAGTTTCTAACCGATTAACGCCTTCTAAATTACGTAATTTGTTGTCAAAAATTACCAGTTGCATCTTTGGAAATATTCCTTTTGTTGCCAGGAAAAAATTACTATAAATTTGCGATTTGTACAGCTTGAGAATGATATCGCCGAAAAGAGTAACTCTTTGCTGAACGCCTTTTCTTTTCTATGACTGAATGGGAATTTTCAAATTACTGAAACGTTGCAAGTCTTCAGAATGTCAACGGAAATTAAGCATTCGAGTTAAATATAAAGCAAACGATGAAAGTACAAAATACTTCAAACCAATAGTTTCAATTTAGGCTGTAAACTTTTTAAAATCCCTTTATAAATATGTGTATAGTAAGGGTCTAAATGTAGGCATGCCCCCTACTTTCTTAGAAGACAGTGTGATTCTTCTAAAAACTAGAATCGCAAACTTACCTTATGCTACAGTTAAAATAGTAATATTCAATATTCAATTATCAACTGTTGATGCCTTTGTATGATGATCTTTGAAACGAAGGTAAAGTACTGATGAACAACTACTGTCATGGCACAAGTAAATTTCTAAACGCAAAATTTAGACAAGGAATTATTTGAAGACAAAAGCTTCAAAATCAGTTTATTTTCTCTGTTATATCTACTTTTGTAATCTGGGCATAGAACTCAGCATGAAATCACTCCGATAAACTATTTCTGGAATATTCACACATTCTTAGAAGTGTTTATACAAAGTAGTAGTGTGAAAGATTATAGCTTTGTAGATTTACGCTTACTTGGCAGGGCAATCACAGCTTGATATTAAATAAAGTATGCGGATATAAGCATTTTTGTAGATTACAAATGTATAAAATGTATACTTTTATATATTGCATTGGCAAATTCCAGTTTATCAGTCGGTTAGTGAATATATTATCAATTTTGGCTACAGTGCACCCCGTAAAAGTTCATTTTGTCGTTACTGAATAAAGTGAAGTAGCTAAAAGCTCAGTCGATACGTCTTCACGTCATTCTTGTAGCCCACTAGTTGTGATGGAGAATGTTTTAAAGTTTGAAACAATGATTACTGGGTTAGTATTTTAGTGAGAACGCTATCACTCATTGTTGAATGCTGGTCCGTCCAGTGAAGACTATTGAATAGAACGAAATTCGCATGCTGGGTTCACATTGTCTTGGTCACCAGTCTGCACCCTGAATAAATGTAACATTGAAAGCTATGAGCGCCAAGCTTTACCTATTATTTATGTCAAACTTGCATAAGTCGCCATTGTATTTCATCCTATCTACGAATGCAGTTATTATAGTGAGTACTTGTTTTTGTTTGGCAAAATAAATTAAAATAGAATTCATTAGCGTCTAAATATATCAAAGTATAAACCATGATAAAAGTACAGATACTAAACTTATAACTTGTTGTAAATTTAGAGAAGAATATTTGTGATTAATACATGTTCTTTTATAGTACAACGCCCTTAACGTTTAGCTGTATATTATTCAATATTTTTACTGGCTAATTGATCTGAAACGGCAACAAAGTCATTAATTTCGTATAATGTTTCCTTTGATGGATGAACCTCTGAAGATAATCCTTCCCAACAGACACCTCTCAGACACTGAATCATTTAGCAACCATTTTATGTGTTGTAGCCCTAGAAACTAGTAGGTTAGACTTCTATGAAAAGTGTTCGCCTTTCGTACACTTTCCTTGTGACTTTATTCATGTAGATTACAACCTAGTACTCAAGAATCTTAGGAAAGTTAGGAAATTTAGAATTGTATGTACCTGACAACATTTCAGAACAGAAACCAGTAGCTGCAAAAGTGTGGTATGAGAGCTCAGGTACAGAATCAAAGTTGTAAACTTCAGGCATGACATCTACAGTTCAGTTTATTCTTGTCTTCTTCATCAGCACTATTAATTATGTAATAATCAGCATATATGTGTAACTGCCTCTTGATCTGTCAACTAGGTATATTACACAGTGAGAAAGAATCATTTACCCGATAATGTTCCGGACTCATTTTATCGTTCAAAGTAATATCAGCTGTCATTCATAACTGACTGCTTCACACAGTGGCTGTATGTCATAATATGGAAAAGCAGATGTTTTGGTCTACTCGTCAATGGACTAAAGTTAGGCCCAAATCAACTCACAAGTGATGCAAAATGTGACAATTTAAACAAGCCGAATACTGTAGGCACTAAAAGATTTTATTCCTCTCCACACTTGATATCAACAGCTGCATTCGCTGGCAGCATATTGAAGATCAAATGTCAAACCAGAAAGAATAAGTAACACAAAATTCCACAAACGATTCAATCAAGAACCTATTGTTCAACAAATATCGCGAAGAAAATTGATATGGACCGGACACATACCGTGAAGACCGTCAAGTGACACCACACGCTTCGCTGATTCTCAAGCAGAAACTCGATTGAAAATGACGAGTGAAGCATCTGACGGTGACATGGAGGAGATCATGGGATGGGGAGATCAGACACTATGGACAGTATTGGAGACCACTAAAGGTGACTACAGAAAATAGGACGAAGTGGGGACGTGCTGTTGAAGCCTTACTTTCCACGTGAAACCCAATGGATGAATAATTATATCATAAATGTAATATGTAAAAAGTAGGAAATCAAAAAATGCTATTTTTGCTGACTAAATGTTCATGTGTGCGACTGTGGTTCAATAATAAACATATGAGATGGCGTGGTTCGACTCCTAGTCGATACTGTCCTAAATCGCCTAGATTTCCAATCGTAAGGATGAAAAGGGGAGGTTTGCCCAGCTCTTACCAAACCGAAAAGCCTAAAAATAACTCTATCACCAGTGAGGCTTCAAAGCACCTGAAGACCGATGCTCTACTCGGTAAGCCAAATAATAAAAAAAGATTTAATGTATAGCGCGACATTCTACTGATTCAATCGAGGTATGTAGGCTGTAAATTTAAGGTTAAAAAAACACTAGAAGTTAAGAGGATTTTTATGACAGTTTTATGAATACTGTAAGTATTCCCCTGTGTAATTGTTACAGTGAAATCTGATATATCATAAGTTTCAGGTAATAGCCTACTCACGCCTGTCGATATCATTTCTAACCCGAATCAATCATTTTCCAGTAGAATTCTCACCCTTGAGATTATGTTACCCGTTCCGGGATATTGGTTAACTACTAAGCCATTGAATATTTTTAAATTAACTTCAATGAAAATATTTGAACTGCAAGCAGAGAGGGTACCAATCAAACTGAATGAAGGAAAGTGGAGTAAGGTGAGCAACAGTCAAAATCGGGAATGCAGATGAACAGCGTGTATAACGTAATTCCATATTTTATTCCTCTTTCGTGTAGTGCATGTGTGTTAAGTCTAAAGAATAACTATTTATTTTGAAAATATTATGTTTCCTTTTAGCCTTAGTTGAGAAATTCTGAAAAAGACGGTTAACCAGGCAATTTCAGTCAGCGATGTGTGAATAATTTAAATGCGTAAATTTTAACAAAATTTTTTTCTTTCTATAAAACTGCCATAAATATGTCTATGAAGACTGGAAGAAAAATTTAGTTCAGAATATTTTTACTGGTATTCTTTTCTTTTTTAAAATAACTATGTCGATCAGGTGCCTTAGTTAGATTTTGTAAAAATATTTTTGTATACACCCCACATAAATGAGACGCATATACTCCATAAATCAAATTCACAATTGGCTATTTACACAGTTCGAATGATAAAATTTCACTGTAGTTTACCTAGGAAGCCAATATAAACAGATCACAATCTGTTGTCTACTTGAAATCATGAATGGTAGCCAAGAAATCAAGCAAATTCGTTAAAATCATATACTACTAACTGGTTTAGATGAGTAGTCACATACCACTCAGATAAGCCAGTAGAGCTTGCTAGCCAGATTGAAGTGATCAGATGATTTTAACTGATTCGACTCTGCGAGCTGTGTCAAACCGGGTACACCGCCAATGAGGTCGGCCCTAAACGAGCGAAACGGCCGTCCAGCGTTGAGATCACCTCAATCTGGCTAGTGAGCACCAACGGTTGATATGCTTGATATACAATTACTCATCTCAGTCAATCAGTAGTATGTAATTTTATACTCATATATACCAGTTTTATAAAAATCTCTAGTCAGAATGGAACATGATGTTTCACCCATCTGGTGTTGGTACCAACTAGGCACATGACATCAATTATTCCGTAGAAATCAATCACTGAATCCGTTTAAGTCACACAGGAGATCAGTAGTATTCCCGACTAGATCACTGACACAGGTCTACATTTCCCAGGGGTCATTATTTCATGTGATATTTCAAAACGCATTCCAGCCTAAGTTCAGGGCCTCAGAGAAATTCCTTCCAGTCACCTATCATTACTCCTTAACACAACTGACTATATAGACACTATCTATTAACGATGGGTTGTTAGTGCTACCTGACATAGGTAGGTAGACGGATGCTCATATTATTAATAAACAAGTGAATTATTTGTTGCCTCAAAACCCTTTGTAAATATGAAATCTGTCATCAATCTAACTTTCCTTTTGTTTAATAATGGTCATATTACCAGAACTATCAATTATCTTCGCGTAATAATTATTACCAAATACTCATAATACTGCCAGCTGTAGGTTGATTTATCACTCACCTTCGTGATGTGGTTCACTAATATCTGATTCATTAACGCTTATAGGTCACAAGATGGTCAAAATCATAGACTTATAACGTATTGAGACAAAACATCTGGGACATCCCCATAACACACACACGTGCTTGTCATACACATCTTTGACTTTGTAAGAGTGTTGGAGCAATGTCAGAACTCTTATCGTTAACAGTTGGCAGTTAAAAGTTGTAATCACAGAAAAGGAGAAACGCAAGGCGGACTTAAATGTGTTGGGTAAACAACCGTTTGTTCTAAAGTCGAATTACTAAGAGATATCCAACTTAACAACTTAGGATTTCTGAACATACGACATAGATATGGGCATTTTTATGGCTGGATATTTGAAACAGTGGCGTTTTTCATACTGGCATAGAATGACGCGTTAAATCATCTTTGTCATCTATCACTGTGTTATGGCTTGTCACACATGGTGTTGAACACCCTTTTCTAGGTTCGACTGATTTAGATTATCTCATATGTTATGCAGCTGTGACAAGCAGAAACAGATAAATTCTTTAGTGTACTTCAGTCAATATAAGCAGGTAAATGGGTGTACACATTGGGATATGACAGTGTTGTTCAAATGTTGTGACATTATACAGGATAAAATAAATCTTATTCTTTAATTGGTGGATGGTGACTAGAAGTGGAATCCACAATGTGCATTTTGTCCTAATTGGGACTCGTCATCTGGATTTACCTGCATTCCCCAGTGAGTGATGATTTTCCCACCGAGGCTCAAACCCGGTGCCCATAGTTTCAAACGCCACTGGGGAATGCGGGTACATCCGGTTGATGAGTCTCAAATAGGACGAAATGCGCATCCTGGATTCCACTGCTAGTCACCATCCACTAATTAACCTCTAATTACATGCCCAGACATTGTCGAAGCATCTGCACAAGAAGCCGTTATGTCAACCTGAGACCTAGCACTTCAGTTCATTCAATCGATGAGAAAATCTCAAATTCAATTAAATAAATTTTATTCTCTTTACAAATACCAGTTACACTGCATACTACCTTACGTGAGGTGCTGCTTTAAGTCATTATGTGGTGATCAGACTAAATGACTTGAACAGCTGAGCTCTTCTCTCTCATTCTTCCTGAGACTTAGTAGGTTACTAGAGCCATTTGTTTGAGACATCTATATCACTTGAAGAAAGTTCTTGGTTTACTTATGAAATCTTACCTGTCATGAGGGACAAATTAAAATTGTCAACTTCCTCAAGTTATTTGAAGAAAATATCACTGGAACTTAATCACTACTTTTCTTCTAATACAAAACAGTCAAAACTCATGTTACACTGATTCTGCATATTAACAGTTTACTCAAATGCTTGACTGACTTTCTCTACTCAACAAATGATGACGGTGATTGTCAGATTATTTATCGAATTCGTAAAAACCTGTAGCATTTTCTTTTCTGTAATTAAATTCATTTGTATGATTATCATTATCATTATTATTGACACCCACATTTTTACGCTTCCCTAGAGAAAACAGTTTTCTGTGAGAGAATGTACAAGTTGATAAAAGATTTGTTGAAAAAAGTTTATTCACAAAATATTTCTATTCTTAATATTGCAACGAGAATATATTAAATTATCAAAAAGAAAGAAGGCCTGTGTAAGCCGTATAACACAAAAAAATCAAATATTTTAAAGCTTTCATTTATTGCTGAATGTTTCCCTGTTCGTATACGGGCAACATTTGGCAAATTTATTGAGTCAGTTTATGAATTCCTTTTAATGACCATGAAAAGTGAATATTAGGTTAATGGGGACAAGAATGAACTATCTTGTTTAGTTGTGGCGAGTCTTGTGAATGTATTTCACCTGACAAAGTGCTTGAGTTAGGAGGCTGCTTGATGAGCTCATAAATAAAATTCACGTCTACAATGTAGTTGATTTCTTTTCTATTTGAACCCCGCTAATTTAAGTTGGTGTCCGGTGGTTTTTACCTTTTAATTCTCTAAATATACCTTGCAGGATATTTGTTAAAGGGAAAAATTTCGTCTTGCCCTTTTAAAGTCATTTGCACATATTTTATTTAAATGACACTTAACTAGGCATTCTGTTTAATGACAGGCATTTTGACTTGTTTGGAAAACAACATTATGCAGAAATTATTAGGTGTTTACGAATATCGTCGAAACGAAGAGATAGCTTAATTCGTCAAAAAATGAACAGACATTCCTATAAACATAACATGGTAAAATACGTGTCCAGCAACAATAAGATTCCATAAACTTGTGTTGTTTAGGGGTTTGTTGAGACATCATGAAGAGGTAAATGCTTCGTTAAGACTAGGACCAAACCATTTCTACTCTGATGTATTTTACGTCGTAAACACACTGACCTAAAAGAGAAGTATTTTCGGCAGCTGGGAGTCCCTTACTTATATGATTTTAAACTATATTAAACCATTGTGACTGTGCATTACTGAAAGTTTGTAGTGTGATTATATATGAATTAATTTATTAGATATATTAATCTAGTGAAACAGCATGATTTCATGGATGGCATCAAGAAGAATGATGCAGGTTATTTGTGAATTTGATAACTGATATTTGTTACTCATTTCAAGTTTATCAGGAAAAGAAATATTTTTGGAAAATTGATGATTAACACCTCACCCAGTTTAGTAGACAGTCTTAAACCAGCAAATGAGAGAAGTTTCAGGGTAAGAATAGCAAGCCCAACCCATTAGAAGCAACTCACTGCTACAGATACTTCAAAGAACGGCAAAAGTTATATTGTTCTGCTCTGAAATTGAATGTCCCTCAATTATGGTACGGGTGACGGCAACGGGTAGAAGTCTTTGAAAAGTCAGTTGATAGATGTGTATTCTGTCCATTAAAGCAAAATTAAGCAAATTTATTTGGAATACTGCACCAATTTTAGGTCTGGTAAGACTGCTCACAGGGTATGATCTAAAACGTTTTAGTAATTCGTAGTATCAGAGAGAATGGAAGTGAATTCTTCGAATTGTTAATTAGACGGTCGGTAATCTCCTGTCATCAAGAAGATGACCATGAACACACCCATGATGTGTATTGTTATCATCATTTAAGCCACAAAATTTAAAGGTAGCATTCAGCGGGAACTAGTTTCTATAAAAATCAAGACAATAAGATTAAACTCAAAATCCGGAAAAGTTGCAATCATCTAATGCTATGCTCTTACACACAACGCAGTTCAATAGACGAAGGATTCCTATGGGCAACTGTAAACAGTACTGCACAATTCCTTACCAGAAGGCTTCATCAAATTTCGGTGGGTGACATGTGTGTCACACAGATGACAGGCAACACAAGAACAGGTATAATCATGAAATGAATGAGAATACAAAAGTGTCTGAAATCCGTTTGCTCCTTACGATATGCTGATCAGAACTAGTGTTTACAAGCACAAGGACATCCACAAAGTGAAAAGGGTTTCACAAGATATGCATGCCAAAATAAGACATATTTCACCTCGATCTCAAGAAAGCTGAGATGCAGTCATCTGGACACAAAATCAGGAAGTAGATTAGATGTGGGATCAGACCACTGTCTAGTGTAAGTAACATTCAAAGTTAGGTTCAAAGCCTTCAAAGCAGCTATAGATAAAACACAATCGAAGTTCTGCACACAGAAACTGAAAGATGAAACCAATAAAGGCACATTCACTGCAGGTATCAGGAGAAACTTTTAAACACTATGCAATCTCGCCGAAGAAACGTGTGAAATGCCCGTCAAACTCTCTGAAAGTGATTTTGAACTAAACCGGTTTGGTTGCCTTATAAAGGAATAAGTGGCAAGGCAAAGAATAGCCCTCTGAAGACTACTAGAAGCTAATAGAGGAGAAAGAGATAAGAAAAACAGAAGGTGTACAGGATAGACCAAGGGAAAAAAACAAAAGAAAAGAAAGACTTATCATTTCGAAAGAACTCTTGAACCAACCGCCACCTGCTACTCGTCCGAAAATATCCCCAGATGCAAAACAGCAAGTGAACACCTGGAATCTGATGGAAGCACAAGTCCTAAGTATAACAAATATACTGAAAGCTGGAAAGTCAGCAGGACTGAATAGAATGCATTCATGTTCAATGGAAACGGACCCAGAGACCTCAGCAGACATGTCGATACAAATTTTCTGAGATCATTTACATGGTTTTTAGACATGCCTGAGATTCGCAATGGTTATTGTCTACTGTATTTGTTATAGATGAACGACTGGCTTCTCATTTTCCCATTGTTATTCTATTTGTCAAGTCCTCTGAAACTTGACAGGGTTTATTTCCTCCGCAAGCATCCGATATGCCTAACTACACAACAACAGGTGAACTAGTAAATGCACATGAAATTATAAAATTTAAAATTAAGGTGCATTCTGAATAGTTTTTCAATCATAGAGTGACAGAACACAATGTATTGCTTATTCTTATCACCAATGAGTTTCTAAGGCTGTTGTTAGCACTTTTCCCCCTACTGTCTAAATCCAAGCATAACTCTTTCTATATACATTCTCTCGCCTAGCTTACCAATCGTTTCGCCAAACCGCGATGTATATTCATTTCTTAAACCTTTATATAAATCCTTTATCTAATATACAGATTGAAGTTAAAATTCCTTCATAACTTACAGGAATGAGTAATGTTTTGGTAAGAATCTAATAGTTTGTATTTCTCGTGAATTCGTTTCATATAGGTAACGTTATTCTAGTTTATTTTTACCTTTAGTTAACGAAGTCACAGTAAATCAGAGTGTGTTATCACCATTGGTGAACACTAAACATTTATTTTATCACGCAGTGTGCATAATAAATTCAGTCAACTAATCCTAAGAACACAGTTAAAAAAAGCACTAAGAAAAGATTACAAACTGTTCGTTTCAAGTACAATAAAAAATACAAAATTGAAACTGCTGCAATGAATTCAGAAGAGAGTTATGATAATTACAGGATAAACAGTTAGGTCCAGTTATCGAAAATTCACTGAAAACCAAAAAAATAACAGGAAGTTAACAATTAGAGGAAACAAGAGAAACTTATCTTAGTATTACACATCTGCTTCGAAAGCCAGTCTAGTAAAGCTTGCATTAGATTTTGTCTCTTAAAGTCACGTTAAAAAATTACAAGCAAAACTTGTTACAAGGGAATACTCACACACCATAACAAACAAACCACGGTAGTTAAATTTTTGTTAAACAATGTGTCAGCAGAAATCAGTATAAAAAATGCTTATGATAATTACAACTCATTATTTGCATCCCGGAGTGGAATATAGGGCTTGAACACTGTATTCCAATTTCCATAGATTTTCTATCTTCACTTACAACTGAATCCCTCACTGCTCACAAGGTTTCACTTTCTCTTCATATTATTTCCTGTAAGTCATCATGGGAATGTAAACCTGTCGCTTACCACTTCGGGATCCAGGCTCCAAATTGGTGATTGAGGTCACTCAACAGTCTGTTCAGCATATGTTCAGTATATATACGTCTTCTCCTAAAACCAGTTGGTCAATAAAATCTAGATTTGTTAGCTGCACTGGTAGATTTCATTTCTGCTTGGTATTTTTTAAATAATTATAGCTTAAATCTACACAATACGTTTACACAATATGTACATCTTTCAGGGTAGTCTGTTACGTAATATTTTCTCTTTAACCAGGATTTTCAAATAAAACATCATGTGACGTGTTGCTGTTCGATCCTTGGTCCCCTAGAAGTGCCCAAAGGTAGTTTGGAATGCAATTAAAAATTGCATGAGAACATTTGGTGACCAATGGACATAAATGGATGATTATCCTTTCCAGCTAATCATTTGATCTTCAGTGTTAGGTGAAGTCATATGCTGAATTAAATCTACAGTCTATCGGAAATGATTTTTATGATCAGTGAGGCAAGTCCCTGAACCATATAGAAACACTCACTTCACATATGACATTTGGAAACTCTAATCTTCTTCCTTATTCTGAATCCTGTAGAGCACATCAATTTCTAAGTAATGAACGCTTGTCTTGCTTCTCTGATCTTGGCTGAATTTCACGGAGCCGCGTGTAATAGCTATCCAGGCTACTAAAACAGATAGCATTCCTTAGATTCCTTAGACTGATGGCGAGTGGTGTGTTGTTCCTGTTCTTTGGTCATCTTCATCAACTCTGTCTTGTCTTTTTTAACGATTAGTCCTTCCTTCACTATTTTTTTCACAAACTTAGTAGTCTTAAGTGACATAAAATATAAATCATCCTCAAACTTTAGATTACTTAGTATATTGTTCAGTCAAAAGCATGCCATTCTACGCAATCCCTAACGTCTACCACATGATCCAGTACACCAGAATCAGAAACATCATCAGTGATACAAATCAGCCTTGTTTGAAAAAATTCTTTTCAGCTAGCATCACTATATAAGCGTTGAATGAAATTGATAAGGTTTTGAAGCAATTTGCTACTTCCTTCGCCATCGACATTCTCGAAGCCTTTTTCACAGACGATGAGTCGAGTGCCACTTGAAGTTCTTTTCGATGATGATGCGCTGTGCAGTCACTTAGTCAGTACATGATGAGATTTTTAAAATCAAGCATGTTTCTGCTAATGGTAAATAGATTGATTTTGTGAACCTTGCTAAAGTAACACTTGGAAACCGCTTGAGGAGACAGAACTGCAAGAATAAATGACATTACTTTCTGTTTTGCAAGAGTTACTTTTCCCTGATATATGAGGGATACAGATGACGAATAAACTATATAATCATCCAGACCTTTCAGTAGGCATTCACATTCATATAAAATATACTTGTAGAAAAAGTCTAAATACACAAGTGATGAAATATGTGTCTTTTTCCTGACAACTATTTGTTGCCCAGAATGATAAATTGCGTACAAATTCTCATTTATTAAAGGATGAATTTTGTCTTTTTGTGGATTTTTACCACATTTCCGGTTTGATTGAATGTATCTGCAATACAAATTGTTATTAGAAAGTAAATATATTTGGACTGGCTTTATTTCTAGAGAGATCACGTTTGATTTGATAATCTTTGTGATGCTTCTTCTCATAAAGTGTTATAAAATTAATAGATTAAAATTTAGTAAAGCATAATGTATCAGTGGTCTTCCTCAAGAATCGAGTGATTTATTGATTAGTTGTTCAAAAGTGAATTATGGTGGTGAAGACTGATAAGTAAATCGTCATCTGATGGAACAATGAGTTTATAGGGTACTAACTTCTTTTCCGTTTATAATTCGAAAGTACATCCACGTTTTCACGTCCTATGATGTGCTGACGCTCTACACGGTGAAAGGCGAAAAACATTATGTTAAAACGCTTGTTATTGTTACCGAGATCAAATATCGAAAGGCGCGAAACGAACGAAAAGTACATAACCACATAAAATATACACATAACAAAATGAAAAGCAATGTTCAGCAATACACTGGTAAATATTCCATAAGCCTATGTAAGATTAGTTTCTATAAACGTATAACGTGTGTACATGAATTAGTTTTATGGGAGTACAGTTAGAGTTTATACTGGGGCGCTACAAGTTAAAAACAAATAGCATACGTCCCTTGATGCCCATGGTTACGTTCTCTCGGCTGATAAGTCGAATTGTGAAGCTCTTACTGTCTCTCTAGACAACATTTTTATATCTAACTTAAATTTGTTATTAGTTTTTGGAACACTGTTCCTCTCGATAAACTAGAATTCTAATAGTTAACCCTGAACAGTATTTTATCCTCTGGTGTGATGAGAGAGAGAATGTATGGAGAGCCTACATCGTCAGGTCAGTAAACTCAATTTTTGGAGTTTCATACTTTGAAACATAAGGAGAATTCAGCAAAGTATTTGTTTCATAGAGTTAGAGTAATCTGTTCAGATGACTGTCTTAATGAGAGGCTCATGGTTATCTACTATATCCTAACTAACCTAAATTTGAATGTGTAAAGTGTTTTTCTAAATGCAGCTGAGGTCATCCGAATAAGAACCTGTATGTTGACAGGAAATTCGAACACTCACTTTCCTTACCTCGTATATCACTACGTGAAGTTAAATTCCACACTAGATAAGTAAACTTTATATAACTCACAGTGATACATCATGTTTCCACAATGCCTAATGATAATAATAATTTGGTTAATATGTTTTTTCAGTCATCCAGGTAGATCGTGCTCAAACTTTCTTCCAGTTGTCAATACTGTATCACTGTGTGTTGTACAAAAATTACTCATCTTACATGGAATTTTATCCTTCAACAGTTCCTGGTACAGCCTAGTTCACTAGCCCTTAAAAAGACGGAGGGTCGAGCAATGAGCTGGCTATTCAACCCTAAATTCAATCCAGTAGCTACAGAAACTTCGAATCACAGAAAAAACATAATCAAACTCATTATTCACTGTAATCGGAGAGGGAGAAAGACATCGGCCTGTGAAAGCCTTCGGAAAGCCAGCCTGTAGCTGTATCTTCTTTCAGTGAAAGCCAAATTAACCTGTTAGGACACAAAATGTGCACACATTCTTTAGAGTTGGAAGATCTGATCAGATTGCTAAACAAATGAGAAGTTAGGTACAGGGGTGTTCGGAATCTTTGATCAGTAAGAATGAAATTAGACCCATCAAGTTCCTAATTGAAGAGTCAACAATCTACTCCGGTCGCCAATACAACAACCACTGGCACATTAAGGGAGTGGTTATCATCATTTACCAATAGCATTCAAAGTTATTATGCAGCGAGGACAAATCTCCTCCAAAGCAATGATAGCAAGAAGGTAGTAAAGCTTTAATTATCCAATGCGAAGCGCTTACAAGCAACCCAGTCCAAGAAAAGAAGGAAGAACTTCACAGATAACTGTAAACAGTAATATATAAGATCCCAAAGAGCGATATCGAAATTCTAACTAGCTGTATTAATACCATACTGACAGCAAACAACATACGAGGAAAGCTCACCAGGGGTAGAGTGGTACTTGAAAAAATGCGTGAGAAAGAAGAATCCTTTGTAGAAGACTGTGCATTCAATGGTTTCATGATTCGAGGTAGCTTGTAAAAGCATATGGGCAAAAATGTAAGATGAGGAGCATGTGAAAGCTCAGATCTTTATTTGGTGGAAAAAATTTGAAACTCAAATTGAAAGACTTAGCATTAGCTGGATTCAGACCACAGTTCAAGTTCAAACTAGTAATCTGATGGACAGGACTACAGGGTATATATTCACATCTACAGTCAGGGCGAAGTGGCAGGCATTATACAGAATCACTGAGAAAACCTATGTGCATAAAACTGGAACTCTCTGAAATTAATCTTAAAGGAAACCTCTGCAGGCAACTTAGAAAGATTACATAGGTTAGTACAGGACAGAGAGATGGTGAAATAGATGAATCAGCGGTAAGGTGGACAGCATAAGCAGAAGCTGCGGTGAACATTTAATGAACTGAATAATGGAGTGAAGAAGAGTGATAGGAATGATAAAGGACGATCGTCGAATTGGCCAGTGGTGACGTCTCTCATTGCGGCACTGGGTGACTTGGTCCTGGATCTCAGAAATGACACAAGTTCATTCAAGTTTGCAGGTACGTCTTGCTGGCAAATGCCAACCAGCATGAAACCTAAGTCCAAGGTTCCCTTCCGGTTGCTTTCAACCATCTAATACCACTATATCAGATAACCAGGTCACTCTCTGAGGAGAGATCAAAACAGATGCAGCCATGAACGTCCGTCAAAGGAACCCAATTACCACAAGAAAGAGACGAATAAAGTCCTGAATCGACCATCAAATGCAACTTATCCAGAAATACAGCCAACGGCTCGCACAGAAATGCCAGTGGACACCAATCCCCAAACAAAAGCAGATTTGTTGAAGGCCAGACAGAAAGCAGCAGGGGTAGACGGGATTTCACTCTGAAGCAATAAAAACTGACCCAGAGACCGCAAAACATATGCTCATGCCACTGTTGCAAGAGATTTCGAAAGAATGAAAAGTACTGACCTACCTTGTCAAAATACTGAGGACAAGTGACTTGGGTCTCCTCAGAGAAAGGCGGAATCGTGCTCTTGTCAAAACTAAACCAAATAATAGTTCTTATTATCCCACAGGGACTGAAAGATGCTCTGGATGAGAAACTTTGACCGCCGGACACATTTTGGATTCAGAAAAAATAAATCATGTGCGCACCAAATCTCACTGCAACTGGAAATCATAGGAAAAGTATATAATTGCAGTTAAACTTCTATCTCAGCTTAATTGACTTAGAAAAAGTTTGTGATGGCTTAGACCTTGAAATAATTTGGAAATTGCTGTAGCGCCATGGAGTGCTGTGCCACAAATTTTTATCAACTCCACATGTCAGGTGGTTCAAAAGGGAAAGTTCAGGGGAGCCCATGAAATGAAAACAAGGGTACAACAGGGCTGCCTATTATTGCTGCTTATATTCCTGATCGCAGTGAACTGTTTCATGAGGCAGACTGTAGTAACCGAGAAGACAGGAAAACATTGAGGAAGACTCAAAAGATTTAGACTACGAGGAAGGTTTAAACTGAATGTCACACAAACTCGAAAAGTTACGGGTGGAAACCGGCAAGTTGCCAGAAGAAGCAGAAAACAGGACTTGAAGTGGATACAGAGAACACAGATGTGATGAGGACACACAATAACAATCAACGAACACCAATCGCTTTCAAGAGGAGAAATCTAAACGAAGTCAGTCGTTTCACTTAACTGGCCAGGAATCATCATTTCAGCTAAAAACAACATGGATGAGGATGTCGAAGTCATGATTGAGAAGGCAAGATAGACTTCATTACTCTGAAATCAGTCTTGAAATCTACTGCACTCAGTATAAAGAACAAGACTCTAAATTTCAACACACATGTCAAGTTAGTCAGTAATTCTGTATATTTCAGAGACTTGCAGTGTCACCAAAATAATTTCCCAGAGATTTCTGTAGACTTTCAACATCAGTTGCCTTCGCTGTGTAAAGAAGTCCAAATAGTCAGAAAAATTAGCTACAAGGACCTATTAACCAAAAACCATGAGGTAGAAAAAACAGATGAATAGGAAAACCCTTGATGAGGCCATTAAGTGACATAGCACACGATTGGAAACGACATTTTAGGCATCACATGGTTACATGGGGGAGATCATGTGGTGAGAAGATGAGAGGTTCTGTTGAGGCCCTATGGTAAATTTCTGTATTCTATCAAATTCGTTATGCATATTAGATTAGCGTCAAAGATGTAGATCTGATTTATAAGTAAATATTCCTTCAATCATTTATTTTATCAATTAAATGTCCCGAATGCCAATTGTTGTTAAGCCCTGTAGATGATGTTAGTATTGCCGGAACGATTCTCGTCTAAACCACTCAAAAAAGGCAGCGAAACCAAAGATGGAAGTCTGCTCCATCATCATTGTATCTTCATTTGGCTAACATAATTTGAAGCTATTTTTTCCGAATGTAAGTCAATTCAAACTGATATTTAAAATGTCTTTGAGACCTGGCATCAGTTAAGGAACCACTTTTAACCAAGAAATATTAGGCAGTTGTTGCGTCTGAATAGGAGTTCATTCAACTCTATCTGCCGATCATTGTGGCGGATTCGAAACGAGGAACTTCAGTTAGCCAGGTGATTAATCTGACCACTCAGCCACTGGGACAAAAAATAGCCCTCATTGATATTCAATGGTTCTTTAACTGATATTATTTCGCGTTCAAACTTGAAATCAATCAAATAATGGCGGATCAACACTTGAGAATCAGGTTAATGCTCACTGCAGAATGAAATTCTAATGAGGCATCGTGACCAGTGGGGCTCTCATAGTTGCGTTTGGGGACAGATACCCTCTGATGATATTAACCAGTAGCGGCGCATTACATTACAAACTGTAGAAGGTAATAGCTCATGGGCCACTGAATCATGTCCCACTAGTTTTTTAGTCAACCGAATCACTTCATAACCTGAAGGCCCTGAAGTTGAAACCCTTCTATTTGGGATGCGTACTACCAAGGATTTACAGAATAGGGTAGAACATCTATCCAGTAATCTTTGATTTCAGCTGATTTTCTAAATGACTTCAGTTCGTGAGTGAACTTGAGAGCAATCAGGTCCCAGAAAGCCCACATTTTAAAATCTAAAATAGGCTGACTTAACTGTAGATCATCCAGTTATTAGCTTTTATTCATGATTTGTGTACTGTAATAAGAGTGTAGAAATATGAATTTCAGTGCTTCGTCATTCGAAGATAATAACCATACCAATGATAACAGTAAAATGCGTTTATTGATGCATTCAGTCACATTCTATGGTATGAAATCTTTTGCTTCTTAGAAACTTTTGTATTTGTCGAAAAATCACCAGTAATGTTTCACGCAAAGTTGACGGAAGTGTTACAAATAACGGTGAAATGAGACGAAATGCTCAAGCTGAACATGTGTTATAAATAACCAGTTAAGATCTGTTATACTTCCTGTCTTTTTGTGTTGTGAGGAGTGTCATGAAATCATCGTTTAAATTGAAGTCACGCCGAGTAAATATATTATTTCAGGAAAGCAATCACTTATTGTAAAACGATTATACTGCCCTAGAAATCTTATGCAGATTGTGTACAAGTGCACTGGAACATAACTAGGATACATTAATTATGTAAATGTTATAGTGCGTTATGGCGTGACGTGCTGACAAGATTTTGTGAAACCTGAATTGTGTGTGTGATGTCGTTTGCAAAAATACTGAAAAATGGAATGATGGATGAGTTACATATAAAGGAGAACCAGAAGATCCTTGTGAAATAACAAACGAAACTCGAAAGGTAGACAAAAGAAACACAGTACGTGAAAGATGTGCAATGGCAGTTTTAAATTTAAACTTTATCCCACTGTAAACTGTCACATTGTTTCTACTTCACATTTTCTTCAAGAACCATGATTACCTGGATAAATGTTTTCCATTTGAAAAAGAATAGGACTTTAGGTGATAAGATTCGCCAACACCTGTCATTATTAAGACAGAATGAGTCCTGTATTAGAATATTTATGAAGTCCTGAGATAACTGAAGCACTCTGTCAGCCATGCTAAGAATATTAATATGAAAGATAAAGGTGTAATAATAATTCATTCATTTGTTCTCCCGCTTCCCTATGCTTTTCCTTTGAAACCTGATTGTGGTACTCCAAGAATCGATAAATCAACCGCAGACAATGTATAAGCACACTGTGCGCTAGCATGGGAAGTATAGTCGAAATTGTGAGAAAAAGATGACTGCAAGATTAATGATACAAAGAAAGCACAAATACACAAAAAGACGACATCACCAAGAAGACTGAATATCAAATATCTGAGGGGTGCTGTTGTGCGAAGAGGCAACATTTTACAGGGTAGAAACAAGTATGAGTTTTGAACTCAAAAATGCACTTAGAAAATAATTCTGCCGGTGGAATGATCCTGTAGAACCCATAAAACAAATTAGTGTAGTTTATTTAATACGCTTTAATTATTATCAGGTTGAATACTTAAATCACAATAACGGGATGGGGTCAATCAGATAGTTGAACACAAAAAAGAAGCAAAATCTGAATTAGTTGACGAGAATAAGATAAGTCCTGAAAAGAGCTCAGCTATGGCACTACATATGATCACATACAACCCTATATTGGGATGAGATAAGATGACATATTTAAAATCGTGAGTAAAACACTGGAAGGACAGATTGATAAATGAGGCTTTATTAATCTAATCAGAGGAAAATGAGCTCTATAGGAATGGCCCAATACCTGCTACGGGGAATTATACTATTATCACAATGGATAAGGAAGAAGAACTAGAAGGGGCAGTTGCACAGCTATGGTTTATAGGGATGTGAACGTTAATTTGAGTTCGAAGCGTTATCCAGTACATAATACATTTTCCCTGTGTGATATATTCGATAAAAAAATTAGAATGGATTGAAACACTAGCTATTATCCAAGTCTTACACTTATATTATGACTGCTGGGCATTAATCGGCGCTATTTCAACCATACAGTGTCAGGAACCATTTTTTGGGAAACAAAGTTATTCAAGACATAAATTTTATGAGTAGTTCAAGAACTGCTGAAGTACTGTTTCAAACAAAAATACATTAAATTTCAGTTCGTTTCACATAGCCACACTACCAATAATTACCTACGAGCGTTTGTGTTCACTTAGTATATAACAATCAATAAAGTGTTGACTAACATATCCTAGCAGCATACGACAAAATACTGGACATCTCAAGACGTTATCGCCTCTCTCCAAAATGTTTTGTTACTGACTAGTGTCACCTGTGTAAGGAAGCTTCCTGTATAAATTAAAAATATCAACTTTTTTAAATATACGACGTTTGTTCCACACCATTTACATTGTCATGTGGTCAAATACTGTGAACTAAATACCCTCTTTAGCAATCTAATCACAATATTTATACTTTTTTTGAGTGTTTTTCAGTCAACCTTGTGGTTATCATCCGTTTTTCACCTAGACTGTATATCATTATTTTGCTATTTGCGTACCGTAGTTTGATTTTATCCGTATTATTTGTCGTTATCCCTATCTGTTTAGTCTCTGATTTTAATATTTCTCTTTGTGGTTGTGCAATATATTGAAAGCGTGTTGTTTAACGATTTCATTTTATTTAAGTAAATGAGGGTCATTTCGACTACAGACTGTCTGGAGAGTGGAAGAATTACTGGTGTATGGTTCTTGTGGATAGAGGTTCCATCCTACCTTGCCGGGAATATTCCACTTGACTATGAGGTACTTCTTACACTATGATTAACTGATTTTGTTGTACAGTACCTGTTTTGTACTTAGAAAATACCCCTGGCTGCTTAACGGAACTGTTGAGGGGATTTCGAATTTTCGATGTTATTATTGTTGAACAGAACCATATTTCTCACGAAGAATAACAATTATTTTGATGAGTGTGGAAAGTTTTGTGTCTGTGCTTGTCTCAAAGAAGTTTCGTCAGCTTTGCAGAAGGGCGCGAAGATCTTCTTACTGACCAAAACGAGTCAGTTTTCGGCCTTAAATCAATGAATTCAATCTGAACAGTCATATGCTGATTCAAACATATACTTAAATAGAGTAATCTTCAAGTTCCTTTAAAAAATGTCAATTTTGTTAGCTGCACATTATAAGATTTAAAAATTGCTACCAGTTCAGCAGTTATCAAGAAAGGTTGTTTGAATGCAAAACACGCATCACATATCAAACTTTTACCACATCCTCCTAGTAAAGTAATGGTTAGGGACCCGAACAATTCAAAAAGTTACTGAAGACCATGGAAATCTATATCAATGAAACTCCTCTGCTTTGGACAATCCTCCAGAGGAGTGCCCACTACACCACCAGCTGTGGAAAAGCATAGTCTTCATGACGCAGGACGAAAACCTTTTCAAATTGAAAAGTTCATGGGTACCATGTTCAGTATATTCTCCATGAATCTTTTACGCAAACCACTGGCATGTATGAGAAACTACTGTAACAACTGATTTTGTGAACCACAGCGTTCACAACCACCGCTTAATGCTCCTGAGAGTTAGTAAATATTAGACTGTAGACCAATAGAAATTGCTCCCATCATGGAACTTATATTACCTCTTTTACCTGGTGATGAATCTAATGAATTACGTCAGAAGGTTGGATGTATCCTGTCGAATCAAAAGTAGAGCATCCCAAATTTGTCGAAGAACAAACGTTATGCATTACAAACATTAAGATCAGATAAATCTATTGTTATAACTAAAGCTGACAAAAGCAATATCACTGTGATTCTTAATTCTTAAAGACAAACTATACTGTCAAACAAGTGGAGTTGCAATGGGTTCACCAGCATCTCCAATTGTAGCAAACCTATATATGAAAGCCCTAGAATAGAAAGCATTGACAAGTTTTAGTTGTCATCCTAGAATATGGTACATATATGTAGATAACACATTTATTATCATAAAGAAAGCCGAAAAGTAAACTTTCTAACCGAGAATTATTTAATCTCAGAATATACAGAGTTTACCAATGAAGTAGAATCGGCGGAGGGAACTCTAAACTTTCTTGATTGTCTTGTAAAAAGACAAAATGACGAGAAACTAAAGCCGACACATTCCAACAAGTATTTGAATTTCCAATCAGATCATCCAATAAGAATGAAAGTTTCAGTAGCTTTAAATCTCGCTAACAGAGCTAGAAACATTATAACAGTAATTGTGTCTATAGAATAAGGTTTTCAGAGTGTGAAGCATATTTTATGGGGGAGAGCAGTAGACAAGTAAAGGTCAGAGTGAATGAACATAGACTATGCACGAAACGTCCACCTAGAAATGAGGTAGAACTAAAAAGTTTAGAAAAAAAATCGGCTATAGCAATGCATGCGATAGACAGAGGACATAAGATTGATTTCGACAGTGTCGAAATCCTTGGAAGAAGATTTCATTCACATAAAGAAAGGTTGACCTCTGAAGCCTTGCACATCTTAACTACATCGAATGCAGTGAATAGAAAAGAAGGGATAGACTTATCACCTGTATGGCAAACTCTAATGAAGCAAGACAGATGAAAAAACAATAAACACTCTATGAGCCTCCATGACCTTTTATATAATGTATTATCATGTTTATCACATCTGAATTGACGTCTTTCCATATGACAAATAACATACACACACACTCATACAGAAATAATCCTTTCAAATCAACTATAGAAAAATATACACAATAACAATTTGACATCAGTCATTATAAATATATGTTGACTGCTTGCATATTTCTATTGGTACAAATGTCCATGGACAAATGATCTTCAAATAAACTGACTTCAATTTATGTAAAAATTTTGACTATATATTTTGATCCGAATAAATCTGCTGAAGATGCTGTGGCTTACACAGTGAAACGTTCAGAAATATCCTGTTTTGATTTTCTTAAACACGCTGGAATTAATTTAAATAATTTATAATGAATTAATCCGACTCGGCGCTCAAATTATTCCAGGAAGTTCGTAGCACCTACGGTCTGGAAACTTATATTAGGTACCTATGTTTAAAACATTCCTGTATTGGCTTTTACATTCACTGCTAACTTTCAACGCACATCAAACATAAAAACAGAACTACAAGATCAAGTTCAATAATGAATGAAGAAGTAGATATATAATACTTGTCAGTAAATTCTTTGATATGTATTTCTAGCATCTTTTTTGTAAAATATATTGTAAAAACAAACAAAAAAACTTCATCATTCTAATCACAAAAACCACAAAATATGCAAATTATTTACACATCTTTTCAAGTATGAATACATTAAGTTAGAAAAAGTTTGGTTGGTAATATCTACTGTAATACATTAGATTTTATAAATATGTACAATTAAGAATATATATATACATATAAGGAATGACGTTAACTCATAAAATAGCGAGATTTCATCAAAGTGCTGAATAATAGTTAAGAGACAATGAAAGATAGAATCAAACAAATGTGACGCTTGGGGTTCATTCATATAAACGACAGCTGTTACGATTGTTCTTATTGTTATCAGTATAATTAATCAAAAATATGACACATTATGCTTCTTTAGTTCACTTTTCTTTTGAGTATACTATACAATGGACAACTTATATTGATGTATTGAGCCATTTCGAAGTAGGATTAGTTGAATACTTAAATAGTTGAGTAAATCATGTAGAATAGTTTATTAAGATCACTGTTGTTGTAAATATTATTACTGGTAGGGTGACACCGGTCCAGAAGGTATGAACTATATGCATACGAAAAGAAAAGAGACCATAGTGAAAATGAATAAATTTCATGGAATAAAATTACATTCTTAAGTTACGGTATAGTTATAAGCCACTGTTGCCTTTGAACCATTCGCTAATTCCATCATATATATGAGGGACATCTCCAGTTATAAGGACATGGTTCTGAATGGTTCAGCATACTTGATTTACTATCGCCTTATTCTTCATATGCATAAAATATGTAAGGAGAATTATTCTATGTATACTGTTAGATGCAATTTTTTGGTTAAGTGTATTCACTAATTCTCCAGCATTGTCTACACAATCTAAATTTATATTAGTTATATCATAGTTTACAAAAACAATTTCCCTTTACGTATTACAATATTTAACGTCTTTTTTTTAATATTTGCTTATGATTTTGTAATAATTTATGACTCTAAGATTAGGGAAAGCTCGCCATCATGTTGTTTATATTGAGGTTTGTATGTTTTCAAAAAGACACTTTGGATTTCGCCTTACATGTTATGTGCTTAGATGATTTATTACCGTAGCATATATTGGCATTTTGTAAAACAACTTGTTCATAACCTCATGTTAATTCCATATCCAAAGATATACGCCAATAATGATTAATGATCCTATTTGCCTTCTTTTGAAGATTACAGTTCCATGTTATTCATTTTTGAAAGGGTATAGTATTCCCACAATAAACTAAAGCTGGTATACACGTATGCATACATATATGTATGTTTACATATCAAGGTATAACATTATTGCAATTATTCTGAGTGAAACACAGACATTCAGTAGCACATATCCATTTTATCCTGTTCCCTGAAGTCTTCTATAGCCGCCACATGCACTCAACTCCCCCTCACCTCAGATGATCACTTTCATGTCATCCTCGGAAATATGCCCAACTTGTAGTTTCCCGTTCGGTTTCAATGGAGGGTTTGGTGCATGATTTTACTCAACGGTCTCTTCAGTGTATGCCCTTTCTTTGCTCCTCTAAATTTGTTTGTTAATGTCCGTAGTTTCTTATTAATTATCCTTTCTGACTAATTGATCTTCAAAATCAAGTAAAGATGGCTGTTGAAAATGTCTATCTCTTGACGCACTAAGTCTCCGAACAATAAGAACATTTATGTTAAAAGTTTGAATCTTGTTCCTTATGCTGCATCTTGCCGACTTCTACAGTGATTTCAAGGCAGTTAAAGTCTGTCTTACTTTTACGATTCTGCCTCCTCCGTCCTCATCTGTACTGGCTGTAACTGAAATGACGCTACCCTGCCAGTTAAGTGAAGGCGGTGACTTCGTCCAAATTTCTCTCCCTACAATTGATTGTTGCTTTCTGCTATTTGTTGTGTATTTTCATCACCTATGTGTCCTACATGTTCGCCATAAGGCCTGTTTTGGCTGCCAGCCTCTTCTGCCAACTAGTTGTTTCTAGCCAGGAGGCCTTTGAATTTGAGTAATATTAGACAAACGTCATCCGCAAAGTTTAGATATACTAGTGTTCATCTTATCTCTCCTTATGATCTTTTGCGTGCTTCAACATACCACAGTCAAAAATGACATCGTTGATTGTTGGTAGTCTTGTTACCACTGAGCTTTCCGACGTGAACTAATTCGCATATGGTAGTATCATATAGCTGTTAAATGAGGTTTATACAGATTTTGGATGTTGCGAAGTGGTTTATTAGTTTCTTAATTGCTTTCTGGCTGACATTATCGAAAATCCTTTCAAAGTCAATGAAGTTTACTGAAAGAGTTGATTGTCGTTTCATGCTCTTTTCTATGTCACTCTCTAATGTTGCGATTTGAGCTGCACATGAATTGATTTTCCTGATTCCGGCTTGTTTCGTCCTAATATTTTGTTTGGGGTAGACAGGATCATAATCGGTTGACAGTTCTAAAAATAATCCGTGTGTCAAAGCTTATATCTTACTTTCTGTCGGCGATATTGAATCCTGTGTTAACTGATATGACGAACTGTATATATAGCTATGCAGTTTCACAAAAAACTAAATTTTACCACCTGTAGTAGCTAATATGTGTTACTTACCAGCATTTGAGCTACTGTATGGTTTCTTTCTTATATCTTCACCGATCTGTTGATTCAAGGATGTACTAGACGCTTTATTATGCCTGATCTCATGTTGAACTTGTTCAAAATTATAATACAGTTTAAATCCCAGTTCATCAGGTCCAGTTATTCCATCACTTTTAAATCGTAATGTCATTATATATCCAGATGAACGAAAATACTCTGCTTCAGTGGTCATATGAATTTCAGGTTTATTACGAAATACCACCTTGTTTTCACAATATTCAATAATTAACGGATCTTCCGTATTCATACCATCAAACAACTGTACACGATCACCCATTGAAGTGTTTTCACAACTGAAAGATTTTAAAAACAAAAAAGAGCCATTTCCAGGAGTTGACTTGCAAAGATTTAGTTAGTTTTCAAGATTGATCATGAAATTACCACATCAGTTTGATAACCATTGAAGCCCATGGTGTACTTGAGACCTGTTTCATCCTTGTTTGGGACTATATACCAGTATACACCCTTGATACAAGGAGGATTAGGACATAAAGATTCTGAGTTCAATTCCTGATAAGATCAGAGATGCCTACTGCTCTAGGGCCGCGAACATGGTAGAAACAGCTGTACAGTGCAATTTTTATTCCTGTGGTTCCCAAACTAATGCGTCACTTCGTGATCAACCTTGAAGAGAGCTGTTGTTCAAACAGCGCTTTAACAGTTTGATATGCGTTATTATTATTTGAGACGAAATATTCCTCTTTTCTTTCCTTCACGTTCCCAGTGGAACATTGGGCTTCAAGCTAGAGGCTTGAAGTTTCAATAGCAGTGTTTATTTTTAAAGGATGTGGTTGCTAGCCTCATGCTCAACCTTTCCTCTTTACCAGTCTTATTATTGGCTTAGTCAGGTAAAGGAGTGCGTCGGCTGGGGATCGAACCCCGGACCATGTGCATGGTCGGCGAGCGTCCTAACCGCTGTGCCACAGACGCACTCCTCATTTGAAATTATGCGATTAAGCATTTTTGCACAATACCCAGGCTGTATCAATTGTAAGATATTTTTCAAAACAGTTTTAAGAAGTAATAACCTGGAAAACCCATCTATTCTATGTTTCACAAGCCTCTCAGTACTGCTACAGTTTCGCAACTATTAGGTTTTCAGGGTGTACAAGGTTGTACGAGAGAAACCTGACGTTGTATGCATATGGTTTATTACAAAACAGAAACCAATATCGAAGAAGTATATCATTTTAGAATCAGACCAGTGATCGACTCCTGAAATACCCAATCACACCTGAAGTACACATGCACTAATTCGAACATTTATTTGTGTTTGCAGTAGTTGCAAACTTGACTTAATAGTCCTACTGAATTGCTTACAAGCACAAATAATTTTCCTGGCTTTATTAAGCATTTCCAAGTTTGATTTAAATATACACAAAATTTGTGCTTACCTGTTAGAATTTCCAAGTCGCATGTACAAGAATTTAACCACTACTTTTTCTGTAGGTTGACCTATGAAAGTGTACACTATTGTTGTAGATGGTGGATAAGGTTGAGGGAAGTTAGGAGAAACAATAAATCCTTGGGTATGATTTGAAGGACCTGAAGATAAGATCAGTTTTCTTTGTACATATTTTGAATCCATATCGGAATAAGACTGACTACTATACTGAGCATCCATTAGGTCAGAGTGTATTAAATCGTCAACTATAAACAAGAAAAAAAAGTAATTTAAATTTTATAATTGTCATATGATATACAATGTTCAACCTAACACTGACAATCTATTTTTCTCTATATTCTCAAATGTTCGCTCTTTACATCAGCTCATACGAGGTAAATAATAATGATGTGTTTGCTCTCAGGGATTTGATTAGTTACAGGTAAAATCAGTTAGAGGAACACTAGAAAACTAGAGAGTATTGAACAACCGTTTCGCCCTAGTGTGGCACTCTTCACCAGTGTGCACCCAATGGAGTTGGAACCCAGGACCTTCTGGTTAAAAGGAGAGCTTATAAACCATTCAATCATTCAGACTTGACCCAATGGTGCTGAAGATGTTGCCTTGTAGGGCAATAAAAGCTTCGCAGATAAACCATCCAGCTCAGAGAACACAAATATATCAAAATCATCCAGCTGAGCTACAAATCTCTTTTATATATGTATTTATTATTAATTTATTTCGATTACAGCTTGATGCCACACCGTATTTTCAGTACAAGTATGGAATTTTCAGCATGGATATCGGTAGCCCAAATTTCTCAGGCCGAACATAGATATCGGGTGTGCGTCGGCAGGGGATCGAACCCCAGACCATGTGCATGGTCGGCGAGAGTCCTAACCACTGTGCCACCGACGCACAGAGTACACAAGCCGCAATACATTCCCGTCTCTTTTCTGCTCAATGGTGAAGAGCCCTATTAGTAACATTTTATCACCTAACCACCATAACAACAACTTACTAATGGTTTTATTTCATTGCCTAATCAATTACCTCTTTTTTCAAACCATGCAGACAAATTTCTGTTTCATGGAATTTCTGTCATTGGCACTAAAGTGTCTCAAGTTAATATTACGATTAGAAAGTAGTTGAATCGAAGGGGATGAAATTCATAGAGCTTTATTAAATTAAGAAATTGATATTTATGTGTATAAAGTGAGTCATGGGCTGTCCGAAAATTCTAATTATGATAACAGAACAATGTAAGCCACAAAACTGTAACATAATTACTTTGAATATCTAAAAGAAACTGTTGTGAATTTGCACCTCAGCTGATGTAGTACATAATTATTGATAATTCTAAAAATAATAATACAACAAAAGAAGCAAAGCTGGATTTTCTTTGCATATTTCACAATTATTAAAAGTCTGCAGGATTCAGCTTCAGTTCAATAGTCCAAATCGATCACTACCAAGAATTTTCGACTATATGTGAATCTATAGAATGATGATTATACGTACTTGGTGATAAAAAAGATAAAGGTGTCATGAAAATGGAAGTAACATTCCCTGAATTTTAACCGTTCTCTAACTGATACATATTCACGGTGTAAAATTCGTGAATTGATAGAATTTCGAATTTGTAAGTCTTTGGATTGTGTAGGACGAGTGTATGAGTGATTAGCGGGCTGACCGCACAACTTGAAGGACCTGGGTCCAATCTACGGTGAGACCATTAGTACACACGGCGAAGTAATCCCAAACAAAAGAGAAATAGCTATCCAGTATTCTCTCTTTTTCAGTGGTTCTCTAGCTGAGTCAGTTCCGCGGATTGGTCTTGAAACCATTGAACTCCCTACAAACTAATGCCATTCTATTTCAAAATTAAATGGGCCAAATTATTATGTTGCATTGCACAAAGGAGAATGAAGTAATGAAAAGATAGCCAAGTCTACAAAGTATATTCAGTGCAACTTTCATATTTTTCGCCTGTACAATTTATGACATTTAAAACTGATTCAGTGATAGGTGCTTGATTATCCCTGAAACAACTTTCACACGTTCATCATAAGATAAAAAGTGATTTCTAAAACATAACAAATCAGGCACCAACGTAATGATACACATTTCACTTGTAGATACAAATAATAGTAATAGTAGTACTAGTAGTCTATTCTTCTATTTATTGACTGTCAGAGTGTCTGGGAGAATAACATAAATCAACTTCAAATTGTTCTGTTTTTCTTAATGTTGCATGATATTTCCTCAGTTGTTCTTTCTTTCTACATTCGATGCCATTGTATTCACATATGCCTTTGTCAAATGAATTAGGATCAAATTTGGGTGCAAAAATAAACTTTGTAAGCTAAGAAATATATTTGTAACTAAGTCAAGCATAAAATACCTTGAAATAATTCTATCCTCTAACCTTTCTTGTTCATCCTATAGTCTGTTGATATCTAAGGAAATGTTCTTTCTAACCTACTGCATTAACAAGTTAAGACAACCAGGAATCTGTTATACAAATTCCAGTGTTTTAAGACTTTGTGTTTATTTAGGTAATGGCTCCAACGCCACTTTGCACCTTTCCGTTTTGCTGCCAACACGCACATTCTTTGAGTTTGCAGTACTGACATATTCATTAGGGTCAGCTCGTTACTACTTTAGTTGACAGACACTAAGACTCATGAGAGGAATGCTCTAAATCCATATTTTCTGACTCTCAGCAGTCTCTGTATTCAAAACTGTCGTTCTGCATCTCATCTGTTAGGACTGGAAGTCATTAAAAATATAAAAAATTTCAGCGACCTGCGTTCTATGCAACAGAGAAAGTGTTAACAGTGAAACTTATGACTTAATGTGGATTCAGCAAAATAAATGGTTCTTGTTTGTCATTTACGGTTACAATATTTTAATTATCTTATCACTTTGGTTATTAGTATTTTTACCATTATCATTTTATATTTTTGTATATTTTCGGCTTTATTGTTACTTTTACTGCCAGAAAGTTGCTGCTTTTGAGTAAACTGGATAAAATATTGTACTGAATGCTAAGAATTTCCATCAAAAGGATTGAGAAGATCATTTGTATGGTTGACCACTTGATGAATGTAGCCTGAATTCGATAACTGACTGTCACTACTCCATTCATTGGTATGAATAGTCGTCCCAGGCACCATTAAGCGCTAGTGTCATATATCCCAAATACCTATTGCTGATTCGCACTCAATCCCCCTCGATTACATTTTCTTTTTATCAAAAGTACTTAAAGAATCTGTAAATTAAAAACGAACGACATAAGTTCTCGAACTGATTTTCTGGTTGGACACTCATGTCACCAACAAACAAACACATTGGTGCACCTGTTGTATCTTTGCATATGAATGACACCTCCACATTGGCAATTTTTCAACCTTCCCATCAGTCCGTTCTTCAAACAATAATCAAAACAAGATCTGGAGCGAATTCGCAAAGGAAAAGGTGTACAGCACCCATAAGTACGTCTGGATAAAACGGAGTCACCTGGTTGGTTGCTCAAGGTCATTTGTCCGTTCGCTAGGTAGTTTCGGCTTGGGCTGCTATTCTTTAGATTTACCCAAAAATCTTTATAAGTCATGTAGAAAAGATTTTTTAGGTTGGAATCTTTTCATTTTATGTAGATTAGTGCACTGAGTGATTATCTGTACACTTTGACGGGTATCAGTAAACAAAAACTTTAATCACAGATACCAATATTTACGGAAAACATTAGGAATGAAACTGTGAAAGGGTTTTCGTGACCTATTGGCCGGAAATTCATTTAAGTCTCTAAACACCCATCAACAGATTCATTAGCTGGACAATGAAGATAGGATAACCAACCTTAAGGAATTAGCAACAGGGAACTCCAAGAGTTCAGTAAACCAGCTAACGACCTATTGTTGCACATATCGCTGAGTGATATCACAAGCTAAACCAACAGATTTAAAGCAAAAAGTCAGGTTTCTGAGAGTGTTGGGTAGAATACTATTTGTAGAGGAGATTAAAGCTTGTGGGTAATCTAGGAGTCAGTTAAAAGAGGTGACAGGCAACAGAATACAATGAAAGTGTGTTGCTGAGGTCCTACACACGGATGAGTATTAATCATTGTCGAAGAAAATGGTGCGTAAATAATAGTATTCTTTGGAGCAGAATGGAAGTTCAGCAACAAAGTAAAAACCAAAGATTCCGCGTAAGAAAGAGAACTAATAAAGTATCAGCTTGAGAATATAAACCACCAACTAATGTATCTACTCACCTTCACGAAAATGCATATTTCTTGATGAAGAGAAACCAGCATCAGCAACCAATAATCTAGACTTGTTAGTATTTGTTCGTGATAGCTCTTGACTTTCTCCTTCATTCCTACTGGAGTCAACTTGTCCATTCTCCTCATCACCTAGGAATGGTGAAGGATTCACTCGAGACTCATGAACAAATTCAAAGGTTCCTCGAAATCCTTGACCTTGGTATATAGGATTATGACTTACGAAATCCATCTTCAAATTTGAGGTGTGCGAAACTAATTGAATATTCATTACATTACTACAGATTCGTGCCAGCGTCTTTGTGGTTTCTTCATAGACTTCAGAAACAGTAATGAAATCGTGCTGCAAGGGCAGGTGATTCCATGTGCTACACCTATTCAAGAAAAATGAATAAAATCCGAAATGTTTCTTTTCGAGTATGATTTTGGTACTTGTCATTTTAAGTAACTTATTTATTTATTTATTTGCGCTTCGTATTTTTGAAGTCATTCCATAATTCAGCTCAAAATATGAAGTAATATTCCACCACGAGAAACATCTTGGTTCACGGCACTTGGACCCTGTTACTTTAATGAGAAAAGAAAGCTATCAGATTTCCAAAAGGAGGTCGGCGTATTGAAAGTGTTCTACATTAGTTTTAGTCTGCCAACCCAAGGTAAATTTAAGTGGTTCATTTAGGGCATGGAATGAAATACATATATCAGCTGACGTCATTTACATTCACATTGAAAATATTTAGGCATGAATGAAACTAACCAAATTTTGATACACTAAATCACACTGTTTAGGTAACATCCTGGCTTATAACGTTTTGGGATACCTTGAACAGACAAGCCTAAAACTTGTGATAGATGGGATGACATTTTACAGGAGACATGCTGATGTGACATTTATTATATGGAATAATAATAAACATATCTCCCGGTTACTTTACGCGTTTAAAACAATTAGTTCCCTTTATGAATTTAGATAAAGCAATAAGAAGACGTAATTTGTCTGAATCGTGTAATGTATTTGCGCAACACATTTCGAACAATCTGATCACACACGGACTTGTCATAGGAATATATATGAAATTAATAAAGAGGTAAGAGGTGAGAAAAATAGACTTAGGTCAAATTTAAAGGACATATTCAAGGTCAAAGTAACAATGAAGACCACTAAACCAAATAACAGAGGTAATAGTACATCTGCTATGGTGTCAAAACAAAATTTACCAAGGAAGGTTTAATGTGATGACAAATTGTTTTTGAACGCATAAAGGTGGCTTAAACTTTCTAATTGCTAGGGCTTCCACAAACTTTAGGATACGCCCCAAACACGTTTTATAGATAGGTTTAAAAGATCTGTTAACGTCAGTCTTATGTCCTGTTTCTATAATATGTTTTGCAATAGAGGAGCTAGGTCTCCTGTTCTCACCATTAATGGGTTCTGAAGATTCCATTTGTTTCTGGAGCCATTTATGAATATGCTCAGAAACCCTTACTTGCAGAGATTCATGAGTCCTCCTTATTTATGTGTGTCCACACGTTCTTTCAAATTGGTAAATACAGTGGGATGTGACATTATTTTTCGAATGTTTGAAGGGTTTAGATAGATATATTGGCTTTATATTCTCTATTAGGATGATATTAACTGCATAAAAAATCTTTTTAACAGCAGCGTTCAGTCTTTGTCTAGTTATCAAGCTTCTGTGATACCCCATATATGTTAGCTTGATGTACATGTCTTTCTTAGGGGCGAGTTGTAGAGTAAGGTAACAGGGTCCAAGTAACATGAACCAAGATGTTTCTCGTGGTGAAATATTACTCCATGTTTTGAGCTGAATTATGGAATGACTTGTAGAGTGTGACCCATTCTACAAGTCATTCTACAAGTTCAAACTGCATTTATGCGTTCAAAACCAATTCGTCATCACATTAAACTTTGTTTGATAAATTTTGTTTTGATACCATATTCTATAAGTGTGGAAGAAGTATATTAGATGTAGCAATTGTACCACACCACAATATTGTTTCCTGCCTTGATAAAGGTGCTAAGTTCGTTCGAACAGCCTTTTTAGACTATACTGCAGCTTTCGACTCTGTTCCTAGGACACTTTTATTAGGAAAGATGATTTCAGCACAAACAGAGTCCTGGGCAACTAGATGGCTGTCTTCTTATTTTAAGGACAGGAAACAGCATACTGTTTTGGCTGGAAAGCGCTCCACTTCTCAGCTAACTGAAAGTGGTGTGCCTCAAGGTGCAGTACTTTCTTCATTTCTTTTTTCTTTCTTTTTGCATGACCTTCCGAACTCACCCAAAGTTAACTTCATTAAGTATGCTGATGATCTGACCGTTTCTGTCTCTGTAGTTTCCACAACGGATTGCTACCATATGAATGGCTTCTTAGCTGATGTTAAGGACTGATCTGGCTCAAATGGTCTTAAACTAAATCCAACTAAATGTAACACTGTTGATTTCAGCTTGAGAAGTGAAAAAGATATGCATGGATTGATCCAATCTCATGATTGTTGTAATATTGATGGTACCATGATAGAGAGTAAGTCAAGTGTTTCTTATCTTGGCATAAGTTTCTCTTCAAACATTTGCTGGTCGTCTCATATTCTTATAGTTTCTAAGAAAGTTTTCCGTCTGACTTATTACATAAAGAAGTTGAGGCACTCAGGTATAACCCAATCTCTTCTCATACAATTTATTAATTCATGTGTTTCGCCCATCATTCTTTATTGTTCTCCATTATTCTTCCCTGGGCTACTCAAGAAAGACTATATAATACTACGAAGAACATTGAAGGCTGTCAGTAGGGTCAGTGCTATCCCTTTGACTCAATTAACCGACACTGTTGTCAATGGGCACATGAATTCTTGTAAACACTTAGCTGAAGTTATCGTGTCTGATAGTGAACATCTTTATTCACAATTCTTTCCTTGCATCTCTTCGGGTAAGACCAGAAGAAATTTCATGAACATTTATGCTCGTACTACAAAATATAAAAATTCGACCGTACCATATTTGGCACGAGTATTGTGTGAAGAGACGAATATCAGAAAAGAACTCTTACAACTTTTAAATCATTAACTAAACTATAAAATGTAATGATGCATATTAATGCATGTGTTATGTGTTGTATTATTTATTAATTATTCACTATGACCTAGCAGTGGTGTAATTTTGTTGAGGTTTCTATTTTTTCCTATTAACTATTATTATTTTAACATTTTATACATTTATATAATTATAAACAGAGCTAAACGATTGCAATATGTAAAAGAAACGCTGAAAATTCCATGCTGTAAATTGTTATTGTTGTGGAATAAAGTGATTATTATTATTATTATGTACTATTACCTCTGCTATTTGGTTTAGTGGTCTCCACCGTTATTTTGACCTTGAATATGTCCTTTTAACTTGACCTAAGTAGTCTATTTTCTCACCTCTTACCTCTTTATTGATTTCACATAAATTCCTATGAGAAGTCCGTGTGTGATCAGATTGTTCGAAATGTGTTGCGCGAATACATTACACGACTCAGACAAATTACGTCTTCTTATTGCTTTATCTAAATTTACCCGTTTCGTAAATATATATACGATTGTACAGCTTGATAATAAATTCGTTGAAAAGAGTCTCTTCGCTGAATATTGTGTTCGTTTCGTAAATAACATATGAATTTACAATTTGAACGAAATGGAAATTTCACTTTTTGGATCACGAACTTCCATGAACTACATATTGATAAACACAGATATGATCACGGAACATTATTCATGAGTATTCATAATTGATGGCGGTCAGTTGTATACTATATTTGTGCATATTCCTATATACACATGTTTCGGACTGTAATCTACTAACAATCTATTTACGTATAATTTTTCGAATTTTGATGTCAGCGATTAGATGTTATATATGCTTATTTTTCTACTTACTTAAAACTCCCTATTACAGATAAGATTATAAAGTGTTTTACAGCAATAATAAAACTCCTGTGTAATTCCATATGTTATTTTGCTTCCATGTACACCCTGAGCACAACTCTGTCATCAAACTATTTGTGTTATTACGTAACTCTTTTTTAACAATCATTTGTGAAAACATCACTTTTGTTACTACCCTCTTATATCAACATCCAATTCATCTGAACTTACTAATTGTATCTTCGTTTGGCAAATTTAATTTACGCACACATACAAAACAACCATATATATTTCCGATTGTACAGTTATGAAAATGAATTTGCCGAAAAGAGACCCTTCGCTGAACTACTGGTCTTCTGTCTATTAATGTTCGACTGAGGATTTTTCATGAATTTAAAAAAAGCATTTATGTCGTCAATAACAATAATTTTATCATTATTGTGCATGTATAACTGCAGAACTTGTTGGAATAGAAGTTATGGAAAAGAAAATTCCTTATTCAATAATCAGCCTTTTGTAATTATGGATTTGACTCTCTGAATTTCAACACTTTTGTCCGAGAAGCTTCAAAAGCAGTTTGCTTAGCCCTCTGCGTAATCAAACCTGAAACATCTTTTCAACAGTAGAACTTAATAATGAACTTTTCACTATTGAGAAGTGTTTAAGGGACAACAGATATCCCCCAAAGATTCCAGAATAGTCTCAATTTACCAAATCAAATATTTTTTTATTCCTTTACGTTCCCAATGGAACATAGGGCTAGAGGACTGAAGTTTAGGTAGCAATGATGTTTGATTTTACTAATTTTGCTAACCTCATGCCCAACTTTCCTCTTTACCAGTCTTATTACCAGTTTAGCGAGGTAATGGAGTGCGTCGACCAGTGATCGATCCCCGGACCACATGAATGATTGGCGAGCATCCTACCGCTGTGCCGATGACGCACTTAGTTATTGAGACAATTAAAGGTTGATGCGCGATATTTTCAAGTTGTTTTTCTTTAAATCCATTACAGTTATCTAATCTAAGAAGGAATGCGTTTCACATGAATTCAACAATCTGTCTTCGCTTATATGCAAATAGATGTGCATTACGCTAAAAAATCACATTTTATTTTCAAACATTCATCGTCAAATTTTGTAATAAATGACAAGGATTAAATTGAACTAAAATAAAATAACCGTTAATTTTTACTTAGTACCGTTATCTTATGCTTCATCGAGCACGAAATTATGTTACTTGACGGATTAAACTTCAATATTCAAATGTTGGCTTTCAGGAGGTCGAATGACTTGAAGGCTGGCAATAAGCTGACTTCAGTTAGAGAACCACTGTAAGCCAGGGAGTAGTGGACAGTGTTTTCGTCTTTTCTAAGGACCCTTCAGCAGCATATACATGTAAATCCATTAGCAAGGATTGAGCTCAGGTATTTTCAGATTACAAGGCAAGTTTGAGGATCACTCAGTCAGCTGTGATGGATTCCAGTGGCCAGTGAATTTCAACTCCTATGAATTTACGAAATATAGCACTAAGGTCAGGAAATGTGATTGACGAGATCTCGCCCTGACACTTTAAAAATGTGACACAAAACCCCTGCCCACAGTAATAACAATAATAATCTGCAGATACATACCTTTCAACATTACCGGTAAGATCATCATGTGAAGTAGGTTTCAGTCGAATAGACCGAAATGTTAGAATTACGCGTTCGTGTTTTTCTGCTTTGAAACTGTAGTGGCATGTTATTTTCGGTGGATAATTACTTGGATATTGAGGGGAGAAAAAATTTCCATATTTGAGGGTACCATTTTCCGTTTCTACACTTTGAAATTCATAATTACATTTTGTATTTTCTTTAAGCTTTCCATCTGAGAGATAATTACCTTGAATAACAAAAGCAAAAGCATGTATGATTAGAATCATAAAGAGTTTGCGGCATTTCACATAATTAATATTATAATAAATTATTAAAAGAACAATTGGACGTTGCAATACGTTTGACGATTTAATATCTGGAATTGGTAAAGCGACACTGAAGTTCAACACTCTGAAATTGTTGTATAGCTCTACTGCATTCTACACAAAAGTAAAATATCCCAACTTTTAATACCAATATCAAATCAGCACTTCTATATAATTCAGAGACTTGGAGCGTGCATCACAAAAAGCATTTCCAATGGAGTTTTATCAGCAGCTTCCTTCTCCTTAAATTAAAAGATCAGCTATTCACCCAGAATGAATAAGCAATCTGGAAAGTGGGATGGATCTGACATGTACTGAGGACACACCTGAGTGACATTACATCTTAGGTTCTTGAGTGGAACCTGAAAAGAAAGAGACTTGCGGAACATCGGTCAGATCATGACAGTGAAGAGATGATGTGAAGAGGAAATAAGAGATTGTAAGTAGACTTAGCGTCAGTGGCATAGTGGTTAGGATGCACGCCAACCATGCACATCGTCCGAGGGTCGACCCCCGACCGACGCACTCCTTTACCTCGCTAAGTCAGAAATAACGCTGGTGAAGAGGAAAGGTTGGGCATGAGGCTAACAACCCCATCCTGTAAAATAAGCACTGCTACAGAAACTTCGAGCCACTACCTTGAAGCCCTATGTTTCACTGGTGAACGTGAAGGAAATAAAAAAAGTAGACGTAGGATAAGTTAGAAATGGATGACAGAAAATGGAGTTGAATGGGAGTGTACTGCTGAAACCCTATTTTATATTCGCAATACAAGAAATTTATAACGGCAACAGCAGTGATAATCCCTTGCCAGTGTTTTACAGTATACAGAAATTCCTTATAACTCTACGGTCAGTTCATCTTGTTAGTGATGAAAACTGTTGGGTAGTCAAAAAGTGATGGCATTTGCTTTATGTACTAAGGTTGACGGAATAATGTCTAACGACTGTGACGTATTCCCACTACATATGAAACTAAACATTAAGCGGATTTCAGATTTTGTTAGATAGCAGCTTTTTCATTGAGTTGATGGAAAATGTTTAGTGTTGTTTGTCTCTAAATTAGATGAATTAATTACAATGCCTTTATCATCCTTCTAGACAAGATATTCAGGGCTAACTCAAAGGACAATGAATTGCTCTGCAATTAAACCGTCCAGACCAGCAAATACTATGACAAAATCACCTGTCACAGTCAAAGTATTTGATCATTATTTCAAAACAGGAATATATGCTTACACAATAGGCAAGCTTTAAATTTCAAAACGACTGTTTGCACTCTACTTCTGGTTGAAAAACAAGACTGGATAAAATTAGGCCTAAAATGAAACAGTCATAAATGAATTTTCGTGACTGTAGCATTCTGACGGTCAGCTGTATAAAACTAATTAGGTATGTCATACAACATATGAGTAGACCATATCATCAACTTCCTTTTTCTCATACGACTGTAGCTTCAAGTTGAAGAGTGTTTCATACCAACATCAGACTGATGTGAGAAAATTATCATGCACTAAGCTATTAATAAATTTCCTTTACGGACATCTTTATAGTGAATGGTGTATGTAACTGCCTTTACAAAGAAGAACGAGTGATAGGTGAAGAGCAGTTAAATGACCTTTTGACAGTCGAAGAGAGTTTTTCATATAAACAAAAAGCATTAACAGACATATACCAAAAAGCCTACGTCTCAAGGGAAAAAACTCTTTCAGTAGTGCCATTTCCGGCCATCTCCTTGATACGGGTTATGAGGTAGACATCGCAAAATCCTTTAAAATTATCAAGAGACAAAATAGCAGTCCCTATCAAACACCTGAAACCCAATTTATCTGTTCAGAATGAAGGCGTTATCAGTATTTTCTTGTTCTGGTAACTGGATTTCTTAATTCATTCTCTTCCATTTGATATAGTGTAACTTTGCTTGTCGCTTTTTTCTATTATTTGAGTTGAACTCACTTCATCGTTACTTAATTTATTAGTTATTAATCATCTTATTCACCTCTTGTCTTTATAACTTGGCGCCTTTAATATTGTATGCATACATTAATTTTTGTTTAAACCTGGAATCTGTGTCAACTGACATCACGTGAAAATTGCATTTTGAAGTTGTTTCTGCAAATAAACCTAATAATTTCTTTGGGCTTTAAGCAGCTGATGAGAAACTGACGAAATAAATGATAGTACCATCTTATTCTGTGCAAACTATTCTTCTTACTTTACTCAAATAGTATAAGGGAGGTAGAGAATTATGAAACTAATAAAATGAATGTTCAAAACTTTTCGTGACCATCGTCATTTGATTATGGGGAATAAATTGTTCTTAAATTGCCTTAAAAGTGGGCGCCGATGGTTTCGTGGTAGATTGCTCACCAGGTGTGCACGTGACCTGGTGTCTAATTTCCTGCTGACACATTTCTACACTTCATCTATTTTACCAGTCAATATTGAGCCTGGGAAAGAGGAAATGTTGAGTATGAGGTCAACCACTCTAAATGACGGCTGAGACTTCAAGTAGTCTCACTACTGAAGACTTATATTTTTCTCAAAACTCAACCAATAAAAAACGTTACTCTCAGCAAATAGCGAACCAGTGTGTTTTACTTGTTAAAATAAATTAAAACATCGGAAAAAATATTCAAAAGTTTTAGTACTGCGAAACGTACTTTTTAGATCAAAGGAAAACTGACCGATGAATCCCATTGGTCGACTACGTCTTACATCAGATGTTCTAGAGGCTGTATGAAATATTAGTATTAAAATAGAGCTGATTGAATAAAAATCGTTTTGTGGAAAATCTTCCAAATTTCCACAAAGTCTATAATCAGCTGGTCGCTGGTGATTTGTAGACATATTTCGTGGTATTTGTTCACGTTTTGTAGGTGTATGAGTGAAAGACGATAAAGTTGACTTGGGTTCTGTTGATACAAGTTTATCTGGATCAATTGTAGTAAACATGTCTACATAGTCAATACACCTGGCAGAGGTAGTAATGAGAAAATGAAGCATGTTATCAATAGAGAATTAGCTTCTTAGAATTATATATATATATATGTACCCATGTTTATTGTGATATAATTTTAATTTTGATTGGATTTTAATAAAACACGTTAGGACTAAAGCAATCGTGAGGTCCTTTCACGCATGGTATAGTAAAAGACTTGAGAGAAACTCCGTACTGTGTAAAAGAATTCACAAAACACCTTTAAGATAGCCAAACATAACATCTTATGTGATTATGGCATTCACCTGTGCACGTGATATAGAATGACAAATGATTAACTGACTAACTATGGGGTCGAGTTAAGATTTTGTTTGGAAACAAGGATTAACTGGAGACAAAATACAAGATCATACAGCACGGTGAATTTAAACATATTATTCTGGTGAATTCAAGATGGTGGGAGTGAATAGTAAAGAAGATTACGATACAGAAAAAAGAGCCTGATAGATTTGGAAACATAATGGCGAGATCAACTCAGTAAACGGAAGACAAAATTAAGTGGAAGTTTGCGCAACAGAGCGAAACATGAAAGCACGGGAACAAAGCAGTTATGGTTACCTGGATGTACGCAGTTGAAGAGGATCCACAAAATAAATCAAGCTCCTATTATCCTGTAAATGTATTTATTATTTTTTTTAAACTAATAAAGGGAAGCAGTTATTTGAAATACCCGAGGAAACTTGAATCGTACTTGACTGCCACTGTTCTACTCATTCATATAGGCGAGAAAGGAACGGAGGGGAATTCGTCTTGCTGTAAATTATATACTCACACTTAAAAAGAAGTCGAGAGTGACCTCAACAAATATCCGCATTTATATCAGTCAAACAAAAGGCATAGGCATAGTCACAAAGTCGTAGTCAGTATCATGTCACTGATAACTGAATTACGCTTTCATAGATGTTTTCATATCAATTTTCAGGTTCATGTGGGAAATCAAGCGAGAAAATGAAAAGTAGTTGTTACCAAGTTTCCTATCACCTTGCAGTTCCAGTCACCAATTTGCACTGTAAGTTGTTATCATCTCTGGATGTTAAGTCAAGAAAAGTACTGAGAATGAATATTCACATTTGCCTGAGTTCAGGTTTGCCAATATTTTGCAAAACATAAAACTGCATCAAGTTTATGTAGTAGAATTTTATCCATATCTTCATTAACGCAGAATAAAAGCCTCCTTCTTGACATTTAACGACATTAAGCCGATTTTGTTATAAGGTTATATATTCTAAGTAAGACATTTCAGAGAATAGACGTTTATAAATTGACCAAGGCATCTTCCTGGTAGAATAGTTATACTTCAAACCGTTAAAAGTCAACTTGGTGTGGACATATATGACACATATAGTTATACTTATACTTCCAATTAGTGAGGAAGAGGGGAATTAAATCACCAATACAGCGAACTCATAAATGTTTCTCAGAGATGGAAAACAATTATTCGGAACTTGGAAATACTAAAGGGGTTATAACAGGAGGTTCAGGACAGTGGAGAAGTATACTTTGAAGGCATTGAGGGTGAGATATTTGTGATGTTTTGCATCTTGTAACAACTTCATCTTATATAGATTGTCTTTGTAGCTGGCTAGAATCATATAGTCATCCACAATACTTCTCTATCAGCTACAAATTTCACCTAAACAAATTTCAAACCCTTGCTTTTATTATGTTGATAATTATTACGTTATATCTTCTTATTTTCCGAAGCCACTTCATAGTAACTGTCACACTTGTCAAAAACTCCGAACTATCCATTATTATGGACCGATATGGTTTAATGAATATATGTACAGATGTACAACCTTTGAAGATGACTCTGTCCAGAAAATATTCCTTCACAGGGTTTTCATTAATATTTTTTGACTAACGTGATTGTTATTATTGCGACAGGGCTTTAAAACAAAATTTATTTTGTCTCGGAAAGTTTCTGACACTAAGATCATAGTTATTAGGAAGGTAGATTGTATCGATAAGTAATATCAGATACAGGACCATTAGGAATCAAGGAGCATGCAGTGGCAGGTGATCCTTCCTTTAGTATTCTTTAGAGAGTTGTAGTTTATTGAATTTCAAGCCAGAAGTAGAAAATTTAACGTGATAGGCATGTAGTCTGAAAGTCTCGGACTCTACCTGATTGGGCTTTGAATATTCACAACTAGAGATTTTCAAATATAATTGAATCCGCCATTCGGTTTGGAATGGTTCACTAACTGATATTTATATTATTGAAATCTAGATTAAAACGCTAAGACTCTTAAAACACTATCTGCGATGCTATATTAGAGAACATGGACCATTATTAATTTTCTTTGCCACGGAAACATTAATATCCAGCTAGTCGTTGCCCAAAATTGCAAAAGTCTATCAGCTATCTTATTCTAGAGTCAACAGAGCGGTCACCCAGTTTCAACCAGAATTACCAAGCTGCATGTTACTGTGACGCTGGTAAGGATAATGTTCATACTTAAGATATTTAACAAATAATGAACTCTCACATGATTTAGAACTATTCATAAGGATTTAAAGCCAACTTCATTAAATACACAATTCCCTGATCTTTTTTACTTCGTCTTTAAGTCGGCATTTGACGTTTAGGATTGAACAAAACTACCTTGTTTTCAGACGAAAATTGTCATTAGGGGTTAGTAAGCTGTGACACACTGAGTGACTCAGCATTCTCCAAGAAAATACATATAAACGGAACAACCTCTTTTACCAACCTGGGAAGCATAGTTTCAACTACAGGAGGAACTGACGAGGATATCAAAGCAAGAATCGGAAAAGCAAGACAAGCTTTCACTACTCTCAAGTCTGTGTGGGGGTCAACAACACTCAGCATCAAAATTAAGATCCGGATTTTCAACTCCAATGTGAAGTCAGTCAGTGCTACTATACGGATCAGAGACTTACACTGCGCGTCATAAAGAGCATCTCAAACAAACTACAGACCTTCATTGACAGTTGTCTTCGCTCAATACTCAAGATCAGATAGCCGGCCAGAAAAGATCAGCAACAAAGATCTCTGTGAGCGAACCAACCAGGAACCGATTGTGAAACAAATAGGCAGGAAGAAATGGAGATGGATTGGCCATTCTCTGAGGAAACCATCAAGTGACATCACTAGAAAAGCCATTGCTCGAGTGGAACCCGAAAGGGAAGCGGCGAGTTGGTCGTCAGAGCAAGGGTGACTTGGAGGAGGTCATGTGAAGAGGAGATGACAGCAAGTGGGCAGATTTGGAGCCAGGTGAAAACTCTAGTAGAGAACCGAACGCAATGGAGACGCACGGCTGAAGCCCTATGTTCCTGTAGGAGTTAAATGAAATAATAATAATTAGTTGTGTATGTAGTTAAAGACGTCGGATGCTAAAGCCTTCAGTGTTGCATAAAATAATTTCTAAGCGAAATTCTGTTGACCACAATCTGAATAGTTAAATGCTTACATTTTGTCATCAAAGTTTGTTGAAGTAATTACAAATGACCCACACATAAATAAAATTTAATTGGGACATATTTAGTTGAATGTGATAGGGATGAAAAGGACATTTTCATTCGTTTTTTATTGTCTTAGCCCTTCCTCGTCTCGCAATTTCACATAAGCTCACAGATAAAAATAACGCAACAAAACTCACGGTTACATAATTCTCACGTGGAATATTTATTATAAGTTAAATGTGTCCAAATATTATTATTAATTCAAAACTACAGAATAAAGAGAGTCTAGGTGAAAGGCAATGAAATCCTCTGCGTTCAGACATAAAATAAGGACAGGGATCAAACTGAATAAAGTTCAGTGTATCTCATGAGATTTAGAAATCATAAAATTTAAGACGTTCAATGTTGAAAGTATAGTATTAGATTCCATAAACTTAAGATGTTTATAACATACACTAGAAACCACCTGATAAACTTCCTAGGCAATTTTATGACAGGTTGGTCACGTGTAACCGATATATATTTATTTAAAAGTTACATATATTACAACAAAACAACATAAAACTATGAACTTCGATAAATTTCAAGCAATAATTATGGATCAACTTGAAGAAAAAAACCTGAAGCTAATACACAATCCAGTAGAGGAATTTTTTCCTGTAAAAATATAGAATGCGGTGTAGAGGAGTGTCTGTTCGAAAAAATTCCCTATCAGTGAAAGTGATCATATATGGCATCATTTCTAGAAGTTAACACTCTTATAAGTGAATATCAAAGGTTCTTAACTGTATCATATGGTTGGCGGCAATCGGCAGGAAGCCTTAGACATAGGTTCCGTGCTCGTCGTCAATCACCAATAAGGTGTAATTATAACTATGAAGGAATTCATGTCCCTTCTGAGATCCAAACCTGCATCACCCAGTGATTGCTGCAGTCAGATATGTTACCACTGAGCTATTTCGGCTGGCGACTGACCTCCTGTAGGAATGTGTTAGATATTTTTTTGATTGGATACTAGTTAGTAAGTAGTGCAGACTGAATTCTGTCATTCAAGTTTGCGATGTTTGCAAAAGTTACTAACTGCTTTTCACCAAACGGAAAAGTGGGCAGAAAATGTAACTGGAGATTCTCTGAACATAATGTAAATCCACCATATGTTCAATTTCTGATATAATTTTCATTTACATTTACTGGCTACTGTAGGACAACGAAAATGAATTTTTGTGAAAGCTCTTTTCCACCTAAAATATTCTTCTTCAAAATATATCATTGAAACATTTAAAGTAAAGCAAAAACGACTTAGACACAGAAATAAATACAAGTAGATGAACAAAGGGACTCCTTCTGCAGACATTTTTCACCTAATGGTACAATTGCAATCTTGCAGAATTACGCTCGTTTCTGTGAGATGATTTTGTTAAGCATGAAAAATAAATGAAAATTGGTTTCGTCTATATCATTATGATGTCTTGGAATGGTGAAAATTAGTTTTTTCATGGACATTTTAATTCTCACAAGTAGTTAACTAAAGTTATCTTGTCTGGTACCAAACATTCTCTTTATCAGCAACCTTTTCTTTGCATAACATTAAAATTCATGCTCGCACAACTAAATATAAAAATTCCACTTTACCATATTTAGCACCGGCTTTTTATAAACGAACGAATGTCAGGAACGAGCTTATACACTTTTTATATCAGTAACGAAGTTACAACGCATAACAAGGATTATTATGACATGTATGATCTATTATATTATTTATTCATTATTCATTCTGTTCCACTGACTTTCAGATTTTGTGATTTTACCACTTTTACTATTTTACATATTTATAAACTGATGAAAAGAGGCCAATTGTCGCAGTATGTAAAAGAATCTGAAAATCCTATTGTATATAATTATTCTTTGGAATAAAGTGATTCTATTGTTCTATTTTATTCTATTATCACCGATGATATTCTTAATTGTGGTAGACTGGATTACGCATCAGACTGTGGGGGTGGGGTGGCAGGAATATGCTTGACGATCGATAAGAAGACTCTAGAAGATCTGGATTTCACGCGTGGATGATTTATGTTTAGTTCACACACACTAGAAGAGTTGCAGGTGAAGAGTTATAAGCTGGCTGAAGAAGCAGCCGGTGAATACAGGATTTCGCTTGAACAAAGAGAAGACGGAGGTGATGAAGATAACAAACGAACAGCAGCAACAACAACAACCAGCATCAATCACCATCAAAGAGCGAGATCTGACAGTGGTTACATCCTTCACTTATCCAGCCAGGAAGCACAGTTTAAACTACAGACAGTCGGAACGGATGAAGCCAGCCGGAATCGGAAAGCCTTCATTGACCTGAAACCAGTTTGGAAATCTTCTGCACTGAACTCAGCCAGCATACTGAACAAGATTTGGATTTTCAACACCAATGTCAAGTTGGTCCCTCTAAACGGGTCAGAAACTTGTACTGTGTGTGACGGAAAGGGTTTCCAACAGGTTTTAGACTTTTATCAACAATGCAATATTCACTGGCTATATGCTGAAAACCAAATGGCAGGACAGAAAGAATTTGTAACAAGATCTTCTAGGTGGGAACAAGCCAACCAGTAGCCGATCACTCAACAAATATGTAGGAGAAAATGGAGATTGATCAGGCATACAATGAGGAAACCGTCAAGTGAAAGCCCTCTCCAGGCCATTGTTCAAGTGGAATCCGAATAGGAAGCGACGAGTGGGTCGTCGGTGCGAAGGTGATATGGAGGAGATCATGTGAGGAAGATATGAGAGATCATAGGCAATCGTGGTCCTAGCTGAAGAGAATGACAGAAAATAGAAGAAAATAAAGATATGTTATTGAAGCCCTATATTCCGCTCGGAGAATAATAATATAATAATTATTCTATTCTGGTTAACTAATACTGGAGATTGAGTTGTACAAAAAGAAACTTTTTAAAATTGGATGTCAATAGAAAGGGTATAGTGACAGGTACCAGAAGACGAACAGAGTGAACAGAAAGGTAGTTAAGATGATAAAAGTTACTAAACTGCTAAATAAAAGGTTCAGAAACGGTAGAGACAGCAAAATAATTATTTAAATCCAGACCTTGTTCAAAGTTGCAGAGGTAGATGAACAGGTTTCTTTAGGGTGAGCAATTCTAGTTTTCTAAAGCCTTCGTGGTTCACTGATAGAATACCCGCCTGAGTTTGATACTCTTCTGACACACTCCTATGCCTCACCTATTTTATTAGTTGATGGTAAGATCCGAAAAGAGGAAAGTTGGGATGTACGATTATCAACCTTACCTTGTAAGATACAAATTGAACGCCAAAGCCTTAACCTCTGTATTTTACTTGGGAAACCGACCACAGCAGTGTAAACAGTGAGTCGACAACATTTTAAGGATGTTTCTGTTTACTTCGGAAATAAATTTGAATCAGACTACCTCTTAGAATGGCTGCCTAATATTTGAAATATGTTTAATTAAAGCACTTCATTTATTGTTTAAATTTACTGTACTTAAGAGTTATCCTTTTATCTCTCGAAAAATTATAAAATTTAAAAAAAGTGGTGAATTAAAATGCACATTTTATGTTTTAATAAACACTTTAATTTAATTTACAAGTTACCTAATAAGTTGAATGAAAAAAGCAAGCTTTAATTTTTTTATTCCTGTTATTTCCTCCCGAAAAAGTAATTACTGTCTAGTTTTAAAACAACTTAGGCTTACAACTGCTTTTTGCATGCTTAATATCATTTTTTTGAAGTTCATCGTTTCTTTCGTTTCCATATTGATAAAATTTTGAGTGTATGCGATCCCCAGTGAACCACGACTGCTCAATGTTTGCTTGAATCAAAGCATTTTAGTCGCATGTTCGTTGACACTCAACACCATCCGTTCAAAAGAATTTTAATGGAGTGACAGGGGATAACTGAAGAAAAAACTGGAATTACCAGCTATACTCAAAGGACTAGAAGCTACCTGATCCAAAGCTACTTCCTATGGTTGCAATTATGTCATTGAGTAGTCATGTAAAGACGAAATGAATGCTTAAGATCAGTCGTGGATCCATCTGAAAGAGATGTCAGATGGCTGAATGCAGTGAAGATGTGATGCTGAATTCATAAATATTCCTGTTGGTACACAATTAATGAATAAAATAATTTCTAACATAGACAAATTAAATGGAGCGAACACGATTTTAGTCAAATGAATCCTATCTTAGAGTCAAGTAGCCAGATACCCATTTTTAGCTTGATTAATGCAGTAGGCTGTCAAGTTGCTCCTTACAGAACTATGAGAAATTTCTTGTAAGGGAAATGTGATTAATTCATGAAAAATTCTCATCGAAATATTGTTAGAAACAACACAATTAGTTCAGGGATGAATCTCTTTTTGACAAATTCATTTTGTTAAGGTGTACAATCGCATTTACATATGATTTCTTTTTGTGAAACTTGATAGTAAGTAAGGGGTGGATCGCCAAAAGTTTAGTTGCTATTATTAATCAGCATATATGGGAAGCTGGATAAGGATGATGAAATTAGATGGTGAGATAAATAATTTAGTAATTAGGTGGTAATATGGTGCACATCTAAACAAAGTAAATTTCACGTTAAATAAGAATTCTGGAGAAGAGATGAGTCAGAAGGGGTCAGAGAAACAGAGCAATTAAACCTTTTACGCTAAAAATAATAGGTTTTCCTTACCATGATAAATCTCTCATCTACTTGTATTATGTTGTATGCGCTGCTCTGCTTTCTCCGACTGGATAACTACAGCTTCAGCAGTGCCAGGAGGTAAAAGCTGATTGTCTTAGTCAGGAGACAATTCACTCTGTAGATCATCTTGAAGAAATAGTTTGTTGAGACACCGTGACCAGTGTCCACAGGGTGCTTAGGTATTGCACTCTTTATAAAGTTGCTGCTACCTTTTATAACCATGAGGAATAGTGTTGTTGAAACCTTTTAGACAGGCTCCGCCCTGAAAGACCAATACACCTCGTTTCACAAGAACAGGCGATCTGATATATACATACAGAAGTGGTCGTATGCAAGATCTTGTTCTTTAGGCTTCTGCATAACAATGGACGACTTGAGAACACATACTTTCAGTGTTGCTGCAGAGAAAGTTCTTTTTAAAGAAAACAAAGTTCTCCTCTTTAAAAGGTCACTGAATAGGTCACTTTTGAAATCAGAGTTCATATAATTATCCTTTTCTGCAAGGTTGACTTTGAAATTTTTGGCTTTAAGTTGCTACTGTACAGTCAAAGGAAATTAATTTTTTGAAAAGAAACTCTTAGAATATATGTGAAAGCTCAACAATGAGGCAAATCGCCGGCAGAATTATCCAGGATCTAAAAATCCCTTTTCTGCCTTTCATTGGTAGAACAAAGCCTGACGAAACTTGCACTTAACATGAGACTACACATTCATCAATTCGTTTACAGAGAAAATTGTGTAAACACACTGACGAAATAACAAAACAGTCCCGGACAGCTGTATCATGCAACCATTCAAACGGCTGTCTATCTAAATATACTGCTGATTGATTGATATAAGTAGTTGAACACCATTCATATCAACCAGTATCTCTTGCTAGAAATGTAAATACCGCTCACTTTTAGCCAAGCTCATAAGCCGTGTGCCAAGCTATGACTCATCTTAGAGAAAACAATCAGTTCCAGCCATCCAATATCTAGTCATCCATTTGGATAAGCTAGTAGCATGTTAAATCAAATTTATTTCGGTTTGCAACGGAATCGGTGTTCAAATTTCCCCCTCCTCAAACGGCGCAAGATCACAAATCTCAAGATTAATTCGCAAATTGCAGATTCGTTTGATCCAATGTTTTTATTTACATTAAAATGTAACACTTCTAATATTATTGAGTTGTTAACTGTATGACAGCTATAAATAGTAAAACAAGACAGAGTAATAATTTTGTTAGGAACACGTTCACTCACTTTTTATCAATAGGCTTTCTTAAACTGAAACTCCAAAATGTAAGTTTAACCAATTCTGTCGGCAGTCCTTGAAAACGATACATTAAACAATCCAATTCATATGGATACTTTTTTGGATAACTTGGTGTTTTAAATGTACCAGATTTATGCACTCCACTGTCAAATACATAACATCGACAGTCTAAAAAGGACAAAAGGCAAATGCAAATAAGAAACTAGGTGCAAATGGTTCACTCAAGAACAACAAAAAAACTAGTGTATTTCTCCGCATTCAATGCATTTTCATTTTGTATTGTGGGAAATTTAAATATTACACCGTATGGTATATGTGTATATACATGGAGAACTAAAGTAATTAACCATAGCCCCATTTTTTGTCAACCAGTGAAATCAAATTAAGCAAAACACTTTATCTAGTTACTACTGATAACGAACATCAATCAAAACGGAGTTTTAGTGCAAACTAAAGATAATACCCAACCATCTTTCTCTCCCTCCCTCTATTTGTTCAAAAAACCAAATTAATTTGAATAAACATTGGAATGAACAGTATAATATTAGATATATAAACAAATACCATGAAATTATAATTGCGAAAGTGATTAGCTGTAAGTTTTACTATCATAAAAACGAGAGGTAAGAGATACTGATATCATGGCTCAATGCTGGAATGAAGAAAGTGCATCAACATTAATATTGTTAGTGTAAACATATATTTCAGATAAGCAAAAGAATATTAAAAAGATGGTTAAAGAGACGAAAAATATTTTTTCTGTTCGACAAACCCATTGACTATAATATACGCGCATTCTGGATTCCTCTGCCAGTGGTCATCTACCCAATTACTTCAAGGTAAATTATTGAGAGAGAGTAGAAGCATTGGCAAAAAGTGGAGTTATATCAACAGAGGCCGAATACTACGGTCAAACCAAACATGACAAAGTCCAAATAGAATTAGGTACTCTGTACGTTCGTCAATTTATATTAAATGAGTTAGAAGGTTCCAAAATTATTCCCAGTCAAGGTTCATAAAATTGCGAAAAGGGATTAAAATTTAATCAGACAAAAAACATAGTAGGATCATAATTACTCAAGAAATTCACTTTTTTGTGCAGCAAGCGACATACAGCCCTATTCGGGAAGTCATTCAAATACATACGCAAAATCCTATCGAACCTCCTCAATGGGAGTGGGATTAAGGCCTCTGGGTGTGGCTGGGTCACCAGCTATCCTGAATGTCAGGCCTATGCAATGTATTCCAAAAAATTTATTCAACTGTTGTCTGCAACATAACCATCATAAAGTGTCAGTCTAAACTTTATTATTCAGCTTGCCTTTTTATTTCTGCTTTTTTTACCTTTCCCAATCCAAATTTGCACTATTATCTTTTAATCTCAACTTGTCCATTTTCTTATTACCATATTTTTTATTCTCTGGTTGCATATAAAGAGTTGGTTTTTACAGTAATTATGATTCTAAAAAGTTTTTCATTTCGACCTTCCTGTTTATTAATACATTTTAACCTCTATTTTCCATTTTATCAATCTGACCCTTGACTGTGAATATTTCCGCAACCTTTTTACCCATTCACTATAAAAACACGAATGTACAATGTAGTCAGTAATAACTTCGTCGAGGGGAAGACTTTCTTCGCTACGATAGTCTTTTTATTATTTCCTGATATCTGATGAGTGTTTTTCGAGATAGGGGAAGAAAAAAAGACTATAAATGCGGCTTCATATCAAATCACGCTTTCGCCAGGATCATAGATATTTTCATAATCACAATAATAACAAAACAAACCATGGTAACCCTGACTCTATTTTATTTTTGTTTTGCCTTTCTGTCAGTATGCCTGTGTGTTTGTCTTGTTACGTAACAGTCTATTCAATTTTGACCTTCAAGTTTCTAAATCTACTTAATTGTTTGTCTGTTTAAGTTAAAAAATGTTACTTCACTATTCACCCCCACCCTCTTAAACTCTCCACACAAGATGTGCAAATTCACTCTGTTCTCTGACCCTGACCCTGTAATATGCCTCTAACTAATCAGTGTTCCCCAAAAGTATGGTGGAGGTACGTAGATGACACATTCACTGTACTTGGAACACAAGATATAGATAGGTTTTTCGAACACATAAACTCGAAGGTTGAGGCAATTCAATTATGAATTGGAAAATCAGGAAGAGGAGCTCCCAATGTTAGATTGCAACGTAAATAGGAAAGAAGATGGGAAGTTAAACACTAGTGTTTACAGGGAACCCACACACTCAAACAGATATTTAGACTTCCGATCATCCCATCCTATGTCAGTAAAAATAGGATTGGTGAAATGTTTAAATGACAGAGCACAAAAATTAAGTAGTACCAAAGAAAATCTAAACCAAGAACTGATACATATAAAAGAAGCCTTGAAACTTAATGATTACCCGGATAAATTAGTCAGGAAATATATAAGGAAATGTAAAAATAAAATAAATAATGATAGTAGCGACAGTGATAATAACAATAATAATGATAATGATAATAGTGATAATAATAATAATATTAATGACGACACCAACAATAGAGAATACAAATCATCAGTAGTAATTCCATACAAGGAAGGAGCCTCGGAAGCCTTACGCAGAATTCTCAACAAGTCAGGAATAAAAACGACATTCAAACCCACAAACTCAATTAGAAACAAGCTTTGTCGGTTAAAGGATCCTGTAGAGCCTTTAAAACAAAACAATTTAGTTTAACTTATACCCTGCAATGATTGTCAGGTCAAATACATAGGTCAAACTAGTAGAATAGGGGCAGTCAGACTAGCTGAACATAAAAACTTAGCAAACTCCAGATTGGTTGACCTGAATAAAATAAGAAATCTAGAGAATAGTTCAGCTATAGCACTACATGCAGTTACACACAACCATACAATAGGATGGGATAGGATGACAGTTTTAAAATCTAATGTCACAGGTTATAGGGAGAGATTGATAACAGAAGCTTTGTTTATTGAATCAACTGCAAATACATGTAATAGGAATGATTCATCACCTGTCCCCGATATATGGAAAATTCTACTACCCATATGACAAATAGGAGAGAACAAAGAAAGCTATTAAACTCAAGTGTCGAAGTCGTGTGATCACAATTGATATGATTATGAACAATAAATTTTGTTCGAAACGTCATCCAGTAAATAATACTGTTTCACTGTGTGATATACCTAATAAACAAACTAATATGGAATTACTTACTACCACAGTGCCCAAGTTTTACACATATAGAAATCTGAACTCTTACCCCTCTTATCTAATTCCACTATATATAATTAGTTGTTTTTTGACACCGAATAATCTGTCTACCTACATCAAATTCTGGAATTATCTTCCTTATGCCTTCTATCTATAACTCCAAGTAATTATGAAAAAATTTGTTCCACAACTTTCCTGAAACTTATAAGTTGATTTTGTTTAGGATGTATGCAGTTGATGAGAATCCACGAAATAAAACGAGCTCGTATTATCCTGCAAACATGGTAATTCTTTCTCTCTTCAAACTAATTAAGGGAACCGGTTGCATGAAACTTGATTCAGTTATTTCTTGAAACAACCAGATTCAGTAAGCAGTAGATGTTGAGACAGTGAATGTCTTTCATCTACTAACATCCACCCATATATATATATATCACAGATTTCCTATTAATTCAACTCGATTCATAAATATGACTAATTAAAATGCTAGAAATACAATTCGATCGATTGCCATTTATCATGTTAAATGATACATTTTTACATCTCTGTCAAAAATTAAAGAAATCTAAACCGACTTCATATTTTTCTAGTGATAAAACCACAATAAAGAAATACGCTTTCAGTTATCGATGAGTATATACTATTGGACACAGAAATGAGACATGGGAAAAAGCTGGGTAGAAACCCACTAAATGAATAGAAGTTGAAAATAAGACATGACTGCAAATAATATTGCCTTCTACCAGATAAACGGGCGTTCACAGCAACAACTTTTTTCATGTATTCGCCTTTTCAGCGGAAAATGGCGCTTCAAGTTAGAGCTGTGAAATTTCAGTGGCGGTGTTATTTAGTTATATGGGTTAGGCTTGCAGTTCTCATGCCCAACATTTCCTCTTATTCGGGCTTACTAGAGACTAGGTGAGGTTTAGGAGTGAATTAGTCAGGAATCGATTCCCAGACCACATGCTGTGTTGGCAAGCCTTTTATCTGTGAATCACGTATAAAAATTAACGGTCATAGCGAGTTGTTAACAGGCTGACAGCTATGAATTAAACAACTGGCCATGATAATATTTTTCTTAGTATCAGTGATAAACAGTACGGAAACATATGATGAAAATAGTAATGAATAAAAGGTGGTTATACTAACAAATATTCAGAAATAGCTGGTAGAACACAGACAGAAAACCAAAACCTGATGAATATCACGTATTTTTACTTGGCCTAGGAATGATAAGAGTGAGCAGCATTCCAGCACATTACATTTATAAACCAATAACAACAATAATACCTTTATTATGGACAGTTTCTTTGTAGTCTACGGAATTTTCAGAGGAGGTTATTTCATGATATTTTCTCCTAGTCCAGGATCTTCAAATAAAATATTAATCGATAGTGGACCATGTGACACAGTGCTGCCTGACCTAATGTACATTGTGAGATTTTTGTTTTGTCTCCGAGAAATGCGAGGCATTTGGTTGAAAGGCACTTTTAAATAAATGAACAAGTACATCTTGAGACACGAGTGTATTACACTGGAAATGTCATCTCATGTATTGGGATATGATGTTGCCACCCTTGATTATGCTTTTTCTCAAATAAAGTTGAAACTTGAGAATTATCAGGTTATAAGCATTTTAAATACTTGCGAGAGAAATAATGCCGACAGGGTTCATAATGTAATCGATTTAAAGAAAGTCAGGAAAAAGGAATTCTATGCAATAAAGTGACAGATGTTTTAGCTAGCCCAAGTTTCAAGCACGCTACCAAAGATTGATTAACATGTAAATAATAAGTAGAAGCTTTAAGTTACATTAAGAATGAAAATGGTATAGTAAATAGTTCCTTTTCTAACTTCTGACAAACATAAAGAAGACGTTATTTACCTGAAACATGTAATACGTATTTGTGCAATGTGTTTTCGACATTCTGATCACACAAGTACTCATCATATAGGAAAAAATGTTTCTGGGTCATGGCCATAGATGAGGGTAGAGAAATGAGGTCAAAATAAACCCGCTGTGAGAATATTAATGATTTAAATGAACCTTGGTTCTAAAATCGAATCACTAAATCAGGTTCAAAGTAACGGAAAATGATTTTTAAACACACATAACATGTTCAAACCACGTTTATAAATAATGCTTCTTAATATTCTGTTGAAATAAATAAAGGGAATAGAATGATCCAAATTTCTGAAGAGTAAATTCCCTCTTTGTACTATCATGAGGCTAGATAAATCCTGTTAAACAAAATCGCATCATTATTTCTGAAATTTATTTGAATACTGATTTGACGGAAAAATATAAATTAGAGAAGAAGTGGCTCGCGTGGTCCAGGTAGACTAATGTATAACACATTAGCCTTTGAAACTACGGGAAAAGAGTTAAGAACTCGATGCGAACACCATCACTCAATGGAGAATGCAGGTACATCCAGTGAGGGGCCTCAGACAGGACGAAACGCGCTAGTCAGTATCTATCGATTGATTATTAATTAATTAATCATTAATAATAAATGCTTAAAATTAAAGCTCCAAAAGGGAAGGTTATGGATCAAAACATTTAAGTGATCTTTTCACTGGATGAGTTAAAGTATTCTACATAAATTTCCCTATTAATCACTCCAAAGAGATGGAATATCTTCATGATTTTTGGCTAAATAATTTGCTGATTTAAAAAATATCTTGTGCATTAATCCAGACCTTTTATATTGTACATAAATTAGTAAAGTCAAAATGTACAGTTGTTACGCATCACTGTATTTATCTGTCTGCCAACAAATGTATACTGTAACAAATTTCCTCAAGAATCAACATCGGTTAGAGTGTCACGAAAACCTAAGGAACGCTAGGCGGATGTTTCGTCCCGCTTCGAGACTTTTCCAAAGTGTGCAAACACTCCCTCACCTGGAATCAAATCATGAACCTTTAGATCCCGAGAACATGCTCGCTGGCTATTCAGCTACTTAGACTGGACTTCAAAGACTTGTGAATTCGTAATTCTGTCGAAAAGTAAAATGGCAATAGCAGCAAATACCGCTATCTATGGCTGGTGACGAAATCTACAATGAGACTAATCAAGATTTTCGCAAAATCCTTTCTCTTAAGAGATATCATAAGGTCATGTTTATTGGGTTTTATAGTTTAATCCTGAAAATCAATCATATCAGTTCACCTACTGTCCATTAGTTAATTTAATGACGTCCTTACTGAAATGTAGTTTATAGATATAAACCTGGCAATTCTGTATGAAGGTAGTGTCCAGTAATTTTTGTGCGAGTGTTTCATTATTAATAAGCATCAAATGCGAGAAAAGGTAAAAACCGAAAGGCTACGAATGGACAAATGTCGATTTATGCATTTGCTTATGCACCAGCATTATCTGATCATAAATTTAAAATGTTACCCAACCATCTGCCGGAGTGAGTTTAGCATGTGGCTACTTCATGAACTCATACATGTCTTTTATCTTCATTAAAAACCACTTGCACTTACAAAACATAGCCTGAATGCTAGAAATCAAAGATCTAAATAATTGACTGGGATATCTTATCAAACATTCAAAATTCATCACATTATTAGCTCGGCATACAACCTGTGATCATCTAAAAGAAAGATTACACAAACAAGACATTACTCTTTGATTTCAAAATTTTAGTAAACACAGGCATAAAACTCAAATAATCCATCAGAATCAATATCTGAAACTTCCTTGAAACTCACTATGAAGCGGTAATCAATACAAAACTGCGATAAGCTATTACGATACAGGCACTCACCTTAGTCTATTTCCTCACTTAAACAAGCATGCTATCTAGCTAACCACAAATGCTTTTACATCACTTTTAATAAAGCGTAAATTTGAACAGTTTGTCTTGCGCAAAATGTATCAATAGATCTGTTTCAATTCATTGATTAGTGAGTATAAAACTGGCTTATGCTGAAATAATTACAACGTTACCATAGTTATGGGTAACGCTATGCTAATTTCACAACAATTGAGTTCTGTAAGAAACATAAGGTTTATTAATAATTAAATGTCTATGGTAAAATATGATTCGAAAATTGAAGGCCCTTCGCACTAATATGATTTGCGCAGAATATGTCGTTACTTAAGTGTGTAAGGTAGTTTCCATTTTTGTTTAGGTGGTTGGATACAAAACACAAGAATAATCTACATTTGTTTATTTCAGATACATAAAGGAAGAGAGTGGTTAAGACAAAATTTACTATAGATATTTACAATTCCACATAGAATTTTATGTTTACTGAAATGCACCGACCTAATAAGATAATTTCATACGTCGGACGCTCGTCGACCATGCACATGGTCCGGGGTTCGATCCCCGGCCGATGCACTCCTTTACCTGGCTAAGAGAGAAATAATGCTGGTGAAGAGGAAAGGTTGGGCATGAGGCTAGCAACCCCATCCTGTAAAATAAACACCACTCCTACCGGAAATCAAGCCACTAGCTTGAAGCACTATGTTCCACTGGGGAACGTGAAGGAAATGAAAATACACAAATTCCCGTCAGTGAAACTGACAACACATGACGCAGGACAAATCGGATCCATTACTGATCTTGTCAGTATCTTTTCTGATGCATATATAGTGAATACTGAAACTTGGTAGTTCCATTAGTTTTACCATAATCAATTGAAGTCAAATGTAGAACAGTATTTCGGAATCATCATGGTATGCAGATGAATCGAAATATAAAATTACTGTTGTATTCGATCATGGAGTGTGAAAGAAGTCGCTCGAGCAATATAAAATGGGGAGCAAAGGTAACAACAAGATATTGTGGCATATAAATCAAACGATTACCTAAGAGGTTCAAAGACGAGTTACTAGGGTGGAGAAAGAATTACCACAGTTTGTTTTCAATATACACGTCTGATTTCATTCTTTTGATAGTGAAAGCCTCTGAAAACTTCAGGGGACTTGAGTTTGATTGTTTGTTTATAGTTTTGAACGAATTTTATAGGTATACGTGTGACAGACTGCAGCTAGATAGAAGATAAGAATACGTTGGACCAATGGGAAGACCACAGAAAATCTGGATTTCACAGATCATTTATGTTTAGTGTTACAAAAACTAAAAAGCCGAATTCTCAACATTGTCAGTCATTCCTTCTATAGTGGTTAGACATTTTGCGTGCTTATGACAGAAAGCGTTCCCAACACGCTGAAGATCTTTATCAACGGCTGCTTTACCTCCATATTGAAGATCGAATGGTCAGAAAGAATTAACAACAAGAAACTCTGGGTGCGAATCAATCGAGAGACTCATTTTTTTAAAATACGCAAGAAAGGTTAAGAGAGCGGAATTTAATGAATTCATCCTACTTCAGCAGAACTCGTCAGCTGAGTACTCTGCTAACAGGGATACACATACTAATAGATCAACATTAAAAGATGTAAGACTGATAAGCAAATAAACTACATTGAATTAACCATGCAAAACGACACGCGTGAATGTTTTTCAGGTCACGTTCAAATAGATGAAGGGAAAGAAGTATGAGAGTATAAGATGAAATGTATCTTGGTCCAGTTACATCACTCACATAAACAATTAGTCACTTGAGAATATGTCAAGAATTGCTAACTGAGTAATGTTAGTAATAATAGTAATAATAATTTTGAAACCAGTTCAGATAATGCTACTGATAAAAGGTAGTTTTAAATGAATCAGGAATACTAGGAAGAGGTAGAAGTGCTAATAATATTGATATTAGTAACAATAATGACAGTTAGTAAATAAACGTATTTCCATGGTAGATTCAGAGTGACGGTAATTTCATTTCTTACACAGAGACCTGGTTTATAAACCCGAATTGCACAAGCTTCCCCAATTTCGAACATCTTCCTGTTTATTTGTCTACCTACAAAAGTGAATGACTCAGCAGCTTGATATCACGTCCGTCGTCCACAAAGTGCTTTGTCAGCAAACATTTTGACACTTTGAATTCAGCTGTTTTCGATCACGTTGGCAAATGCTCCATCACGTTAGTAGACGATAGCCTTTCTTTGCAACCTAAGTATTTTCCTCTACAAACGCAATCATATTATTGCATGCCGTTTGAAGTGTCAAGGGTTGGTGAGTAGTCCTTCCCGGATTGTTGAAGCACCCGCTGTGTGGTGTTAAGGAAGAGGAGTTTTGCAGCACAATAAGTTCTCCTGATAGCTTTATTGAATCCTCGTTTGACTTCGACTTATACATCATCGCCTTTGAAGGACTAATTAATACTTACAGATTTCTTTGGGACCATTTGGATAGTTTCACTGTGGCTCATTTCGCTAGGGTATTTATTGATGGACTTCTCAGGTTATCCATTCTTAGATAAAATTTCCTACATTGTCTTTATTTTATTTTTAATTGTACTGTCAGGACAAAGTTTTCTTGATGTGTTGAACAGTAATCTGACTAAGTTCGTCTTATATTTGATTGCAATAGAACTTTTAAAAATTAATTACTGTCCCTTCAATGAAAACTTTATGAATACATATCTTTCGATTGTGCATCAGTGCTTTTCACTAGAGTACCGCCAGGGAAATTGATGATATCAGCTTTCTCGTGTTCTACCATAAAGTTAAGATTCGAATAGCATGAGCTGAATTTCATCAACGGGTCTTCAGCTTTTGATTTGCTTTCACAGACAATAAAAATATCATCCACATATCGTGAGTATAATTCTGTTTGTTGTGCATGCTGTTGCAGATTATCGGCGTATACGCCTGACAAGAATAAATCCACGGAAAGTGGTCTCAAGGATTTTCCTATTGCAACGCCGTCGACTTGAATGAATAAATGCCCACTGAATGTGAACTGGACATTTTTAGCACATAAATGAAACGATTTCCCCAATTATGATGTGGGGATGTGTATGTTTCCACCTTGTCTACATATAAAGTCAATAGTTTTAATGAGTGGAACATTTGTGAATAGGGAGTTAACATCGAAAGGGACCAAACGCTCATCGGATACATTGACATTATTAATTACCTTGACAAAATGGAATGGACCAGGAACTATATACGTTCCAAAGCGTTTCCGCAAAGACTGCAATAATTCACATAGCCACTGTGCTAATTTGTAGCATAGTAAATTTATCATTGAGATCATAAGTCTTAGGGGAGCTCTTGGTTTTTGTATTTTAACATGGCTATATAATTTTGCGATTGTGTCAAGAACCTTTTGTTCAACAACTATATGGAAGCAAGTGTAATTTACCTGGACGCACACTGAGGTGACCTTCCATCCCTGAATGAGACCGAAATGAGTGGCCACAAGTTAGATCTCCAAGAGATCATGTGAAGAGCCAGCTAAATAAGACTACAGATGGCCAGGTGAAATGGTTATGTGCCACTGTACATTTTGCTCCGCTTGGAACCTAGAGGAATAATAAAAATAACCTAACGTCCTGTGTAAACCAGATTTCTCACGATAACCTCATCTAATTATTTACTTCCTCCTAATTGCAGACTCTTCGGTATATATTCTGAAAATCCATCTATTCATCTATACCACATGATCATTCTTTGTGATTGTTTGACATTTAAACTCCAGTAAATCAAAGTGTGTTAGAAATAGAAGTGACCTACTACATTCTTTTATTTACGCTGCATGCAACTGACAAGGACATTATTGTATTGTCCAAATAATAAAATAATGTGATGGGTAGCTTAAAATTGCTGTTGCAGGTATTCTACTTTTCATTTACCGATTAGATGACGCCATTTCTCCTCCAGTAAGTATACAAACATCAGTTTTTATAAATTACTAGAAATAAGCTCAATCCACGTTCAGGTGATGCTAGTTACAGGATATTGAATACAACTGAGATTACTTTTTTAAACTTCATTTTTAAAGTTTATTCTGTACGTAATCAAGCCAAAAAGTCGAATGAAAAACATTTTAAACATGCTTACGTAGAACATGCACTGATATATGAACATATGCCTCTGTGCTTTCAAAAATTAAACCTAAATATCATTTAGCTTGACTGTTGGACCACTAAACAGTGTTTATTTATCAAGTTTTAATGTAGCACCTGTGGCATTTAATGCAAGTTATGTATTACCATTTTCGTGCATTCGTCTACGATTATCACTGAAATACAAACAGTTCATATTTGAAATAACTGGATTGTGTCTTATTTCCTACAAATACAGTAAATGGAATACGACGAGTTTCATTTGTTATTTATAAACACTTTCGATGCACAATTCCAATGATTACTACAAGTATTACTGCTGTTATGAACGCAGATCCAAGCATTGATTTTAAATACAGGAAAGTGTAGTTTGAAAAGCAAAAAAGTAACAAACGATTGCTAAAGAAGTCACATGTATAGTCCGAAAGACAGGAAAAGGACAATGCCAGAAACAGTAATCCATTTGTGACAGTTTTCGCTCGTTGCGTATTTACTAGCTACATATCAAAATCTCACATTGACTGAAAATTGCTGAATGATACTGGGATGTCATAAGTGGTTCATTTAGTCAGACTTAGTTTCTAAAATGATAGTAAGTGGCAAAAAAGGAAGTAAGAGTTTGCATTTTAATGATGTGAAAACTGTTATTCAGTGAGAATCAGGGTGGTTGAAAATTCGCATGACGAATGCGAAGAGATTGAGAGGCGAAAACTAAGTAGCTCATCCGCAAAAATGTTACAGATCGATTTCTACAGCCAATTAATGATCAACTGATGTGTGGAAGACAAACTATCACTTTGGGCCACTTCAATATGTGTTTACAAATATACTTTCTTCTGTGCAGCTACTTGTCTTGCCTGCATAAAGTGAAAGCTTTCATAAGGCACCTCACAATACTAGCTTGGATCTCCAGCACCTTGTGAACCCAAAACACGCAACTCCACTAGAGTCGTTTATCAAAAATATTAACAAGGTGAGACCAAATGATAGAAAAGGTTCTAGGGCATGACACTTGTCTATGTCGAGAGTTTTTGCATTTCGTCAATATAATCCTGAATTATATGTGTAGCAAAGTTTATTCAGTTTCTTATTCAATTATTGTCCTAATCCCTTTCCTAGTGTTAAGCTGCTAGTTTTGGTCAATTCCAATTTTATTTCTTCCTTTTCTACTTTTAACGTAAGTTTTACTTATTTTCTCACATCCTTCACACCTGTTAAGTGGACACTCAGCTACTTTGCTTCTCATGGGATAAAAATTTTTACATTAATAAATTTAAAACCCTTTCTTCCATTGTGTCTTTGACTATTACGCATATTGTTTATCTTTAGAGACCACTTCTAAGTAATTGCATCAATTATATCATAATCCTCCTTACCATAAGTTTTTGTTAAATAAACATTCTCTAAAAGTTCGAAGCATTACTTAGCTGCAGTAAATTTAAAGCACATGACAACGCTGAATAAAGCAGTATCTCATGAATTCATAAATTCCGATAGAAGGACTCGTCAACTGAATACTCTACAAACATTGCTGTTTATTCAATTCCTTTAAGGTTGAATGAATACAAACACATGAACATTATGACTACGAATAAGTATGAATATGAACAAATATACCGTCTTCGAGTTTTACCATGGATTGATATCAATTACAGAACCTTAGAAAACTCAGTTGTACTGGAAAGCTGTTTCACTCCAGTTTCTAATTCATCGGCAGTATGCACCACCGTGGTTCAAACCCACAGTATTCTGGTTACAAGAAAAGCTCGTACACCATTCAGCTACTGGGACCTAATTCAGTGACCGGCCTGTGAAATCTAACTTCTACCAATTCGTGATTTTAGTGCGAGAGCCAACCAGTGTCATCAGTAGGACGTTCAACCTCACACTTGACTGAATAGACCTCACTGGTCATGACCTCTCACTACAACTTAAGGAAACAGGAATTGGTAGAAGTTAGAATTGACTGGCCATTGAAATATAAAGCAATTATATAATAAGAATAATAATATAACAGGCTTTTTAAAGCAATTATTGTTAAGAAAAGACTAAATTAGACTAACTCAAATTTGCCTGAAGAGTATGCAAACCGAAGGGTTCATTCTAACCATATTAACTCATTAAACTGACCATTTTAAGCAATGGACTTATTTTTCCTGTGAACATGAATAATGACGGTAAAGCGGGGAATGAATCAGAAACTTATTTTGAATACATATGCATTGAAGGATATCCCAGAGAAAAGCGTGTACAATTTTTTGAGATTGATTTCCCATCTGAAATACTGTATCCATAACAATTAGTGACACACATATGATTCCTTATTGTAGTTTCCCCCCTTATTAAGGCGGAAAATTGTCTTTATTGACGAAATCACCTTCAAAGGCTGTACAGTGGAATCCTTGTGTAAAACAAGCGACAACTATAAATAAAGTAGTATATTATGAATTGTAATTTTCAATACCCTACTTTTATTTCACTGAGATAGATTATAAATAAGAAGAGGCCGTAACAGCAAATAAAATTTTCCTTTCTGCGAATCACTTTCAAGAGCAATACAATAGATAGTATAAAACCAATCAGGTATTGGTAGCTGTTTTGAGGAAAAGAAGAGTACAAGTTGTTCCATCCCTGGGCACTTGTCAACTCTGGTCTCAAGGCATTCCTGCATGACTGCTTCAACATGCTATGCAGAGTTTCCCAATACCGTATGGAAGGACTTTGAACACTCTGTTTATACATAGCAGGATCACTGACTGTTTCTGACCTGAAAATAGATCTCTGCGTTTAAAAGCACTACATAAACTCAGTAGCCTTAGCGTCAAAAGAGTAATGTTCTTACTATAGTTTCGTTTCATTTTATGGATTCACTCTATTATTATTTTATAATTTTCGGTATCACTATTATTTTTTTATTAATCACATAGCATGTTTCATACAGATTTTATATAAACACTTTACCAGACAGTTATATTGACTAGTCATTTTCAGACTTTTCAAAAATTTCAGATTCCGCCTACCCTTTCCTGTCTTCAATTAAGCATCTCCTTCTAGAATAAACTTCAGTTTAATCAATACATTTCCAAAAATATTACTGCTATTATCTAACTGGTTTTATTGATTCTTTGATAGATATGAGTACTATTTTCAAGAATACTTTAAAGAGATTCGATTCGTTTCGAGTTTGACTTAGGACTGATTTCAGCTAGAGAACCACTGAAAGCCACTGAGTAGTGGGCAATTGTTTCAGACAAGAAGTCATGACCAGTGGAATCCACACGGTCTGAAGTGAGAAGAAATTCTTGCCTGTGACACTGACTGGTGCTCACGCTGAAAGCATGGATTGGTAGAATTTAGAGTTGACGAGTCACTGGGTCAGTTCTCTGTGGCTAAATGCTCTACGAGCTTGTTTTGTAACCAGAAGGGCACTGCGGAAGAGTCTCAAATTAGGACGAAACAGCTGTCTGGCAGCACTCCGTGGTTTTCAGTGGTTCTCTAACTGATAGCAATCTCAAGTTAAACCTTAAATAAATACTTTTGGACTAAATTTATTATATGTCGTCATTCTTTCTCCAATTTATCAGGGTGAAACAGAAATAAGCATCCTTAAATTTCAATATACACGTGGATTTCAGCAGGACAGAAGAGAACATAGAGGTAGCCATAACTACTCTTGGTGGAATTTAATTCTTTTCAGTTTAACCTTGTTTTGATTTTCATCCAAATATTTTAATTATTTATTATTATTTGGAGTCTTTTTGAGGTGATACTTTCGTAAAACTTTTCCCTTAATTTCTCTTGCACTAGATTTCATGCTAGAGATTCAACTTGAAGATGTTTTGAAGCAAAGGCAGCATTGCTTTAATAAATATGTTCATGACTAGGGATTAAACGTTGACGGCATATTTCCAAAAAGGCAAATGTGATATGTTGAAGTTTTCAACAAATGGTACTCACACGACAGCTTTGTACTACAAGTGGGTTAGGTTAAAAGAGAAGACACATGAATACACCTTCCTGGTAATTGAAACTTCATGAGTGGAATCTCTGTGTGATTGTATCCAACAATATTAACACTGAAAACCTAAAATTAGAGCAACAATGCACTTAGGCAGCTATACAGTTAAGACTATTTTCTGAGTAGAAAACAGGAACTTAGAATCCAGTACAACGTTCCCCAAAAAGAGGCTGTCAAAACTCTGTCTACAAGAATCCCATGCCAATAATTCCTGCTGACAGTCTAAGATCGTAGTGACCTTCAAATGAAAGCATATCGTTAAACAATGCATTATCAGTGTATGATAAAACTACAATGAAAAGCACTAAAATTAGATTAAAAAGTAATAAAGACAAATAATAAGGATTAAGTCTATATTTGATTTGCAAATATCAGCAGAATGATATACAGGATAGTTGAAAAACGAGAAATAATTAAGAAGTTGGTTGAAACAATGGAATAAGTATCAATATTGTGATCAAATAGTCAGAGAGTACTTTATGCTTGTTTCATCGCAGTTTAGGACTCTATGGAAATATGCAACCTAGACTTCAACAGTGATCAAATCCAGGACATTCAGGTTATGACGTCAAGCTCATTCACCATTCATACACTTTGGCTGAGATTTAATGACACGTAAATTCAACATTCTGACAAATTGAGATGTAAAGGGCAAACGCCAACCGATGCCATCGCCGAGTATTTAATCCCCACAAACAACTTGGTGGGAATCACTAATTAATTATTATATTCTTTCCTCTTTAAACTAACAGATTCACTATCAGGATATTGAAACCATATAGAGCAGATGTCACTCACAAAACAATATGATCTATTCACTCCAGATTCTGTGGGCTAAAAGACCCGATAGCAAAGAAACAAAAAACCAACATCATTCACAAGAAATTTTGCATCAACTTAAAAAGAAACTGTTGGCAAAAGCGAATGTTGGCTTTATCTCCACATTCATGAGCGCGAATGAGAAATCATAAGATATTACTTGTATCCCTTCTTATCAATTAACACCTACAGACACCTACAGACTAGGAAAATATCAAAATCTTAAACAAAGGAGACAGTAGCAGTGCTAGGGATTTCCAAAAAATCACGTACTTGGATAAATTCACAATGTATTTGGAAACTGTCAGTCGATGAATAATAAGTCACATGCCGAAAATGTCAAATATCAGTTGTACAGGACGAACAGTACCACAGCAAGGGAGTATCATGCCAGCAGAATATTCTAAAAAACACCCAATTTCACTTAAGGTCAGCATACAGATACTTATGTTATTTTGAATTAGGTGAATAAAATGCTGTTGTCTATCTAGCAAACTATCTAGCAAAACAAACACAATGACATCAAAAGCTTCAATATAGCTACAAGTTATCGTCGATTCAAAGTCAACCTTATTTGAAACTGCATTTATTATTTATTAGGGAAATGGGAACCAAAGGCCATATAGCTCACAAAATTAATAAAACGGAAAATAGTAACATTGTAAATAACAGAATAGTCACAGAATTACGCATATGGACAGAAAATATTTAGGAAATAAGTCTTTACTTGAACAGAATGAATAGAATTGAGTAATTTTGTATTGGTGAAAAGCATATCTATAAATTTCAATGTTCAGTTTTGCGGCATGGCAAAGGCAGCTTATTAGTTCTGTCCACTCTAACCTATGTAAAATGTAACACTGACGCTTGAATAAATTCCTTTGAAACTGGTTGAATATGCAGTAATTTAAAAACGAGAATGAAAATGATAAAAGGAATAGTGCCACATGTATTCACATGCTTCAAAATTTAAATGTGGTGATATTGCAGTGATAGTCAGCAGATGACTTAAGAAATCATTCGCTATATCATTCCATGTGGCCTGATCAGTCCTTCTTTACCAGACAACATGTTAGTTAGTTCAGTCAAGAGTTGAAAGGTGCTCTTCCGCTACATGTCTGCTGAAACTGATACATTTGAAGAATGGAGAGAAGGACCCGTCTTAGATTTTCTGAACACATATTTAAGAGTTCGTGAATAAAAGAAGGTAAGTCTTTGGATAGCGCAATCATGAGGCACCTAACTGACACAATACATCCAGCAGACACCTTGATTTCCTTTACAATAACAGGCAAACAATAAGTCTGAAGTATCTTGAGGTTCATGGAAGCCATTGCTATAAAACTGTTTAAGTCTGCCTTATGCATCCAAAATGTGCTGTAGTCATTCTTTTTCTACCTTTGTTACCCATATTTCAACTTTGAGTGACTGTATCGCATTTTATTAAATTTAAATGACGGTTTATTTCCAGTATTATCTAGTTATATCATCATTTAATAGACTTCATGCTTCATATGTCTGATATCAAACTAAGTGAGCTTAACTCACAACTATTTTTCATATCTCATTTGTTCACTAACAATTTTCTTATGTATGAGTTAATCTTGTCATTTTTATACTTCATTAACTTATACCTTGGCTCCCACCCTTTTGTTTCCTTCGAGAAGACTTGATCGCATAACACATACAGACACAACAGTATTTTATAGCATACTAACTAAACACTTCGTTTCATCTGTATATCATGGTCACTTTGAATTACTGTTCCCCTTTTCATTCTCAATGATCTAAAGTGCGTTAAAATTGCAATGAAACACCGAACTTTCATCATTCATTTTGCAAAACAAATGAATAAATACCAACTGAATAAAGTGGATCCGTTATATTCTGTTCCATCTCCTGTTAATGCTTTGTTCAAATATCAATAAATCATTTCACTCCATGAATTCAATAACAACGATAAGGAATATTATGCGCATCGTGTTTTGACTTGACAAAAATGCAACGTTTTTTCTTCAGTCCTTTCTATACTACGTCGAGTTCATATTTTTATCTTCTTGTTTAGGTGTATACAAATATTTGACCATCATCTACCAATTGTTTCATGCAATTACAATCTACATGTTACAGCATCTAGCCGAATTTTCGATTTTTCCAGCTATTTGCATGGATATTTTTAATTTCGTTTGATTTCCACACACTATATTATTTGCTTCTAAGTTTATTTGGTGACTTTAGCCACCTCGAAACTCTGCTTATCTTATGACACGTACGTAAAATACTTTCTTTCTTCCAAAGTATATACTTTGAACATTTCAGTGTTATCCTGCTTTCTGATATTTTCTGTCTATAAAAACCGAATATAGCCAAATGAATTTCTAGGCACAAAATTTACCGATAGATGTCTGAGTTTACAACTAATAGTAAAGTAGATTTACTGTAGACAGCACATTCACTTTGTTGAAATCTGACCGTATCCTTCAGATTTTTGGTCGTAAACACAACAGTAGATAGAATTCAATTTACTTCTGAGATAGAAAACGGGGAAAAAAAGGTGAGTTAGCCACACTAGACTGTAAAATAAGACGAAAACAAGATGGTTGGTTAGATACCAGCATTTAGAGGAGACCGACACACACACTATAGTAAATAGTCAGACTTTAATTCATTCCATCCTGAATCGATAAAGATAGGTTTAGTTTAATATCTGTATAATTCGGACAAGAGTCTGATTTGTATATCAGAAGATTTAGATAACGAAATCAAAGAAATAAAGAAGAAAATACTAGTGAATACCTACCCACAAGAATTTATTCAGAAATGCATGAGGACACAGAAAAGAAATGAGATTAGTGATTAAAATGAAAAAAATAATATAGAATCCAAAGCATCTATATTGCTGCCATATGAAAAACGAGAATCAAAGGCCTTACGTAAATTCTCAGTGAGGTTGGAACTACGGTGGCATTTAAACTAACCAACTAAATCACTCAGAGATAAACTTTGTTGGCTTAAGGACCCAATAAATCCGATTAAGCAAAATTATATAGTATACCAAATGACTGTGAGTGAGGTCAATTACATAGGGGAAACTAGTACATCGGGGTCAACTTGATTGTTGGAATATAAAAATTTCGCTTAACCTAGAAGAATTGATCCTGCTCAGTTAAGTAATTTAGAAAAAAGCACGACGAATACACTGTATTCACTTGCGTGTAAGCACACAATAGGGTTGGACAGGGTAACACTGTTAAAATGTAATATAGCTAGGTGGAGTGGAAGAGTGCTTAACCACAGGATTTTTGTCTATCGATTTAGAAATGCGTATGCTCAGTCAAAATGTTACAACGCCTAAACGGGAGATATGGTAAGTTGCAACAAACAACAGGGGGGAGATAGAGAAAAAACATAATAATAAAAAACATATAATGTGCGTCGGTGGCACAGTGGTTGGGACTCTGGTCGACCATGCACATGGTCCGGGGTTCGATCCCCTGCCGGCGCACACCCGATATCTATGGTCGGCCTGAATTTGGGCTACCGATATCCATGCTGAAAATTCCATACTTGTACTGAAAATACGGTGTGGAATCAAGCTGTAAATCAAAAATAAAAATAAAAAAAAATAAAGCCGTATGACTAACTGATATGTGTATGAAAAATAAATTCTGCTCGACACATCTTGCAGTTGTTAATACGTCATCAGTGTGCTTTTTTTAGATAAACTTATCGAATATGCAACTATTTAAAGTATCTAACAATACCAGTTTTAGTGTTCATAAAGACGTCGCTTTTAAGCATACTGAGAATAATAGTCCATCTTCGTCAATATTTTCAGCTTAAGATATATGTGAGTAAAAATGAGAGCATATATAGTCTCACTCGCTAAATCACTACCATCTGTTTCTGTAGGTTCTAATCCAATATGCTACATACAATGATTCCCTTTTATAAATTTGAACAAAAAAAGAAGAAATATTGACGCAGAATAATCTGGATCCATTTTATTTCGTTGGTTCTCATGGGCTGCTTACAACCTGAATTCTTTAATAAAGTAAAAAAGTGTACAATGTTAACAAACTTTTGTTCTTTAGCAGGCATACTGTCAGAGTGACATAGTGAAATAAGGCGTTGCGATTTACAAGGTGTCTAAAGTTTTAGGAAGTTTCTAGAAAAAAATTAACTAGCAGTTGTGTTGTTGGATACAAGGACACCGAGTAGATGTGCTGGAATCATTCAAAATCATCAACAGACAAAGTACCTCAAGTCTTTTGAGGATTGTTGAAGCTACAGCAATAAAACAATTGAAGCCTGACTTATGTGTCAAAAAAGAATCCATTGTTGGACTTCAATTACCCTAGTGACTCACTTCTTATTAACTCTGTTTTCTAATTTTGTTAACTAATCTTTTCACTCCCCCTTCTTTATTTTTCGCCTGACTCTCTTAAGAGACTTTTTCTTGATCTTCTGAGTTATGCTCACTGTATTATATCATCAGCTTCTCATCTGACCTCATTTGCATCGAAATTTTGATCTTCACTTATCTAATTACGTAACTATTACTGATTTCCCTTTGTTACCACCCCAACAATACAACTGTTAATTTTTTTCAAGAAACTTCTCTCTAACAAGGTATCTATATATATGTCTTAACACTTTAGACACCTTGTAAATCGCTACGCCTTATTTCGCTATGTCACTCTGACAGTATGCCTGCTAAAGGACAAAAGTTTGCTAAAATTGTACACTTTTTTATTTTATTAAAGAATTCACGTTGTAAGCAGATGATGAGAACCGATGAAATGAAATGGATCCAGATTATGCTGCGCCAATGTTTCCTCTTTCTTTGTCCAATATTGTTAAATGATAAAAATGATAAAATTTTATGACCCGTTATTCAAACTCAACACCCTTGCTGAACAAAACATCAGTGACATGTTGAGAATCTAACTTGCTAAAGCGTCATCATCATCAAAATTTAGCTTGTTTCAATAGATAAAGTGACGGAAATCAAAATTTGGTCCGTAAATATATTTCTTTCTTTTTGATTTCAAATGGATATCACATATTTTGATGTGGTTATGTTGTCTGAACTGGTAGATTTCATTGAAAAGCTTTCACTGTCCTTCTAGAAAACATCTCCAGCTCAGGCGTTAACATTAAGTGAACTTGATTGAATTCTCCAAGAATAATATAATTGTGTCTCCTGACATCTTCGTGTATACTTTGTGTTGTCTGTTTGTGCTAAAAAGAGTTCAAACACAATTCAGCACTCCAGTGTTGAGGAGAATATAAAAGATATATCTTCTAACTGTTTTCAAAAAGAATAATGAATACTCATACAATTCCATCAAAACATGTTCAAGCTCAAATCGAAACACCTACGTGAAACTATCTCAAAGACTACAAGAAAATTCATTCTAAAATACATAGAGATTGTCTCGAAAATAACGAATCGAATAATAAGACCATTTGAAATAGAAGTAACACACAAGCCAATACAATCACTTTATTCAGTACTTTGCAGACCAAAAGATACAGCAGAAAAAGATGATAAAGTTAGTACCATCTACAAAATAAATTGTATAAACTGCGATGAACACTTCACCGGTCAAAGTCAGCTTTCTCATCGTACCTGAATCCATGAACATAATTTAGCTGTGAAAAGACATAACAAGTTGTATTCCTTCATATCGATTCATGTAGGCAATCACGGACACCAATTTGATTGGGCAGATGAAAACATTTTGAACTGAGAAAACACCGAAAATGCAAGGGAATTTCTAGAAGCCTGACACACAAATGAACCAGCGATTAGCAGACGCGTTACTATAAATCAAATTTAACCCCTAAAGAAAGTGATTTACATGATAATAAAGTTCGAATTCCAAGTCAATAAAAAGGATCGATAGAGACGTAAATTAGCAGACAGTCACGACAATTGTTGCCGAGATAAATAATTACATCATCCATAACAACTCCGTTAAGTTCAGTTTATACTAAAACCTGTTTTGAAGATGCCTGAAAGGACAATGGCAGCTTTGCAGTTAAATCAACCAACTCATGAAATACAAGCAAATGAAAATCATCCACCTGAGCTCCGAATCTTTTCTCATATTTTAAAATCTTACTCGCGTAATATGCTTCTATATAGTTGGATACCATATATATTCTTAGATACTATGAATTGGTAAAATATAGCAAAACAGTTAGTTCAGACACTTGATACACTACAGACTTCCAAGAATGCCTACCTTCGCTCTTTGCTGAAGATCATATTTCCAAGAAAGATAAATAATAGTGAACTCAGGCTGAGAACCAGCCAATAACCACAATAGGAAGCTACGATTTGTGCATGAGGTTGAGGATGAGATGCGTAAGGTCACGCCAAGAGGAAATGAGAGCTTTTTGGCAGTCATATTACACAATGAAAATGATGGCAGAGAACAGCGTACAGTGGTATGCTATTAAAGTCCCATGCTCAATTCGAAACACAAAAAATAATATGAGGACAGAATTTAGGCGATGTGGTAGAATATTATTCTATTGTAGAGTTATTTCATTTGGTGACAACATGCAGTAACTTTATATTATACCTTGATGACGTCTGAAGCAGAATTTATTTTTCAAAATCACGTAATCAGTAAATATTATTGTAAAATAAAATTATCCCTTGGTGGGATGGATGAGAGTAGTAGAAAATTTGAAAAAAGTGTTTTTTTGTAATCCTGCACACTCGATAGTGATGAGGGTCATAAACAGATGAATGAAACACTTAAACATCTTGTGGTTATTGTAAACAGGATTTCTCCTTTAAAAGGGGAATTCCATTTTTGTTGATTATAATGAATAAAATTTAGTTTCGTAATTTGAATAAGAAATAAAACGTCAGTTAAGATAAACAAAGTGATAAAGGATTAAAGAATAAAAGTGATAAGGATAATTAACACTATCTTCCTTTATATAACCATACAAGGATTATGAAGGTAGTTTAGAAGTAGTGATAAATTGGTTTTGTGTACACACTGCAGGGGGAGGAGGCTTGAGTATACGAATAGCTATTCCCTTTTCATATTTCAGTAAGCGCCTTTGATTGCTTTTATAAATAACCTTGAAGGATTGTATTAGAGCAGTAATCATAGGTCTGGCTGTATAGCAGTTTCTATAGACGAGGAAGTTTGGTCCCTGTCACAAAATCTTACTAGTCATTCCCCCAATGTATTTTATATTTTCTTAGGGACGGAATAGATTGTAGGTTTAAAAACTGAATGACTCCCGCACGGTTTAAACATTTTAAAGGATATTGGTTTTCAACAAGAGTATCCAATCAATATTTTATTTTCACCCTCTATAACAATGTACTACACAAATTATTTACATTTTTCAGATAAATTCCATTTTCCAATAAAACTATTCAAATTTATTAAAAGGACTCATTTTTCCAGACTTCAGCATATTTTAATGAGTATTTTCTCTTAGGGATAATGCTGAAATAATACGAACTTTTGTCTACAGTTATTTACAGTTAGTTACGTTGACTGTGAGTCCCGGCTCACATGCATCAAGGCATCGCCTAGATTACCGGCCGATAATAATTCAGGAGACGTAGGGAGGTTGACCGTGGGGCCGGAATCCTAACACTGTAAGAAACCAGAACCACTTCAGAAACTTCAAAGCTTAAAATCAAAGCCATATGTTTCACTGCAAACGTTTAGAAATGGAGGAAAAAGAAGAGGAAAATCTCTTCACACTATCCCGACATCATAAAGATCTTAGATTTGGTCTTTGTTGATAAATAAGCCATACCATGGTAACGAATGACCGACAAATGAGATATTTAATTTCGATAATTCTGTATATTATGCTGTACTTCAGCAATACTTTAATCATTTCGTACACTGATGAGTACTGCAAGGTAGAACACTAGGCTATCGTAGTAGTTATTCACTCATTTAATATGGCATACATGCGATTTATGATTCTTCGGAAACTGAAGTACACTGCACAGCCGCCACAGAACTAGTGGATTACTGATTCATTTAATTTAAAGTAGGCTATTCGTCTTCTGGTATGTCTTCTTAATGGATCTTTTTTTCAACTATTCATTGGATTTGTCTTCTTTCTGGTTAGATAAGAGTTACAGATGATGAATAGCGTTTAGTTCTTCTGTTTACCTTAAATTTGCTTAAATAAACTATCAATTAAACAATAGATTTTATTTCCCAATGTACCGTATAATCAAATTGTTTTTTATTCAGAGCATTAATTTACCTCAACTAATATTTAAGTAAACAACAAATAATCATGAATGAATACTATCACTTGTACACTGTTTTCCCCCTTGATGAACTTGAATGAAACGAGAACAACAAACTAAGCTCAAGTTGTTTTTATTGTTTTGTGCATGCTAAAACTTTGCTTGACGTTTATTTCATCGCTGATAACTTTAGCTACTAAAAACTTAAAAGCAAAAGATGGTATTTGTTTTATATATACTGCATAAATGTTCTCCAATATCTAATACTAAAAACAACATCGTTGGGTCATCTTTTAAAAATCTGAGGAATAGAGATTACTGTAAAGGAAATTAAAAGGTACCAGGTGAACTTATTTTGACTTATCGTGAAGGTTCAATTGCAGCCACAGAAAAATGAATGGGTTCCACGCAACCTGGATCAAAAATGACTGGTTCCAGGATAATGGTGGAATTTAGAAGTCGGGGACAAATACTAACTACCAAAAGACGTGATAAACACTTAAATTAATTACTGAAGCACTAGTTTCAGTATACAATGGGTTTCCAAATGGTTTCTAGGAGGCCATGAGAAATAAAAACTTAAGAGTAAAAGTGTTCTAGGCATCATCTTTGAACTTTACAAGATCAACAATTAAATCTGGAATTTTTCATCGAATAATATGCCTTCTGTTGACACAATGCTCCATATACTAGACAAAGTTTGGTCACTGAATAACGGTAGTTTTCGATACCTCACATTCTGCGCTCTCCAGAAATGTCTAAGTGATATAGTATTCTCAATGTGTACCAATAATGCTTAACATCACATATAATTAACCCTTTAAAGAGTAGATCAAACCTCTATGAGAGGCGTTAATCAAATCATTGCTAGCTGATATATATTAACATATGTAAACGGTGAGAGGCTGGATAGTTAGTTAATCCCTGATCGGTGTTTGACGGAAATCGTCAGCAAGGCTCGAGTGCGGACCTCAAACTTTTCTAATATTCTATTTAAAATTTGAACTTGCATCATTCAATAAATTGTGCGTTGTTGGCACAGCGATAGAATGCCTGCCAACCACTTCAATGGTCTGGGGTTCTATCCCCTGCCGACGCACTCTTGTACTTCGCTGAGCCAGTACTGAGACTGGTAAAGCGGAAAGATTGGCCATTAGGCTAGCGACCCCATCCCATAAAAAATGAGCACCACTGCTACCGAAACTTCAGTCCTCTAGCTTGACGCCCTATGTTCTACTGAGAAGGTACAGGAAAACACTCAATAAGCTAGTAATACACTGTACCACTGGGCTGCTCACACCTATGATTGATTTTACCTCCTCATCTATTCACGGTAAATGCATTTAATCAGTTATCACATTTGGGCATGCCTGTTTCCGACATATAAGTATCCATTCTTCCAAGACATTTGGGGACTGATAAGTCAAAGCGGTATATCCATCAGGTAATTTAAACTATTTATGGAGTTTGGGACTGAAGAACTGCAATACCTATATATGTGTTCAAATTAAAATTAAATGCATTGTTATTTTGGACTGAAACAGTAAAACCTGAGTTGAGTCACATCTGAAGGCCGTTAAAAAGACATTCGGTCAATTTGACTTCATTTTCTATATTCTTTTGATTACCAATACAAATTTGGCATTGCAGAACACGATCAAACCGTGTTATTTCGACATTCACACTTTCAGTTGAAGTTACTTCCAGTATTTTGGTGGATAGTGACTAGCCATATGATCTAGAAAGTGACTTTCATTCTATTTGAAACTCATCAATCTAATGGATCCGTATTCTTAGAGAGTGGTGATCTTCCTACTGAGATTTGAACCTAACACACAAGTTTCAGAAGGCTAAAGCGTTACACACTTGGCCACTGGGTATTGTCAAGAGGTTCTTACCCAGATTCTACATATCAAAGGAGATAGAACTTTTCGGTTCAAAAAATACCAATAGACATGAATGGTGATAAGTAGTAAATTCACTTACTCGGATCAGATAGCTTGTTACTTTGAATAGCAACCATCGTAATAATCACAATCAGAAACAGAAATCTCATTACGTAGTCATATTCCACCGAGACTGTCAATGTTTTTACATTATAAAATGTGAAGTACTTCAATATAGTTTTGTCAGTGTAACAATATTAATGATAGGTAGTGAGAATTTAAACATTAGTCACCAAAATCCTTTTTTGTAGGAACAGTAGGAAAAAGAAAACGCCAAATATCTTAATGTTAAATGTTTGCCAGTTAATCATGAAAATTTTAAAACTAAATCTAAACATTTTGATTAGTAAAATTTCTAATTTTCTATTGGCTCACAAATTGACCAATCAGATGTTGAACGATTTGTATTACATGGTGGAAACTTGGATTACATTTAAAACTTCTGGTCACGTTGAAACATAACTTCTTGAGAAAACACCAGATTCATATTTCACGTGATTTTAATAGGTGATGACTTTAGGCGGAGTGAAAATTTGATCTGCAGTCGGGTTTAAACCAGCTGGCAGTATGCCAACTAAGCAGGGAGACCCTGCAGTTGACCATGTGATTATTCCATTGAAATTTACTTGGATAATTAGCATACCTGTCAGGTTACTGTTACGGTTGATTTGTCGCCATACTAGATGCCTCGTTAGGCCACAGCTTGTCAACTATCTCAATAAACAACTAAGCAACTAAGCCACTCACCTGCGTCACGTATATCTTGCAGCATGTCACCTGTTATCTGACTGAGTGAGCATTAAGATACGAAAATATCCGTAAAATGATAATAGTGTGACTCAAATTTCAGTGAAAATATATGCCAACCAAAGTAGATGTACTTAAAAGTGATGATTTAACTATACTAGCCATTGTATATCAACAAATGTCCGCAAAGCAAGAAAGGTTTATGTGAAGAATTGCTTTCCGTGACTTTTCCTCAGGTTATACACTAAGAAATCAATGTATAATATCATATAACAAGTAGTAAACGCAAAAATCAAGGTTGTACCAAAAGAAGTAGTATAACGAATGAATGAATGATGACTGAATGGTGGGCATTGAGATTTGATTGTGATTTAATTGTCTCAGAACAATAGAGGTGTGAGTGATATCTTTGCTAATTTATATTCTATAAGAGTGTATGATTCAATGGATAAATCGTAATCAACAGAAAATCATTAGTAACAATAATATTGTTGTGATAATACTCTATTATTAAAAGGGAGCCAAAGAGACAGGGAACAAACGTTTACTACAGTGCCATCACTAGACATCTCATCGATACAGCACATGAGCTGGAAATCACGAAATCCTTTAAAATAATCAGTAAACAAAACAGGTCAGTTCTTCTCAGATTTACTGAAGAGATAGCCATTACACTCCTGAAACCCAATTTATGTATTCAGAAGAAAGCATTTATTCTTTTTTACTTGTACCATTCACTGAATTTCTCTTATTCTCTTTCGTCTGATCACGTAATCTTTGACTTTAACCTCTCCTCCCTTTTGCTGCACCTTCGCTTGTATCTTGTCACTATAATTTGACTTGAGGTGATCACATGTGTGCTGAATTTATTAATTGCTCATCATCTAACTTACCTTCTTTCCATTATACGTAACTCTTTTGCCTTTGTACTCAAGCCATTATTTGTGTTTCAAACTGAACTAAGCTATATGAGTTTAGTTCTTGAGTACTGTTTATTGAGCTAGGAGTCTTCCGTCAAATAACATTGTATAGCACTACCAGCTGATGAGATTCCTCATTATGCATGAACTATAATTCTTGCTATATTCAAAGAGAAAAGTCAATTGTGACGTTAATTTCCTTAATATTGTTGTCGACGAATCTAACTTAACATGGAGATAAGGCAGTTCAGTTTATGGTGACTTAAAATCAATCCATGGTAAATATATAGGCTGAAGATGCATTTTTGAATTCCAGGGTAAGGCCTAATCCTATTGATTCTGATGCCTTAAACTTTGGATAAAAGACTTAATGATACACCTTCATCCTACATATTATTCGTATATGCTTCTTGGGTTTTGACCTAGCGTTCACTATACACTAAATGAGATGAGATCGGCGTGTTTACTGACTGACCTTGTTTCATCTATTCATAACCGTATATAGGTAAATTATCCAGAAATTTAATCCTAATGGATTGTGACAGCTTGGGCGAAGGTCAAGAAAATAATTTCGTTGTCTCAGATATCCTCACAAAATACCTGGTCAATAACGACTTAATATAACACTTAGGTAGGTCGCTCTTGAATTGTGTTGCTTAGCAAAGCTTCTTACTGCTCACTCTATACACCCTCCTTTTATTACTTTTCTACATTCAGTGAGATGCTTATTACTCTTAAGGTACAAGATTTTCCTACTTGTACAATCAATGATGTAAAAGAGTCTTATTCAGCGACTAAGACAGTAGGCTTAACTTCGTCTGCACTCTTACAGTCTGCAACTACCAGACTAGATCTACTCCCGAATTTCGACTACCGTGTATCATTCCTGTTTATCATCTGCTTGATTATTAAAGTCGTAATCAGAGTAGCAAAACATTTTGTCATCAGTAGAAGAATCAGATGAAAATATTCCTTTACTAGATGTCCTAGTCAACAGAACGATCATAGGTACAGCGACAGCCAAGCTGAATGAAAGAAAGACCCAACTACAACAGCAGTAATCCACCAACATACGACAGAAAATTTGTACGAAAATTATCCATTCTCTATGCTGCAGATTTCGGAAAATTTGCTGTGTTGATACGACTGACACAGAACTAGAAAGCCTTCTCACAACTCTATTAAATAATGGGTAACACAGAAGGTTTATCGATAGAAATATCAAGAAGGAAACCATTTCCACACAAATCACGGTGCCGACGAAGACACTGTTCATGAATTTCGCTTTTAAAGGTGATACTGTTTCTGGAGTCACTAAAAGTCGTTTGTCTAAACATACTAAAAGGGGCTTTGTGCAGCTGACATACAATTGTATGCACCAGCCAAAACATGATTCGACAATGCGTTAAGGATAAGCTACCGCTTATATCCTTCTCTGTGTGCATATACCCACTCACATGCTCCTGTGGGGCTGATTACATTGGCGTAGCTGAACACTACCTTGTTTGGTTTATGAAAAGTGAACAAAGGATGACAAAGTATTCAATCTGTGAACACTTCGTAGACCCAGGTCATCGAGTCCCATATCAGTTATTCTTTAAAGTTATCTACAGAACCAAATCCAATCAATCCAAAAGCTCATGAGTTCTCCAATTGTGCATAGCAGAGGCTCTACCTTTACTCGGACAAAAGCCTAAATTATATATTCAAAAACGTTTTGTTAAACCCCTTTCTTTACCTTGATCATAGTAATGTTTCTTTTTATTTTATTCTATTTTACCACCCGAATTCACTCCACTCCACTTCACTTTCACCTTCTTTATTGTTATCATCATCGTACTATTAATTTTTTAGACAACACTTGACCTACTATTGTAAAATCTCTGTACCAGTTCACTTATTTGGTAATCTTTAAACTTTTTGGAATTCATCCACTTCAACTCTAACCCCTGTGCATATCATTTTAATTATCTTTACTCTTATCATATGCATATTGACCGAGCAATTTCTAGAGCCACTTAATGCCATTTTTTGTAACATAAATACAACTGTACAGCTTGAAAATGAAGTTGTTGATAAGCGATATTTCTTTGCTGAACAAAAATTGTGTTCTCCCTCATGAATTAATGGGTATATTTCGCGAGAAATACACTACATGATTCAGATAAATTGTGTCTTGTTGTTTTGTTGATATTCGTAAGAGCAACTAATGTCGCTAATGTAGCATGGTAAACATCAAGTCCAATATACAAGAGCAGATAGACAGCATGAAACTAACCTTAGAAACCACAAAAAGGTACATCCTATTATGTATCATGAATATTTCTGAAATAACTGCTAGAATACTAAAACCAATTGGAATAGACCAAAAGACCTAACACTGAAAGAAGACAAGGTCAGTATCGCCTGCAGAAATAAATTGCATGAACTGTGATAAGCGCTGCATTGATGAAAGTTAGCGTCCCATTCCATTCTGAATCCAAGATCATCAACTAGCTGTTAAAGAAAACGATATGCATTCCTTCATATAGACGCATGTAGACAACTGCAGACACCAATATAAATGGAAAGAAATGTAGCGATCTTAGTCAATACTGATACAGACTAACAACTAGTCACAACAGATATTCTGACGGGGAGACAATCACACCACCCATGGCGAATCAACCTCGTATTAAAGCTTGTTCTGAGGATCTTATCTGGAAAGAAAAAGAAAACTTCGAAATTAAATAACAGGAATCAGAAAACACAACCATATCAGAATCATCCATCTGAGCTATAAATCTGTATTGCTTATATGTTGATCATACTAATATTTGTTTACCATATATTGACTATGAAACATGAGATAGCATACATAAAGACAAGTCCTTGGGAGGTGTGTGATAATGAAAAGAAGCAGTAAGTACTATGCATTGTGATGTTCTCTACGAAAGTGATGAACAATCAGTGGACTGGTAAGAATTCACACATAAAAGATGAAGAAAACTATTATTCAACATAGAAAGTAACAAATGATTTTGAAATAAAACACGGATAGATAAATGGGCATCTCGTTTTCATACTTTTTCATTTCAAAGCTTTGAAATTAAAGCTTTCAAGTGTCGGTAGCATGAGTGCCCCTTGTAAAGAGTGTTTTCTGGAACGCAACAATACCGCAAGTTTAAATAAATTAAAAACATTACAGTCGCGTTAAACAATAGAATTTATTAATATGATACATAACTGAGTAACATTGTGAAAAAACCTTCCCAGGCGATAAAATATGATGGCCATTTGTTCACATACTAGTGGACAGAGTATACTTGCACTCGGAAATGAACGTATCCACGAGATTACTTCGTTGAACATATGTTGATATGTTCGTGGCTAATACGTGAAATACTCTATTTTGGTCTTTGCTGATGGCTACTGATGTTTACTGAACTTATGGCTATTCCTTACTAACAGTTTGTAAAGGTAGTTTTTCCCACTTTGGTTTTCCTTTAGCTTTTGAAAACTATATTTTACTAAATTTGTATGTCATGTAAAACTTTTCTATACGCAAGGTCACGTCACCTCACATCCAAAACAAGAATTTGATTTCCATGCAGTCATCTTAACGGGCGGATCACCTTTCCTTATATTAAGGATATCTCAGCAACCATCAGCAGGTCACTTCGTCAACTTAGGATTGAGGCGATATATAAACATTAAGTTTGCAAAGCAGGTTCCTTTGCTAAGCGGGATAGAATAAATACATTTTATGAAACCATCCGCACAAACTCTTCACAAAACAACTATGCCCAACCACAAGATTACTGAAGAGATAGTACGAAAATTAACTAGTTTTATGGGCAAACAATGTTTTCCCTTTGACGAATATATCCTCAACTTGGAAGATATTATCTTACAGTGTACACACTCTGGCACCTCTCATTTTGAGGTTACTGCTTAGTAGTAAACTAGAAAAGAAGGTTTAAGAGAGAGCGCCGGTAGGGAATCGAATCCCGATCGCTAAACCATCGACTGGCATAATTAGTTTGTACAGATTACTTCAATTTAAGGTTTTTTATTGTACATATTTCTATCAGTATTGCATTTAAACCATGTTAGTAAGTATTTCTACATCATTAACTTTTATACTGTTCTTTGTAAGGCGTACCCATTAAATATGAACAACAATAATATCACAATCACTCATCCATATTTCACATATTTATCCATAAAAGAAGAAGAATAACAGTTAGGTCAGTCAGCAATTTCTGTTATTTTATTCATTTTATTGACAAATTATAAAACAATCAAAAGAAATTCACTCAAATTTCAGGTGAAAAAAATGGGCAATGAAATTAAATTAAACATTTTGTTTCCTTCTTAGCTAGTTATATATACTACTACTACTACTGCTACTACTCGAAACAAACAGAAATTTAGTCAATAAAACTGAAATAGAACAGAAACTAAATCAAGTTATGAACTTACAGAGAGGTGGAAAATTTCAATAAAAGTTTATTCAGGCATAAAAGTTTATGCACTGCCAAAATATATTGTTTAGAAAAAGTAAGTTAGTTAATCAAAGTAATAAATATACTAAAGTGTTAGAAGTACTTGTGAAAACCTGCTATGTATCCATAGAAATGAGGCGCTGAATATTCGAGATGGAAGGAATTAAGTGAGAAAGATTGAAGTTAAACACTCTGTGTTATACGCTTGTTCCCTAATTATTTACGGGATTTCATTATGAGCTGACATTGGTTAGAGAGAGAACCACTGAAAAACCTGGAAGTACTGTACATCTGTTTCGTCCTAGTTTAGGACTATTCATCGGTACGCACAAACCGCAGTTCGAACGAAGAACCTTCTGGTTCGAAGGCGAGCTCACAGACTACTGAGCCACTGGGACCCGATCCAATGGCCCATAAATTCCGTGAATTCGAACTCCAGTGGTTGCGTACTGATGAAGAGTCAAAAACTAGGACGAAACGGTTTTTTTCAGTACTCCCAGGTTTTCCAGTCGTCCTCTAACCGATGTCAGCTCATGATAAGATCGTGCAACCAATCAATCAAATCCCTACCAAACAATACTTGAATGTCCCCTAATTTTCTCACCATATACTTGGAAGGTAGAAATTGACTAGTTGGAAGAAATATTTGATATATGGAAGAAGAGATATTAAGTCCAGTTGGGTAACACTTATTCATCCTCTTTTCCCCTAAATGAAAGCAAATATTATTTAAAATGGTTTTCATATTTAGTTTCTAATGTAATAAAATGCTGAACTGACTTAGTAATTGACAAAGTAAAATATCTTTTGCCTTTGTCCTACTTTAGAACAACACATGAAAACATCATCAATATTGTTCTGCATTAGATTTCATCAGGCTTAACTCTAATATACAAAACTTTACAAATAAATATTCAGATATAAAAGAATCATGGTGTTTTGTTAATAGGATGATAAAATTGTGCATATAAATCGTGAAATTAGTCATAATAATAGTGATTACAAAGTAAGAGCGTATACCATTCAGCCACTGGGACCCAATTCAATAGTGAATAAATTCTAACTTTTACCAATTCTGATGGTCGCTAGTGACTGGCTACTGAAAGACGTTGCCTGGATTTCTAGTAAGAAGTCGAGACCAGTAGGAAGCAACCAGTCGGGAATGAGGATGGAGTTCCCGCCGATGACATTGGTTGGCTGTTGCACTAAAGTCAGGAATTGGTAGAAGTTAGAATTCACAGGCTAATCGTTGAATTGGGTCCCGGTGGCTGAGTGATAACCTGAATGTCCTGTGTTCGAAACCCAGAGGGTGAGTACTGCCAATGAGTCCCAAACCAGGACGAAATAATGATTATGTCAGTAACAAGGATGAAAAAGGGGGCTGATCTGTGATAACAAGAATAATGAATGCCATCATTACTAAACAGATAAATCCTCAGATAGAAGTAGTCGATAAAAGCTAAGATAAACAAATGGACCGGCAAAGTAATGTTAGATTGTAAGGGAAGTAAATAAAATATGTCTTAATGAAGATGTGATAAGATTTAGGGATGCTAAGGAAAGGATTAAAATTATAGATAAGTGGTGGTGATGATATGATCAGTTGGCTAGCTTTAAATTGGTCAGGGGTGGGATACTGGCTGTAATCACTTCTCCTGGTGCATATTTTGCGGTTAACATAGTTGGATTACTAATCACTTCAGCTGCACGCCCTAGACGGATATTGAGTTCACTGGAATGATTTAGTGGGATTCAATGAAACACCTTGAATTATTTCGTTTTCTCCACCAAGCAAGAAGTATCAACGGAATGTGACATAACGAAGATTCATGTGGTTTTTGTTTGTCCTTCATCAAACCACAGTGGGAGACATTCACTTACATGTTGACTAAGCTGTCTGATATCACGCTACACACAATTGCCACTACAGGAGTGGGTAAAATGGATAAATACACACAGATATAGCATAACTATCTAACCTATGCTTCATTTTAGTCTCAATCATTCGCCAACTAGAAAATAAACATAGGTTTGCTGTGCAAAATGTTCCCCCTATACCCCTGGCTATTACCTGGAGTAAAGTCTGATTTGATAAGTCCTCGCTAAAGTGTAACTCATTAAATAGTGATTTCTTTCCTACCATCATCGTCTCAAGTTTTCTACCAAGTGTTTTTATATATTTCTATATGGAACTACTCTGAAAGCCCATCTCCGTCAAGGAATCATGATCATATTCAAGTTCATTTTTTGAAAGATGCTTCGTACATATCTTTCTTGCTGTGCCAGCAGGACACTCACTTGTTAATAATTTGTCTAATCTACTGGATCGCTAGTTTTCTAATAAGCTGGAAGAGCGGTAAAAGAGGGCTGGCTGAGAGTCAGACCAGCAGGTAAACTGAAACAAACAAAATAATAAAGGATTAATGTAGATTCTGTGGGATTAAATGTCCTGGATGTATCGTTCATTCACCATCCTTCTTACATATTTGAGTGAAATTATTAGAACTGGTTAACTGGTGAAAAAGTGGAAGGGAGGAATCAGCTTAACTCTACAAGGGCTTCAACGCGTAGAAAAAATATGATCAATCAACTTGTCCTCAACTTGAATCTGTGACAGGTTTTAGAAAGCCAGTCTTGTCATGTATTTTTTCGATGAAAACTAAAATACCCATGTGGAAACCCTTTTTCCCTGAGATGGTTCAACCTGGGAAGGCTAATCCGGCTGCAAAGAAAATGAGAGGGTATGGCACAGAAGCTCTATGAATATGTGAAAGCAGATGAGGTGAAGCTCGATACTCCAAATAGATAACGAAGCTGATATCCACGAAGGGACAAAGTACGTGGCTATCATTGTGTCACTAATGGAAACAGAAGCTCTTATGCAGTATGAACCAGCCTCCTCCGAGATAATAACAACAATATACAACTCAAAAGTTAGGGAAGTCAAGACTATCCAATGCTAAGGCCTTACTAACAACGGCTGACTGAAATCACATGCCAGGCCTTCGAGTAGGATGCAAATGAGAAATGATGAGTTGAGTATGGGTCCAATGGTGACATCAAGGTGGTCATGTGAGGAGGAAATGAAAACTTATGAGCACTTTTAGAGCAAGGTTAAAAAGACTGCATGTAGAGGAGTGAAATGGTGATGTTCTGCTGATTCTCTATGTGCAACATGGAACCCAAATAAACAATCATAATTATTAGTCAGAATACTGTTGTTTATTACATTCATAGAATACTGGAGTGGAAACTTGTCTTGAATGAGTTTAAGCATAAGCAAAATTGAATACAATATCATTTATCATACCAGCATACACAACTGCCACTAAGATTGATTTCATTTAAACAGCTGTTTTGTAGTTTTCGTAATACTACTATGTATGTTTTATCAGCGATGTTGCACATGTAAAGTGAGGTATAATCCCTAGTTTGATACTGTAAATGTTCACCTGAATGTCATATGAACATGCAAACAAGGTTTACTTAGGATATCTAACCCCTCTTCATTTGAAGTCTACCTGTTTATGTCAATAACTGGAAGTGCTTATCTCTTAAAATCTTCCAAGATTATCGATTTTATATGAATGTAAATGTAACATATAGACATACGTTGATGAAAATGACAACTAGCTTTGCTGATTAAAGTTCAAACTAATTGGAAGTTCCCTGAAAATGGTCTACCTATTGACTGTTTTGCGCACTGGTAGTTCAGTGGTAGATTGCTCGTCTGCAATCTGTGTGGTCTGGGTTTGCTTATCGGCTGGCGGAGGTACTCCACAACATTCATCCAGTTTAATAGCCAGTTGTAAGTCCGAGAAAGACGGTTGGGCATGAGTGTGGGCACCTCATCCTATGATTACATTTTCATCGCCACTAAAAATTAAACCTGAAGCCTCATATCCCACTTGGAAAGCAACTGATGAACCAAACCCGAATTCACTGGCTTAGTCATATAAATTCGGCTTAGAAAAATCAATAGAACACACAAACAAATACATTTAAAACACTAAATAGGAAACGACCTTCTACTATGTCCACGTTTCCGTCGGCTTTTTAGCCGATTCAGAGATCAGACATCATTGACAAAGAGAAGAAGAACTCCTGGATTTCATCTCAGTCTGAAGAAAATGAAGATACATCCTGCTGGACACATAACTTAGAAGTATGGCTATTAGGGTTAAAAGGGGTGGTGAAGTAGCAGCTAGGCTAGTGCGGAGATAAACAACAAAGTGCGAAACTAGGAAGAGTCTACAGAACCACTAACAAAGAAGTGAAAAAGTTTGCCAGGAAAGAAAATGGATGAATCTACGACATCTTAGCCAAAAATCCATCATATAAAATTGTACAAGGCTTCAAAGAAAAAACACGCTTACTACTTCCAACATGTTTGCACAAATTTATTTATTTAATCTGTTAACATTTCGCCCAGTGTTTCCACTGGTCAAGATTTTTGAAAACTATATAATATAACTTACTACTTACAAACTCTTTTCAGTAGTACCTACGCAAATTCGAGAAACAGTTAAGCTACATCATCAAATTATTAACTACATAAATTTGTTTCATCATCCAAACATCACGCAGTCAATTTTTTATCATGCTGAGATTATTGGCTTTAATGCCTAAATAAATCCACCATGATCTTAGTTTGCTGCACTTCTAAGTCGGTCATTCTACTTTTTTCAGAGGTGCGATTGTTGTTATCATATTCAACAATTTAACCGATTTAGACTTAGTCTAACACCTAAAATTATCTTTTATCAAGGGCAGTAGTAAATATTCCGATTCTGTTGGTTTATCTTTGCATGAAAATCAGACACCATAATAAAGTCACCAAAATTGAAAGATCAAGCTTCAAGTTTCATCATAGAAAGATGTCAGATGGATAACCACTGAAAAACAGGGGGTAAGGAGTCAGATGTTTCATCCTATTTCAGCACGCACTCACAAACCTGCCTCAGATCCAACCCAGGGGCATTCAGAGTACAAGGCTAAACTCGCTGACCATTCAGCCGGAATCCAATGGGCCTAAAACTCGCCGTTGAGGCTGCCTGGAATTCGCACTACAGTTGCAAATCGAAATGAGTAATAATTTAGGGATTGTTTGATTCTGGTTCAATTGACTGAATGGTAAAGCAGCTTCGCTTTGTAACCTGTGGATCCTGGTTTTATTTTCCTGTAGTACTATGGATGAAACTAGAAGGAAATAGTTGTCCAGTACTCCCTGGTTCTCAGTGGTTCTCTAATTGACGTTAGTCGGTGATCAAATTTGTAAAACATCCCTACAAACTAACTTTTGAAAATATTAAGCTTGAAAATTGCTCACGCATGAAAGTGTGATAATCACATGTTATGTCTACATTCGTTCATCCACATTTTGACACTTTTGGCATGCCGTGAGTCAAGTGATTATAATGTGTTAATTTATTTTTGACATGTAAGCTTAGTTAATTTTTGACAACTGAAATGGTATGTATGACAGTGTATAAACAGAAAAACAGGAGACTTCCAATTGACTTAACAAGTTTACGGAATAAACCTATCTGTGATTACTAAGCTGATAGGAAAAGAAAATAACATGCCGTTTTATAGGATCAGTGGAAAATGAGTGCAAAATTTACTGAATTTATCAAAAATAAACCTTTCCACCTCCGAGCTGAATTCCTTTTTCATGATTTTCTGATCTATTATAATGGCTTTTGCGAAAGCGAATGTCTGTTGAATAACTTCTAAAACAAGCAATAAAGGTAAATAAAGCAGGATTTAATGAATTCATCAAATTTCGGTAGAACTGTGGAAGCAGATCAAAGGCCGAAGACATGCTGATAAAATTCAACTCCTGCCATCCAAATCTCAATTTCTCAGTAGAACACTAGGAAAACGATACTATTAAATTCCTAGACGTTTTTCTGGCGAAGATGAATTATGGTACAATCGAAAGATCTATATTTAGAAAGTCCTCATGGACAGGACAGTACATACATTTCAAGAGTTTTGTTCCAATCCAGTATAAAAGGAACTTAGTCAGAACACTGTTCAATAGAGCACGAAAAATTTCTTCTGACAGTACTGTTGAGCATGAAATAAAATCCCTGAAGGATATCTCATCTAGGAATGGATATCCTGAGAAGTTCATTAATAAATACTCTAAAGAAAACACCCGCTGCAAAACAATCCAAACAGTTCCGAAGAAACCTGTCTATATCAGTTTGCCGTTCAAAGGAGATAGTGTACAAGAAGTAGTCAAACGAAGACTCGACAAAGCCATCAAGAGAACTTATTATGCTGCAAAACTTGTTTTCCTTAACACCACTAAGCGAGTGCTTCAACAATCTGGGAAAGACCAATCGCCAATCCTCGACACTTCAAACTGCGTATATCAATTTGAGTGTGTTTGTGGAAGCGAACACATAGGTCCTACAGAAAGGCGATTGTCTACTCGCATGATCGAACATTTGACAAAATGGTTCAAAACAGCTTAATGTAAAGTGCCAAAATCCTCAATAACAAAACATCTTGTGGATTACGGGCATGATATCGACGCAGTCAAGTCATTCACCATTATCAGCAGACAAAGAAACAAGAAGATGCTTGCAATTGCAGAGGCTTGTGCAATTCGAGTTTACAAACCAGGTCTCTGTGTACAAAAGGAGATGGTCGTGACTCTGAATCTACCATTGTAATACGTTTTACTTATAATTCTACCTCTTATTTTTATTATTATTATTCTCATTATTATTATTCTTGATTCATTTAAAACTATCCTTTATCAGTAGCATTATCTCAACTCACTTCAACACTATAATTATTATTGTTATTATAACTATCACTATTGACATCCCTCTGGCTGCAATTCTTGTTAAATTCTGTAATGTCTAATTGTTTATTTAAGTGATGTAATTGAAGCGTAATGCAATTTATCTTAATTTTGATCTCCCATACTCTCTCTCCGCTTATCTAATTGAACATGACCTGGAAAACATTCGTACCTGTCTTTCTGCATGACTAATTCAATGTAGTTTGTTTACTTATCAGTCCTATATCTCCCAATGTAATTTCAAAAGTATATATATATCCATGTATGTAGAGTATTCAGATGGCGAGTTCTACAGAAATTTGATGAATTCATTCCATCCTGCTTTATTTAACTTTATTGCTTGTTTTAAATTCGTATCGGGAAATAAATGTTTCCAACTTCTAAAAGCTTAGCAAAACACCTTTTGTTTGAGTCATTTCAGTTCACTTTTTCTGTGCAAAGACAGAAAATTGGGATTATTATTACTAGTCATATTCATTCGTTTCGTTCTGAGTGGTGAATAGGTGTTTAAGAGGCACATCTCTGTCGTGTTGGTCTGTAGGGACTCGAATGTTTACAGGTTTAGTCACAAGCTGACATCACCAGAGTATACTGGAGAGTTACTTCAGTCATAGTTTAGGGGTCTCAAGTTGTAAGCACTCAGAACTCCACCGAAGACAGAAGTCAAGATCTTCAAGAGTCAATGAGCGCTTGTATATCAGTCGCCCATTAAGACCCTATCCAATGGCTCCTGAATACTGACTTCTACTAGATTACGATATAAAGTTATACATCCTTTGCCCTCGGGTTCCAAGAGTTTGCTCATCACTAAAAGTACTTCCAAAACGTTACTGCAGAATTTCATCAATAGCTGTCTTCGTTGGATACTAAAGATGCAGAATACATCAGGAGTTAAAAGATAATTTCGGTAGTGGGCCAGCCAACAACCTATTTCACAACAAATTCGCGCTGTGGAAAGTTGAAGCAAATCGTGTATACTCTGAGGAGACGATTGGGTAACACCATTCACTCGCAAGTGTCCTGCTGTAGGACTTTGAACAAAAGTTAGAAAGTAAGTGATACCATAAAGCCCGTTCTTTGTTTGATGCAGACTGAATTCTATCAGTCAAGCCTGTTCCTTTTGTTGCAGAACAAGGCCTGAAATGAAATGGAGATTATTTTGTGAACTCACCTCGTCTCATTTGAAAAGTCACCAAATGAACGTTATTGGATATCAAACAGAAGAGATATTAGTAGTCGATTAAATAATTTGTATAATTCTCCGCATTTATGAATGAAAGAAGAACAACAAATGTAACAGTAAAATATGAAGTCTTTTTCATCATTCATATTTCCAGCATTCTTTTCAACTGCTGACAACTTAGGTAAAACATCACAGTATATAAATTATTAAATTTTTATTATAAACATCTTTATAGTAAAGTAAACTCTCATACTACATTTCTATTACTGCTTTCAACGTATACTCATCTATTTATGCACCTATATCTCTACACAAAGAGGTTTCCATTTTAATTTCAATATACTGAAGTACTTAAGGAACCTCTCAGCTCATTCTTCCTCCTTGAACATTTGTATGGGTTTCGGTAACAGATTCCCGACTATTCCTCTTAAATATTCTTTTCTCACAAGCATTAGACTGCAATAACGAAACATTAATTTGTCGTAAAGTTGTGTTACATTCTCATATTTTCCAAGTCAATAAACAGTATGCACTGAGAATGTTGTCTAGTATGAAAGTGAAAGCTTCGCAACTAAACCATCCAGCTCTGAGAATACAACTGCGTTAAAATCATCCACATGAGCTACAAACTTGCAATATTATAGTAATCGTGATCCCATCAAATGATTACTATCCTTTTTTAGCACTTGTTTTATACAATTCATACCGCTGTTCAGTAGACACCCAAGAATGAACTTTGAACATATTTCAGTAAAAATAAATCACAATCTAGAAGATATACTGAAGGTGACAGATATGAGACTGAAAAATTTCACAATTAAAAAAAACTATATTATTTTGATGTAAAACTTATTTAGAATCGTGTACATTTACCGATTATTGTTCACACTGTAGGCTAGTTAACAATCACGAGCTCACTCATTGTCCTCTTCCTTTGTTAGATGAGATTTATATATGATGTAGGTCTTTCTTTTAATCTGGCTTCTTCTACACATGTGACTGACATTTCAGTGAACTTTCTGACTAATCTCAAATAGTTTAATGGGTAAAGTTAAACTATCACAGCCGAAACTGCAATGACCTTGAACGATCAATCAAAATTCAAATGCAGTATAGTCGGATAATCGTTAAAAAATGCACAAAAAGACATTGCTAACATGATATTATACTATTTAGTTGACGCTTATGTGTTGTAAGAATTTCTCCAAGTCACTAGACAGATGATCTTCAGAGAAATAATACTATGTACGATAAGTTCATTCATCCCGGTGACTGTAGGTCATGGTACTCTGAGATCTATTGATATTTCTGATACTGTTCTTTGACCCACTTCTAACTCTAACCCTAATACTAAACTTAACCCTGAACCCTAATCTAAAAATCTTTAACCTCACCAAGCAGGATACATTTACATAAAAAGTACCTAGAGAATAGGTGGAATACTGCATCTACCTTCTCCAAGTTCAGAAAGGCAGGCATGATTTCACTCGGGATGACGATTCGCAGCATTCCCTGCATCTGATTGGCTTCTGATGGTCAAATTTTGAAAGACCTTGGCTTTGGTTATGATATTTAAGCTTCGTCGTTTATAGTTCTGTCAAACGGATCCGCGTTACCTAGGTGAAATGAATATATATCATCTGCTTACAATTCAATATTCTGCACATAAACTCATGATATTTCACCAATTTTGATGTATTTTTCCTTTTAATCAATCTTTGCTTATAGCTTAAATTAACTATATCGTGTTTCACTAAATCACCTACATCTAAGACAGATAGGTCCACGTGATAAGAAAGATGTTTGCTTGTGATAAAATGATGTAATCTAGCTTAAGGTTGGACGCCATCACACACCACTGAGAACTAGGCAGCAGTAGACAGCCTTTCCACCCTGTGTTGAGGCTTTTTAACGGCGCGTATTGCTTTAAATCAAACTCACAATTTACACAGTTAGAGGAGGAGAAACATCATCATATTTTCCTTTGAAAACAGAGATTATTCACATCACAATGTATGATCTGCTACATACTATAAATGCTAATCAAGAAAGCAAACATAAATGCATACCTACATATACTACTGACTAATCGATTAGAGTAGTTGCTTACCATTTACACTGACCGAAAGTGCTTGCTAGGCAATCAAATCGAAGTGGTCTAACCACCAGACGGCCGTTTCACTCGTTTTTGACCGCGCTAATCAGAAGTGTACCCTGTTCGACTGAGTTCAAACAGCCAAATAAGTTCAAGCCACCCAAATTTTTACTGGCCACGCATATGAACTGGTGGTATCACAAAATTAATTCCTAACTTGTACTTCTCCAGGTTTGAGGAGGCAAAATTTCATCGTAGTTTGCTTAGAAAGCCGCTCATGCATTATAAATGGAAAATGAGTAGCCAGAATGCACACGCTATTGATTGATGACACACTTGTTGAAAGTTAACACATTTGTCCTCGTTATCCAGAAAGTATAGATTAGATTATCAATGCGATCACGATGTGTACTTTGATTGTCACGAACTACGACAAAAGAGCTATCACGTGATTTCTGGTTTTAGATACATTCCCCCCAAAGAGTTTTGGTTCGTTGAGAAGCCTACCCCTAAATCAATTAACTATAAACAAATGCTAAATAAATAAATCTTTTCATTGTTTGAAGAAGTTATGTATTATTGTCTTCTGATGTATGCGCAGGTGATAATAACCAGAATCTCATCTTCTCAAGAAAGCTGAATTAGTGGGAGTCAGATATCTACTATGTGCACACTGGTAACCCAATGAATACTCATGTTATTATATAACTACATCAGTTAATTATCAAAATTAGGGCAGTTACTAATTATCATGTCAATGCTAATTTGCGCATAATGTGATATTCGTTAAGGCGTTGGTGGCACAGCGGTAGAATGCTCGCTGACCACACATGTGGTGCAGCGTTCGATCCGCGACTGACGCAACTCTTTACCTCACTTAGTCATCAATAAGACCAGTAAAGAGGGGGGATTGGACATGAGCCTAGCAACCTTAAACTGTGAAAAATAATAAGGACCACTGCTACCGAAACTTACAGCTTCTAGCTTGAAGTCCTATGTTCCACTGAGAACCTAAAGGAATAAAAAAATAATGTAATATTCATTGACAAAGAATAATCTGCTAGACGAAGAAGATCACTGGTACTGTGATTTGTTCTCAGATGCAAGGAATACTATTACTACACTCTTATAGTTGACATGTTCTTCAAGTTACTAAATGTGTTTAAAAGTTTAACGATCATGTTATCTGAAATGATGTTGAAAAACGAAAATGATACTGTCCACTAATTCTGCTTGTGATCTGGATGGCAAAAACTGTAGAAAGAAGTGAATTCGTTTAATGCGTTCATGTGTTTCAGTCTCGTGTTTTTGAAAGTGTTAACATTAAACTCAAAAATTAACATATATGAAAAGAAAGTAGATTTTTATGTTTCAAGACTAGACAGGCACCAAAAATATAACCGATGTACGTTATTTTACAAATGATAAATCAGTTTATGAAATCAAGTAGCAAACAGAAATCAGTGGTGTTATTAACAGTGGCAATGACTGGCAGTGATATCCAGGAAGCAGATTTCATTATAATTGGAATTTGTCAACTGGATGTGCCTTCATCCTCACTGAATCATGGTATTTCAACTATCAATCAAACCTAGCACCCTGCGTTTCAAAATTCAAGGTGTTTATCCGGAATAGGATGAAATGCACATTCTGGTTTGAATTGGAGGCTGAACACAAGTTTCCTCTTAGTTTAGACTCAATAAATAAATGCAACACCATCACATGGAGTGACTGCGTTACCAATGTGAATCTGTCTTTCTAAATGTCTGCAGAAGATATTTCAAGTAGCCACACTACATATCACAATCTTCAGCTGATAATTAATCCCAACCATCTTTATGCATCAGTGTGTCAGTGGTATACCGGCAGAATGCTCGCCAACAACGCGTGTGGTCCAGGGTTCTATCACCGACAGACACACTCCCTTACCACGCTAAGACAGTAATAAGAACGGTAAAGACAGAAGGTTGGGAATGAGGCTAACAACCCCATCCCGTAAAAATAAACTCCTGTGCTACCGAAATTTCAAGCTATTGGCTTAAAGCCCAATGTTTCACTGGGAATGTAAAGCAATAGAATAAAACGACGAGGATGAAATACTGCTTTTGGCCACCTCAGTGTACATTTGTCAGTTTACTTGTTCGCGTGGCTAGGCAGAGTAGAAAACAAGAATGCTAGCAGCTCTGTCACCGAACACCTAGTCAACTCTGAACATCGATCACCCGAGCATAAATGCTTCACAGTGCTGCACATAGTTCCTCAATATTGTTTGAAAAGACTTCGCATACTCCATCTGTATGTAACTGAATCATTGACAATTTGGGACCGGAAATTGGACCTCTGCATTCAAAAGCACCAGATACATTCAATCATACTACCATGGCTGCAGTAACGTTCTTACTTTAATTATTATTATCACAGTTATTATTATTCGCATCATCCATATTTTGTAAGCACTCTACTACTGTAATATTTACTGATGACGTTTCGAGCACAATTTATTGCTCATAATCATATCAAGTTAATCACACGACTTCCTAAATTCATTTATATAGTTCCATTGTTTTTCACTTGATTTTCACTTGATTTGATTGGTAGTGTTATTTTCCATATCTCGGGTATGAGTGATGATTCATTCCTATTGCATGTGTTGGGTGTAGATTCGATGAACAAAGATTCAGTAATCAACCTCTCTCTCCACCTACCTAGATTACTTTTTAGAATTTTAACCCTCTCCCACCCTATTGTGTGGTTGTGTGTTAATGCATGCATTGCAATTGCCGAGCGTTTTCTAAATTACTTCTCTTCTCTGGGTCAACCATTCTTACCTTAGCTAAATTCTTATGTTCTGACAATCTGACTACCCCTGACCTACTAGTTTGACCTATGTAGCTGACCTCACAGTCATTGCAGGGTATTTTGTAGGATTCTGAATAAGGCAGGAATTAGAGTGGCATTTAAACCTACAAACTCACTCAGGGACAAGCTCTGTAGGTTAAAGGACCCAGTTGACCCAATTAGACAAAATAATATAATTTACAAAATACCCTGCAATGACTGTGAGGTCAACTACATAGGTCAAACTAGTAGGTCAGGGGTAGTCAGATTGTCAGAACATAAGAATTTAGCTAAGGTAAGAATGGTTGACCCAGAGAAGAGAAGTAATTTAGAAAACGCTCGGCAATTGCAATGCATGCATTAACACACAACCACACAATAGGGTGGGAGAGGGTTAAAATTCTAAAAAGTAATCTAGGTAGGTGGAGAGAGAGGTTGATTACTGAATCTTTGTTCATCGAATCTACACCCAACACATGCAATAGGAATGAATCATCACTCATACCCGAGATATGGAAAATAACACTACCAATCAAATCAAGTGAAAATCAAGTGAAAAACAATGGAACTATATAAATGAATTTAGGAAGTCGTGTGATTAACTTGATATGATTATGAGCAATAAATTGTGCTCGAAACGTCATCAGTAAATATTACTGTATAACACTGTGAGACTCTATCAAATTAAAATTTACCCATAATGGAATTACACTCTACCACAGTGCCCAAGTTTTATTCTTATATCAACTCTACTACTGTTTATTAATAACATTGCATTTCCGTACAGATTTTATAAAAACACTTTGTCGTCTTCTCACTAGTTCCTGTCCATTCTACACAATTATACTGATTAATCATTTTTTCTCATACCTATTGCATCATGCCAACTTCTTCCTCCTGTTTTCTAATCTCCAATTGGACATCCCTCGTAGGTTACACCTTACACTACGCAGTACGTTTTCGAGGACAAATTTTACCAGTACTTGATTTATCTTATGAATCCTTTGTTTGATATTATTGCGATTGCACCGAATGAATCATAGAAAAGAAAATTTCCTTTGCTGCTTATTTCTGTTTCTTATGACTCGATATGCAAATATTTCGTTCATTACCCATATGAACCTTAAATCCATTAACAATCACCTGTTGTTTATGCAATTCATGTGAGTGATTATTCATAAGAATTTGAGAATTTCTTGGAGTATCTTTTCTTCTTGTAGAACGGACAATAAGAAAATCACAAATTTAAAGCAGTAGCACCTTAAGTTCACTGCGTAGGAATTAACTATTGCGTACTACAGGCATAGAAGCTGGTAAGTTAACTTTCGAAACATTGTGCGTTAACTTCGAATGTGAGAAGAGCAACAGCGGCTCAGCCGATTGTACGACCTATGGTGAAAATCAGTCTGCAGCTCAGGTTAGTAGTTAGTCCTACAACTATTAGTTTTAACGTGTATATTGGTTGATTCTATAACTAAGTTCAATTTTCTGTCTCCCAAAGTATGTTCTGAAGCCAACACAAGTGAATAAGTGAACACATTTTAGGGATAACGTGATAATGTCTGACATAAAAGTCATTGTCTTTTCAAATATTCTTTAGTCTATATTCGAAGTATGATCAGTGCTTTTAATATACCGTAATCTACTTCGAGGTTATTTTGTCTCTGAAGTTAAACTGGTACTCAGTTTCTCAAAGTAACCAGAACTCACACAGCCATAATCAGGGCGCATTTACGAGTCCCGCTTCTCCTGCGGAATTAGTTACTTTGACCGTACTCGGAGACCTTATCCATGCGTACAGGCAAATATGTAGCATTATGACTGGATATAGGGGAACCAATTACTTAAATACTGAGAACTTGGCCAGATTGGTGGATATTGATTATTCAAATAAATTTGGGCAGCAGATCAGGGCTATTTATCGTAAACACCGTAATCTATCTAGATGATCTCCACCACATTTTCTATTAGAAACTAAAGAGGTGGCTGTCAGTAGCAGAAGATCCGAACTCAGTATACAGAAGAATTATATCCAACTTTGTTTCCTTTAGCCTTTTTATTCCTTTACATTCCCAGTAGAAAATACGGCCTCAAGCTACAGGCTTTAAGTTTCGGTAGCAGTGGTGCTTATTTCTACGGGATGGGGTTTGCCAGCCTCGTGCCCAACCTCCCCTCTTATCACTGGCTTATCTAGGTAAAGGAGTGAATCGGCTGTGGATCGAACCCTAACCGCCTGCCTGGTTGCCGGTATTCTACCAGTGTGCCACCGACGCACAACCCTGGCCTGCAGTAAAGTTAATGTATCCAGTATAAACATTAGTAATTAACATTTTAAAATCCAATCCATTTCCCCCTTGTTTTGTTGTCTATTGTCCCTGGTTAAAGTCATGCTTTTTAAACTTATTATTGTATTAACACCATCCTGTTCATTCTATTTCATTAAATTGTTTATTACTTGTTAGTCGCTCACTAATAGTACTCTTCGTTTACAACATACTACTATTATTACTTTACCATAATTATTATTACTATTTGTGACCCCTGAGCTCACGTCTATCATATCCCATTTATATGTATTTATTTCTCTACAGTATTCACACTTTCTCACACACCAGTGATATCACTCTTCCTTGAAACCTGTGCTTTTTGTTGAGTACGTGAACAGAAACAAATCAGTGAATTATTTCAGTTCAGTTTCACCCATGTTCTTATTGGCCATAAATACTTTTTATGAATTTAAACGATAATCAGATCTTATCAACTAGTATTATCCCATCTTGTACTAGTACCACAATACGCTTTGTGATGATTTAATTCTAATTCTTTTTTACTATCTGTTGTATACTAAAATAATGGATTTATAATTGTACATCCAGATGAATGATCTATTTAAAATCCAGCGCTTCTGTTGTTCTGCGAAATGAAAGCTTACAACTCGCGTCAGATAAACCGTTTTTTCCCTAAACCATCAAAACACAGGCGTATTGTGCACAGTGAGTTAGATGCTGCTTTTGCCTTACTTAACACGAACAGGTAAATCGCCGTTACTCAGTGCTAATGTGAACTGCGCTTCGACACTATGAACAATTATGAACAAGCTATTTTCTTCTTCGAATAATAAAAGGATCATTTTTCAAAAACAATATATAACAAAATGTATTTAGAAGATGAAAAATGTAAACTAAACATATTCATTTAAAAAAAAAGTTTATTTTTTTTACTTTAAAAGTCCTATAAAACATTTTTAAACCAATCCACATATAAAGCTACATTTGTATACACACCTGGTTTAAATGGTTGGGCACAGTCACTGCCCCAAGACACAATTCCAGCCTGCACAGTTTGTCCACCAATGTAACATAAAAGTGGTCCACCACTATCACCATTGCATGCATCAATACCTCCTTGTTGATAACCAGCACAGAAACTTTTTTCATTAAGATACGGGAACCATGATTTGCATAGGCTGTAATCAATCACTGGAAGAATAGCCTGTCTTAGAACATCACTTGAACCTGTATTCCGTGTGTCTCCCCAACCAGCTACTATACACTGAACATTTGCTTTAAGTTGTCCGGCTAAGAGTGAATTTCGTACAACTGGTGATAAACTGACCTGCCCTCTGACTAAATTTGCTGGGGTAGCTAGTCGTAACAGAGCTATATCATTCTCATAAGTGATTGGATTGAAAGATGGATGAATGTATATCTGATCAACTTTGATTCTTTGGACTTCAGGACCACCAATGTTTTTATAGTATCTTCCCAAGTCTACATACCATAGTTTTGGATGCGGGAATGTTTGTAAACAGTGTGCAGCTGTCAGAACCCATTGTGTACTGATTAGACTACCTCCGCATAAGTGTCTACCATTGGCAGCGTAACGCAATGAAGCGATAAATGACCATGCTCCTTTAGCAGCTTGTTGACCATTGACAACACGACCCCAGTCATCTTCGTCATTGACTGATCTTTTCCCTCTGTGTTTTAATTTAAGCAACTGTTTTGGTAGAGGGAAACAGTTCATTTCATCTTCAGAGTTTAAGCAGTCATCGAATCCATCACATCTCCATCTTTTTAAAATACACTGTGATGACGGACATTCCCATTCAAGTGATTTATCACACGTTCTGTTATTAGTCGTAGAGTTCAGTGTAGACTTCAATCGCTTGGCAAAATTATCGGGTATAGCTGCATAACGTAGGTTAAACCCTTTATGCTTTCCAATAGATCGAGCTTTGAAAATCAACAGCAGTCGATTGGAACCAGACAATATTTTTATTGGTGTTGATCCACAGTAAGCACTTTTGCCAACGTTTTTCGTAAATATGTCAATATCAGAGGTATTCTTACTCACATTTTTATAATCAGGCTCGTAAACCACTAGACTATCTTCATCACATTGTGTGGAATTCCCTGCTAAATCGAAATCAACTGACTGTACAATTATTCGACTTTTTGGATCAGTGTTTATTATCCAGAAACACTGAAGGAATCCATTATAGGTTATATTTTTTTCGTAATCAGTATGTGAATAAATGTTTCCATTTTGTTTGAATAAAATTGGATCAGAGCCGCATTCAGCATCAAATGTTGGTAGGCTTGATGAATAATGAATTTCAAAAATCACTAGTAATAATAATAATAATAGTGATGTTACACCGTCTTTGACCGTACTATTACCGGGCATTTTCATGATTCATCGTTTTCTCTGCATTTGGGTTGTTTTATACTCCCGTTCTTTTTCTAAGTAGCATGCCAGTCAAAGCGAATTAAATCGTATTAAGATTTGTAATAACTCGAAATTCGCTCATTTAAAAAAGAAATCCTTTTATGGCAATCTTCAAAATAACACTTCAAGTGGATTAAGCGAGATTTATTTGAAAATTAATTATTTGTTGACGGAGAGTTTCATAGCCTAGCCAGATCATAAATATTCTTGTTAATCTGATTTTAATAAAAAAATTAAGGTGGTAACGCAAATGTAAAATATTCAGCTAATTTAATTTATTTTACAGTTGAATTACCTTCTTAATAACACACTTGATCGCCCCATCAAACTATACAGTTAATCTTCTTTTCTTTTAATACTTAAGACAATATATATTTAATAGGTTATTGTCTCAGGTTCTAATACCGAGTAAGTCACTTCAGGAAAATAATATCTACACGTAAACAAGTTAATATTATCAATGAACTACGATCTCTATTCATGATTCGATGAGTAATCTAGGCAGGCGAAGATATTAGTGAATGTTTTCTCTGTTATTTCATTTTAAGTTCAGCTAGGAAATTCAAGAGAGAAATTTTCTTTTCTTCAATCTCACATAGGGGAATTATTTATAAACCGTATTTGATTTGTAACTACTTTAGCGAACTCCTTATTTCTGGTTGTTTCCATCTACTTTTCTTACCGCAAGAGGAAAAGTTATAGTGAAATAAATGTTTCAGGAGCACCACACTAAGCAAAACACTCAGTTAGGTCAACGATTCACTCTTTTATCACACAAAACATATTTGTTTGTGCGTATTCGTTATCATTTCAAATGTTTGATGGCGGTCTGTTTAAGTCTCTGGGATACCTAATTTTCTATTCAATATTATGAATGTAATAATAACTGTATTTCACATCGTCATTTCATTCATCAATTTCTGGTTCCTAATTGTATTCTGTACTGTGGCTTATTTTAAAAAGAAGCTTCTGGCCAACTGATATTCACTCCTGTCAAAGGAAAAATAAGGGAGTGAAGAAGTATCGGTGAATAAACCGTATTTCATATTGGAGAATACTAGGATCAGATGATATATCAGTGATCATTATTATTTTATTTCAACATCGTGTACAAGAGGTTTATACATTGAAATTAAGCATCCTTAGTTTTCTACAGTTCATAAAAATATATTATCAATATTGACATTAGACATATATCATCTGCGAAATCCAGATCTTCTGGAGTCTTCTTATCGGTAGTTAGAAATACGCTGCACCACCGATAAAAAGACTCTAGAAGATCTGGATTTCGCAGATGATATATGTCTAACTTCACACAAACTCGAAGACTTGCAAGCGAAAACCAACAAACTAGCTGAAGAAGCAGTGAAAACAGGATTGCAAGTGAACACAGTGAAGACGGAAGTGATGAAATAAACCAATCAACAGCAAAAACAACCAGCACCAATCACCATCAACCGGAAAGTTTTAAGAGAGGTTGCCTCCTTTACTTATCTGGGAAGTATAGTTTCAACTACAGACGGAAAGGACGAAGATGTCAAAGCCTGTCAGATTCGGAAAGGCGAGATAAGCCTTCATCAACCTGAAACCAATTTAGAAATCTTCTGCTATCACTCAGCATAAGAAACGGATTCGCATTTTTGACAGCATTGTGAAGTCAGTTCTCCTACACGGGTCAGAAACTTGCACTGCATGTGTTTCACGAGAAGGATTCCCAACAGGTTGAAGACTTTCATCAACAGCTGCCTTTGCTGGCTCCATGCTGAAGATCAAATCGCCAGAAAGAATAAGCAATAAATATGTACGAGAATGTGGAGATGGACTAGGCTCACAATGAGGAGGCCACCGAATGACATCGCACGCCAGGCCACAGCTCAAGTGGAATCCAAATAGGAAGCGACAAGTAGGTCGTTGGTGTGAGGGTGACATGGAGAAGATCGTGTTAGGAAGAGATGAAAGTTTGGTCAATCGTGGACTCAGCTAAAGAGGACGGCAGGATATAGGGCAAAGTGGTGATGTGTTGTTGAAGTCCTATGTTCCACTTGGAACGCAAGAGAATAATAATAATATCACTTCATGCAAGTGAACATTAAACTAATCAAGATTTTTAAGGTGTGGTACTGCATATCCCCTGTTCATCTTGACTGAGTAATAGGTTGTTATTAATTCAGTGTAGTTGCTGTCCCCTTTTCCACTGATTAGAAAATACCAACTTTGAAATAAAGGGAATTAATACGGTCTTTTATCAAAACCCTTTATCATGGTGTAACAGTGCTGCTATATTGAATTGTAAAGAGAAGTTTTGGAAATTATTCTGTGAATGAGAAACTTTTCCTCATATGTTTTCAGTGAAGTGTGAGGTAATTTATTATTTATTTGATAATGTCTAAACAGATACTTTTTTATTCAACCTAAGGAAGTTCAACACGACTAAAGACGAAGTTATCCATGAAAAATCTTCGGTATATATATGTATATAAATATAGCTATGAAGGATGCCTAGCGAAACATACAATAGAAGAACAGTTAACTGAAAAAGAACATTTTCAAGTAATGGTGCGTAAGGATTTGATTGATTGATTACAGGATTTTGTCAAAGACAGTGGCTAGTAATCGCTCTATATCGTTAATTAGGCCACTGGATCGGGTCTCAGTGGCTCATTGGTCTATGAGCTCGTCCTGTAACCAGAAAGTCTCGGGTTCGAACCCCCGTGGGTGAGTACTGACGATGAACCCCAAACTAGGACGAAACAGCCGTCTAGTAGTTCCAGGTTTTCTAATGGTTGTCTAACTGATGTCAGCTCATGATGGAATCCTGTAATGAAACAACATTTATACGAAAATTATGAGGAGTACTTTCCCAACCCTTCAAGCATTTCAAAGAGTAGTTTATTTCTAGCAAAGATTTCATGCCAGCGTTTCTATGCATTACAGTGACTTTGACCTTCACAAAGAGGATTTCTCACAAGCTACTGTATAACTTCACCAACAACTACCTTTGCCCCGTAATCGAGGTCAGATGACTAGCCAGAAGGGATAAGCGACAAGGAACGCCTACAACAAACCAACCAAGCGCATGAAAATATGCTGAAAAAAATGCAGATGGATCAGGAATATGCTTAAATGAATAGACCTTTGGGTGACGTCACCTGAACGGGAAACGACGGTATTGGGCGTCTAAGAATGAAATGGAGGCGATTTTATAAGGAGCGAACAAAATCTATTCTGCTATCTCTATGTTAGGTGCAGAATCCATTACAGAACAGAGGAAAATGGTAATATGTAGCTTAAAACCTATGTCCCACCCTCACCCAAGGAAATAATAGTAATAAAATAAAAATAATATACTCTGAACAACTGATGTATCATAAATACTGCTATTTGTTTAATTAAATAGGTTACTACTGAGTAAATGAGGTGGTGTTTCTAAAAATTACAGTAAATTAAGCTCAGAGTGAACGTACTGGAAACACTCAAATTACTAAAGCTCATTTGTAGTGAAATTACCCCTTCTGAACTTTATAATACCCAAGACAAAATCAGTTTACCTTTTACCGGTGTTCCTTCTGAGATTCAGTATGCATGAGAAATTGCTTCAATATAAGCTTATGTGTAAAACGTGGTCCTCTTGTATTTAATTTGTTGCAGAAAGACAGATGTATTGTCTTTTCACACTGAGATGCAATCGTATACTTACATAAGATGGTGATAATAAAACATTACTGATGCTCATTGTCTATTTTGAACGAAACATAAACTTCAGCTCTACTCAAACTGCCACAGAAATGAAGTATCTAGCTTTGATTTATCAATATCTCAAATATTGTGTAGAAAGATTTTTTATTAGAAACTATAGGACTAACTGTACGAAGACGAAGGGGAAGATTGAATTAAGTAACCTTTAATTAATAAAAGTCTTTTTTATCATGTGTATTTACCCTTGCTAAGTATCTCAAGACACTTTCATGGCATAAATCATGAATAAGTTACGGTAATATTTGAGGCGACTCATTATGCCTATGAATCTTCCATCTCAACATTTCATTTATACAGAAATAATCTGACACCGAAGTAAAACATAAGGGTTATACTGTCCACCTACTGCCCTAGAACAGCACTTTTGTCATTTGTTAGTAAATTCATATTGAAACGTCATCTTTATAAAGGGATAACATCCCGTAATGATAAAAATATGTCGTTCAGTTTACTTATTTTGGAAGCTTTGCAAGCGTAAATACTTTTGAGTTATGCTAGGACAAATAAAAAAGACCACGGGCGAACAATTAAAATACACTGGCTAAGCGAGAAGGTGATACATTATTTGTTTCAAAATAAACGTAATTTTTTGACAAAAGAATGTTGCCGCATGAAGATGTTAATTATTTTAATGAGGATTTCTTTACAACGAGTGTCTGATATGTATGCTGAAGGCAGCCAACACTTACTTTATTTGTAAAGTGAGGTCAATTAAATGACATAATTTGAAAAAAGGTGTTCAGTTTGGTTCTCTTGTTTCATCACGGTATTAGTGAGTGATTTTATGGTCGAAAAATATAGTTTATAGATTTCTAATGCAAATAAAAATCTGCTTAGCGGAAGTGAATAATTTTTATGATGTGTACTTGCCGAATTGTTTTGTCATATAATGGAATCGCAGTTCAAACATCATTGTGGATAGTTTTATGTGCCTTAAGAGTGTCAACAATCACCTGAGATCCTAGCTACCAATGTTACTATGCTTATTAATTTAGAAATATTCTTCAAAAAGATGACAGTGGCCTCAAAATAGACCCTTCTAAACTCACTTGAGGTAATTAAAGTAGAATGTAGTTCCAGTGTATACCTTACTGTCAAAGCGATAGCTATCAAAAGGTTGGAACCGAATTGTTTGTTTAGAAAGACTTTTATTTATACTCAGTGAATTATGTTTTTGTGGTTTACCTTGACGTGCTGAGTCGAAGGTTGATTATGCATAAAACTATATATTGCTGATTGATTGCATTGAGTTGTTGTCTACCACTTATATCAGTCACTTTGGTTCTTGCTAGCCAGACTGAAGCGAACTAACCACAAGATGGACGTTGTGTTCTTTTTTGATTGGATGCATCATCAGTGCATCCAGTTTGACTCACCTCAAAGTACCAAAGCAGCCCAAACCACTTGATTTCACGTTAGTTCAATGGGTAAACTAATAATACAACAATTATAATTGGCAATTTGTAATTCATTCCAAAATTTCTCATAGTATTTCGTAATTTACACAGTTCAGGATAATTATTTCGCCATAGTATCCTTTGAAAACCGAGTTTATCCGGACCACAACGCATGATCTACTTGACAGAAGAAACCAGTTTTCTCAAGTAGCAAGCCGAAAACTGGGTGGTATGCGATGAATCAGTTCTCTGAGCTTAGTCAAACCGAGTATGCTGTTGATGATCACGATCCCAAATGAACGAAACTGTTGTGCACTGTTTAAACTGCCTCAATCTGGTTAGCTAGCAGACACTACTATTTTATATGGGCGAGAGAAAACTACTAATTCCTATCAATTAGTAGTATATTTAGTCATGCATTCATGTTTGCTTTCTTGTTTACTGTTTATGGTATCTAGCAAATCACATATTTCTTTCCGAATCGTCTTGGGTTTTCAATGGAAAAAATGGTAAAACAAACACCTAGAACTGTGAATTCGATTTTCAGTTCATAGTTTACACTGTTTACTTGACGACTGGTCCCAGGTTCGAACCCTGAAGTCGGGTATGGACTGCCATGGAGTCCCAAAATAGGATAAAATGGTTGTCCAGTCTTTTTTTATTCCTTTTACTTTCCCAGTGTAAAATAGGACTTCAAGCTAGAGGCTTGAAGTTTCTGTAGCAGTGGTATTTTATTTTTACGGAATGGGCTTAGTATCCTCATTGCCAATTTTCCCTCTTAACCAGTTTTATTACCGTACTAGCCAGGTAACGGAGTGCATCGATCGGGGCTCGAACCCAAAATCACCTGCGTGGTTGACGAGCATTCTACAGCTGTTCCACCGATGTCCTAAACTAGGACAAAATAGTTGTCCAGTACTCCCTAGTTTTCAAAGGTTTTCTAACTGATATCAATCTCTGGTCAAACTTGAAATCTTACTTTGGCAGGTATGTTGTGTTTTCAAAGCCTTATAAATATGTCGATAATTGATGATGATTGATTTTGTTACATATATAAACATGTCACTGCAACAATCTAAATCCTCGAAGGTGAATGCTTTCTACTTAAGTTTAATTGCTAATAGTCACGAAAACTATGATAGTAATTATTTATTTAAAGCGATGGTATTTATCAAGTAATCTGAGGACAAGAAAATTTGACATTTTAGAAATATACCTACTTTGATTTTCAGGTTTTATTTGCTTCCCCTATGATTATTTGCCTCAAATATTTATTCTCTTTTTTACTATAATGACTAACTTCGCCTCCCACTCAATTCATATTGACTCAGACTTCAAAAGACCAACTAAAAGAAATATAAAAACCACTACTCACTGGTAACTGACTGCGAGAAAGACTTTTCCTGAGTTCCTAGTGAGAGGTCATGGCTACCGATGTCCATCAAGTTGGATAGGGTGTTTCGCTATACAATGCTAATTGGCAGTAGTTAGAATTCATGGGTGGTTGGATTCCAGCCCATTGGCTGGATGTCCAATGGACTCATATCTTTTCCTGAAGGTGTTATATTCTATCCTATATTGGTAAATTCTGCTGGTGAGTCATAAATTAGAACGAAGCATATTCCGAGCACACTCTGATTCTCAGTGGCTCACGACCAAACTTCAAACTCCGAAGACACTGAAGAGGAATGTGTACAGTTATAATGCATGTTAGTACACCAGTAGGTCTTATTTCTCTGCCAATAATGACTAAGATGAGAAATGGTATTAAGAAGGTGCAAAAGGATCGTCAGAACACCACACTACAAAGTAAGTTATGTTGCTTGTGGCACCCTAGTAATCAAACAGGAAATATATCAGTGTCACACAAACTCATAAACCTACCAACAAGTTGATAGAAGAAGCAGCGAAAAAACGACTCCAAGTGAACATAGAGAAGACAGGGGTAGTGAAGATAACCAACCAACAACAACAATTACCACTCACCATCAATATGACAAATATAGTTGAGTTTGCTTTCTTCCATTATCTAGAAAGCATCGTCCCAACTACACGCAGAGGCATGGATGAGAGTGTCAAAACCTGAATCGGAAAGGCAAGACAAACCTTTATCACTCTGAAGTCAGTTTTGAAATCCTCTGCACTCAGTATAGACAAAAGTCTGGTTTCCAGCATATATTTCAAATCACCTCTTCTATATAGTTCAGAAATTCAGGAAGTCACGAATACCATTTCCAACAGACTTCAAATTTTAAACAGTAGTTGCCTTCATTGCATACTTGAGATCAGATGTCTAAAAAGTGTTATTAAGAAGAAATTGTCAGAACGAACAAATCACGAACCAATTGCTCAGCAAATATATAGCATAAAGTGGAGACACATGTTATGGAATCCATCGGGTGATATCACCAAAAAGACCCTCAAGTGGGACCAGAACAGAAAATGACGAGTTGGGCACTACATCAAGGTAAGATGGTGGAGATTGTGAGAGAGGGAGATGAAAGCTAATGGACAAAAGTGAGGCCAGCCAAAGCTGACTGGAGAGATAAGGTAAAAATGCAGGTGTACTGTTGAAACCTTATGTTCCGCTCGAAACTCAAATGAATAATATTAGTAATAGTTTAAAACTTCCAGAAGTTCAAAGGCTTTGATCCACGAGTGAACCGTTTCCCTGAAAGTTTACGCGCTCAAAGATAAGATAGTTTGCTTCAAAGATCTACATATGAACGTTTTCAGACCCTTGAGTAGAATGAAAGGTAGCATAAACAAGGACAACTAGTTTAGTTGCATTGACCGACTGAAGTAGATCAAGATGTCTTTGTCATGTACTTAAATCAGTTATAATGGGATCTTTTTCATGTTTACACTATTCAACAATCTTAACTTCCTCATTCTAACCAATCTTGTAACATTATAATAATAATGGTTTGATAGACAAAAGTATCAAGACAATAAAAATAAACAGAATAGAAATAAACCAGAGCTTTCAGTTGCAACTAAATAAAACAACTGGACACTTCTAGCTATAGGCAGAAAGCAAAGTTTGAATTTATCTGAATTTCTGGGGTGGTCATTTTTCTACCATCTTTTAAAATATATTACCTAATGATTTTTCCTTATTCGTTCCACATAAGGCTAGTTGAATAAAATCCTTGATTGTCTTTAAAAGAAGTCACAAATCATAAATGTTTTATTAGATGTAAACAAAAAATGTTGTAGTAGAGAAGCGAGAGTTTTAATTTTTAGATTTAGAACTGCAAATTTATCGTTCTGATATTTTTCTGCTCTTAGAAGCTGACAATATGAATGCATCAGTATATCTGACTTTATTTACTACGTGTGCTAGATAGCATACACTAGGAGTGATTGTTAACCTTAACCAAATGTGACATTAAGTAATGCTTTGGCTATAGACACAGATAACTTCCAGTTTAAAATCTAAATATTTTTTTTCCCTAGTTTTTAAAGACGAAAGTATTTTTACGCCAGTTGTGATTCCTGTTTGTCTGTAAAATTAGCCACGGTGGTCCATTATCAACGAATATGCAGACAAACTATCGTGCTGTGAATGTGTATGACTGGTGAAAAAGACAATATTTTACGACTACATGTCTATGCATTAAGTTGATAAGATTCTTATCTCATATATAACCCTTTTTATGAGCTACCAAATACTATGCTTATAAACACAGTAGAGATTTTTTACAACTTTGGTGGCGTATTTCAATTTCCATAATACTATCCTGTCCTTCTTCATCATAAAACTTAATTAAAACTACGTATACGTGATTAAGAATGAAGTTTAAGATTTTATTGATGTTATCAGAGACTAACTTGTAAAATGTGAAACTTAAACATGAAACTTAGTTCTGTCATTTTACTTTGTTTAATCAGCTAGTCCCTTTTGTGAGAAAGGATGCGGTATTTTGATATTACACACACATTCAAGCTTGATGTGACACATTTACTTGTCAACAGAAGCTTGTTCAAGTGAAAGAAAACTATAGAGGTACTTGTCAAACTAAAGGCGAAATTTGAAGCCATAATTAGAGGCTTTCAACCTGACAGCTTCAGATAGGAAATTATATATATACACACAGAAAGCAACTTCTTTCCAGAAACATGTGAGTAGCGTTAAGCGGAAAATAAGTAATATAAGTTGTATTCTAAAAAAGATCTATTGTGATTAATATTAAACTGAATTGTTTATAATGTCAAGACATTTATCCATAAGAACTGACAAAATCTGAGGAAAAAGCAGTTATGTAGACTTCATTTAGAAAGACAATGGATCTTAGCTAAAATTATGTGTCACTTATGGAGAAGATTACAATCCAAATCACCAAATTTTTATACAACCCATATTATTATTCGCCCCTTAAGTGACGGGTGGAACATACGCCTTCAGTGACCATCTCCACCGCATTTGTGTCTCTGCCTTCACTTCTGGATAGTTATATGTCCCCCCCCCAATCCTTCATTTCCTCTTCACATGGCCCTATGTCAACCCTATACGCTCAACCAGTTGATTATCTTCTGAATCCCAATAGAGGTCCTGATGAGTGGTATCATCTGAAGATCTCCTCAGCATATGTTCACTCCATCTCCTAGTTTATTAGCCAACCCTCAACTTGTGAAAGAGGTAAAGCTGGTTGTGTATATATACATATATATATTTTTTCCTTCACGTTACCCAGTGGAACATAGGGCTTCAAGCTAGTGGCTTGAAGTTTCTGTAGCAGTGTTTATTTTGCAGGATGGGGTTGCTAGCCTCATGCCAAACCTTTCCCCTTTACCAGAATTATTTCTGACTCAGCGAGGTAAAGGAGTGCGTCGGTTGTACGGATAGTAAATTCACCCATTAAAACACCTCTATTACTAAGAGGACTTCAAGGAATTGAAATTGGTATCCTTCAGCTTTATGAGAAACTGAACTGAAGTTCAAAATGAGATTTGTTCGCTCTATAAAGTTTAGCAGTAGGCACCAACGACTGAACCCAGGTCATGAAGCAAGTTCGTTGATCAATTATGCACTGGATTTGGGTACACAGATCCGTGAGTTGTAACTTCCTTAGCTCGTTATGCAGCAGTGTAGTAAGCATTCACTGCTCATCTGATACTTTGGATAAATTCTGCACAGAAATTAGTTCAAATATCCTTGGAAATGAAAAACCCAAACATCAATCTTCCACTCACTAGTGGCTGTAGGATGATAGTCTCCAGGTTCTTATGTTTCAAATTAGGAACGTCTGGGTCCACTATATACAATAAAATTCGTCCAGTTTTTAAGTTATTCATCGAACGTTCATAGGTTTGGTTCATAATAGACAGAGAATAAAATGTTGTATTATGTCTAACATCTTGGCTTTATTAAAATTTATATAAACAAATAGAAAATATGCAGATATATAATACAAATATTTTTAGTTGTCTGTAGGGTTATACCGAAGCATAACTTGCATCTAAATTACTAATTTTTTTCCTTTCTTTCCGCTGATTTTTACGACTTTAATTGTTTCACCAGTGGTTTCTTCAACTATATCATCATCATCGTCACTGCTTGCTTTTTCTGTTTTATTTAGTGAAAAGAAGAAGAAATACAGACATTAAAGGTGCAAATATATATACGAGGTCAAATAATACATTACAAAAGACAGCCTGCCTCGGTAATTTATTCAAGTTTCAAACTACTCACTAGTAAGACTTTATTGTATGCCTTCCAGTAATGTCATTTCCATGAATTTAAGGATTCATATCTATGCGTTTTAAGATCTAACTTGATTCTATGTTATCTAAATCATACATGCTGGTGAAAATAATTGGCCGACTGCGGAAGATCTGAACTTTATTATCATAATATTATTCTTTCCTTTGATTCCAAGAGGAACATAGGGCTTCAGCCGTGCGTCTCCATTGCGTTCGGTTCTGTGCTATAGTTTTCACCTGGCTCCATGTCTGCCCATACGTTTTCATCTCCTCTTCACATGACCTCCTCCATGTCACCCTTGCACTGACGACCAACTCGCCGCTTCCCTTTCGGGTTCCACTCGAGCAATGGCTTGTCTAGTGATGTCACTCACTTGATGCTTTCCTCAGAGTATGCCCAATCCATCTCCATTTCTCCTGCAGATTTGTTTCACAATCGATTCCTGCTGGACTGATTCGCTCATTGTCAGAGATCCCTCACTTTTGCAGATCTTTTCTGGCCGGTCATCTGATCTTGGGTATTGAGCGAAGACAACTGTTAATGAAGGTTTGTAGTTTGTGTGAGATGCTCTTTATGACGCGCAGTGCAAGTCTCTGATCCGTATAGTGGCATTGACTGACTTCACATTGGAGTTGAAAATCCGGATCTTATTTTTCATGCTGAGTGCTGTTGACCTCCACACAGACTTGAGAGTAGTGAAAGCTTGCCTCGCTTTTCTGATTCTTGCTTTGATATCCTCGTCAGTTCCGTCGGCCTGTAGTTGAAACGATGCTTCCCAGGTAGGTAAAGGAGGTAGTCTCTTTCAGGTTCCTCCCATTTATGCTAACCCTGGTCTGTTGTTGTTGTTGCTGTTGGTGGTGTCGCCCAGGAATTTTCATCACCTCTGTTTTCTCTATGTTCACCTGAAGTCCTAGCTTCTCTGAAATCTTCGTCTTCCAACTTGTTGCTTTTCCCTTGCATGTCCTCCAGTTTGTGGGAAATCGGACATATATCATCGGCGAAGTCCAGATCCTACAAGTTTTTGTGTGTGTCCATTTTATGCCTGTTTCCTCATTTCCTGCTGTTTGTCGCATTATCCAGTCTACTGCAATCAGGAAAATCATTGGCGATAGTAGGCAGCTAGCTTGTCTTACTCCTGTCCTCACTCCGAAGGATTCCGTAAGTTTCCCCTTGTGGATTACTTGGCATGCAGCATTGTCGTACAGCTGTTGGATGAGATGTATAATTGTCGGTGGCACCCCGTAGTAGAGAAGTAGTTGCCAAAGCATCTCTCGATCGACGCTGTCAAAGGCCTTTTCAAAGTCGATGAAGTTGAGATGGAGAGGTGACTGCCATTCCAAGCTTTGTTCAATGATGATCCGTAATGTGTAGTGTCACAAAAACATGAAACCTACAGGTGAAAACTATCAAGTTGGCAAACAAATTTGAGAAGACAAGATTTTGGGTGGGCATAGAGAATACAGAAGTGATAAAGATTACCAGCCGGTAACAACAACCTGAAAAAATTTTAAAGACATTTCACTTATTCAGACAGTATCGTTCCAGTTAAAGGTGGAACAGACAAGTATGTTAAAGGAAGGATCCCTTAAAGGAAGACAGAAGTTCATTGGTCTGAAATCAGTGTGGAAAGCTGCAGTCACCCTAAAAAACACGGCGTATTAAGAAGGTTTGTGAATACAGTGATATAAGTATGAACAATAAATTGTGCTCCAAACACCACACATTTAATGATACTGTATAACAGTGTGTTATGTCAAAGAAACCTTTCTGATATAGAATAATTCTTCAGTTATCAATCTCTTCCAGACTTTACGACTACTCTCTTGTGCCATACTATTGTACTTATGTGCGCAAATGCATGTACTGCTATACATAAGCTTCTTCTAGATTGCTCATCCTATTATGGTCGATTAGTCGTGATTTCGCTAGACTTTTGTGCTCCTGTAGTCCTCTCCTGTCCTAATGCTTTTGCCAAAGAATTCCACCTCACTGTGACAGATAAACTAAATTACTTTGTTTTATTAGGTTCCAGAAGATTCTTTAACCAGCCAAATTCGTTTCTAAGTTAGTTTGTGTGACTGAATGCCATTTTATAAATATATATATATATATATCAGTTCCATGAATGTGAAATTCGCATAACTTCACTATAGCCAACAGCCTTGCACTGACAGAACTTCATGGACTACATAGTACTTTCATAACATTGTTTAATTTGTGTCAAAACAAAATATGAACGGAAATAATTCTTTCAAAATACCTTTGTAAAATCTTTTAAACATTTTCCTTATTAAATTTACAGGACTGTTGTGTTTTCCTCTGGCGATTATTGTAACTTTCAGCCGAGTTTCTTCTACTATATCTGTAATTAAGTAGTAAACATACTAGTGAAATGCACAACAGATTATCATAGATTGTTTTATCAAGTGATATCAATGCATAGAAGCGAATAGAGAAAACGAAGTTTTCAGTCGAAATAAAAAAATAAACTAACTTAAACACTCACCAGCATTTGTAAACTCCTATTCCTATAAGATGTTTGCACAGAGTGCAGTATATTTGTTGTGTGATAATCGAGGTGGAAGTGTCATTACAATTGGTTCGGTGGAAATAATGTTTATTAGGCGGCAGTTTCAACCACTAGATTAAGTAAAACACTCTGCTTTGTGCTGTGATAATGAATCTACACTCACAAGTGGACTTAAATAATAATAATAATCATTTGAAGACCATGACACTCAATGGGTCAAGAAGCAATTAGACACATGCCTCGGAACGAAATGTGATCGCTGGGATACTGAGAATCTCATCTTACCTTTTTATTGTTAGTAATATGAAATAAGGAATGGTCTTTTGAGTACTCCTTAGAAGTGTGCTTACCAGTGTTGATTCTGCTGTTCTGCAAATGTTGTCGAATAAAACTATTTGGATTTTGAACTTTGCAGGGATTTAAAATACCTTCAATATAGATTTCATCAGAAATTGACATTAATCAGCCATATATCCTAGTTAGGAATTGTCTACCGCCGGTGAAGTTCATGCGCAACTGAATTTAGACTCAGTAGCTCACCAGAATCGTCTAGTATCAAGTTAGATCACGAAATGATATAGATCAGAGAATTACTGTACACCTCAGAGTATTTACAGCTTAATATCAGTAAAAAGTTTGAGCACTGTGGATTAGATCAAATAAAGTATAATTATATTTCAATAGTTTACACACAATGATAAGTTTTGTTATTGGTAATATTTCGAGCAAAATTACTGCCCGTATTCACAACACTGTTGGAATTGTTTGATTCACACATTTATGATTTGTACTCATATATATAGTTCATTATTTTAGCAAAAAGACAGTCACAATACCATATAAAATGGTACATCAGAGGCAATTCAAAGAAACCTCAAAAATATCGGCATTCATATTGCTTTCAAAGCGACAAATCTAATCAAAAATAAAATAAATCAACTGAAAGATCCCATAAAAATGATGGATAAAAACAACTTGATTTACAAAATAGCTTGTGCTGACTGTCCGACTAAATATGTGGGTCAAACGTCCAGGTCACTCAAAATAAGACTGAATGAACCTAAACGCCTAACCAAAGTTCAACCAACAGGAACACAAGCCTTCAAGAATCTTGAAGAAAATTCATCGATAGCTGCACAAGCATGGGACAAAAACCACAATATCGATTGGAACAATGTGTGTATTCTAAAAACTAACATGGACAAATGGAAAGAAAGACCTATAACAGAATCGATATTCATTAAAGTCACACCGGATACATGTAACAAGGGTGACTCAGTACAACTATCAACAACTTGGAATATAATTCTGGATGCAAAAACATAAATGAATGTGGAATATAACTTAAATACAAAAAAAGCATGAATGAGCAAAATTAATGAACTATATATATGAGTACAAATCATAAATGTGTGAATCAAACAATTCCAACAGTGGTGTGAACACGGACAGTAATTTTGCTCGAAATATTACCAATAACATAACTTATCATTGTGTGTAAACTATTGAAATATAATTATACTTTATTAATTGACAGCTGTTTCGTCTTAGTTGGGAAACACTCAAACGTACTCATGCATGACTACATTGCAATTTAACCAAGGACTTTCAGGTTTCGAAGCCAGCTAAATAGGACATTATGCAACAGCCAGTGAATTCTACCTTCTGAGAATATGCGATCTTGTGTTCTATCTCTGTTTAGATAGGTGGTGTGCACATCTGAACAGTCCTAAACTAAGGGGAAGTAGCTGTCTGGTAATTCTCAGTTTTTTCTATGATTCCCCGATCTGATATTCATTCGTGACGGAATCAACATTAGAATGAAAGTATTCACATAGTATTCAAAGCATACTCAGAAGATATTTCATAATAAAACATGAATTCACAAATGCGAAACAGTTGTACATACCATCTTCGTAGTATTCATCACCACTATTCGTCTTGTTACAATTCACTTGGAATACAAATGTCACTAATAACAAAATCTAATTATGATTAAACATAATATAAATATATAAGAAATATATTTAGTTGATTTTCTTACAGAAATTAAATTCATTTAGACAAAATAATAATTTATAGAAATATTATAAGTATTCATTTTAACTTTTTTGTAAAATTAGTATTTTATATAGTTTACTAATATAATTTCTTTATAGATCTTTGATGACAGTTAAGCAATAAATGTCAACTTACTTACAAAAATTGTCATTGTCAAAATGAATTTCACTCAATGTTCAATAAGTAAGTTTTAATATACGAGAATGTTAAATACTCTTATTGATAATATGTACTACCATTATAACTACTCCTTGCATGTTAGGAAGAAGAATGGAAGTTAGTCAAGGATATTGTTTTTTCTAAAAAAGAAATAATTTTATGCATGATTGCTATTTCTAATGCAGGTAAAACCTCATTTACCGATTAAAATTTCATAGAGTTGGTTATTTAAGCATGTTTCAGTCTGTATTCAAAAAGGTGTTTGATAATTCCTTTACGTTTCCAGTGAAACATAGGGCTTCAAGCTAGTGGTTTGAAGTTTCGGGAGCAGTGGTGTTTATCTTTACGGAATGGGATTGCTAGCCTCATTCCCAACCTTCCCTCTAGACCATCCCCATTACTCACTTAGCGAGGTAAAGCAGTGCGTCGACTGGTGGTAGAACTCCGGACCACGTAAGTGGTAGGCGACTATTCTACCCTTGTGCCACCAATGCACATGAGAATTATTAGTGAATATCATTGGTTATTGATTTCATCACCACTCACATCAACCAACCAGGTGAAGGTGTTCTTCAACACCGGACAATTTTTTCTCAGTTCAGTGAGTGAAATCAATCCAAACACTGAAATTGCAGTGGTGATAATAATAATAAGGCTTTATTTCAGACAACATGTGAACACAGAGTACAGAAATTTTCAGCGTATTTAGTTCTAAAATATTTCCTCTTCTTACGGATTTTATTGCAAAAGGTCTGGAAGGAGGGAAAGGTGCCTACTGACTGGAGGAAAGGTTACCTAGTGAAATTACCAAAGAAGGGCGACTTGGGACTCTGCAAGAACTGGCGAGAAATCATGCTCCTGTCGACGCCAAGTAAAATCCTGAGTCGCATCATCCTGGAGAGAATCAAGGACGAACTGGATACAGAACTCCGACCAGAACAAGCTGGATTCAGGAAAGGCAATTCAAGTTCCGACCAAATTGCAACTCTACGCATCATCATCGAACAAAGCATGGAATGGCAATCAAATCTCTACCTCATTTTTATAGACTTTGAGAAGGCCTTCGACAGCGTTGACCACGAAGTAATTTGGAAACTACTCAAGTACTATGGCGTAACCCAAATATTCATCAACCTTATTCAACGGCTGTACGACAACGGCACATGTCAAGTGATCCACAACGGAAAACTTAGCGAAGCGTTCAGAGTAAACACAGGAGTCAGACAAGGGTGCTTATTATCACCAAAGATATTCCTAATTGTGGTGGACTGGATTATGCGTCAGACAGTGGGAAACGAGAAGACAGGAATATCCTAGACCACCGACGTGAAGAACCTATAAGACCTGGATTTCGCGCGTGGATGATTTATGTTTGATGTCACACGAAATCGAAGACTTACAAGCGAAAACCGACAAACTGGTCGAAGAAGCAGCAAAGACAGGACTGCAGGTGAAAATAGACAAGACGGAGGTTATGATAATAACCAACCAACAACAGCAGCAACATCCAGTGCCAATCACCATCAACGGGAGGGATTTGAAAGAGGTTAGTTCTCTCAATTATCTAGGGAGCATTGTCTCAACTACAGGAGGAACGGACGACGATGTCAAATCGAGAATCGGGAAGGCGAGAAACAAATTCATCAATCTGAAACCAATCTGGAAATCTTCATCATTCAGCATCAACAACAAAATTCGGATTTTCAACACAAACATCAAGTCAGTTCCTCTATACGGATCAGAAACTCGGCGGGTCACCAAGAATATTTCCAACAGCCTGTTGCAGACCTTAATCAACAACTGTCTTCGTCGCTCTATACTCAAGATTAGATGGCCGGAAAGAATCACCAACAAGAAACTATGGGAATAAACAAAACAAGAACCAATCGCCCAACAAATATGCAGGAGAAAGTGGAGATGGATTGGACACTCGCTGAGGAGGCCGTTGGGTGACATCGCGCGTCAGGCCAGTGCTTGAGTGGAACCCGAAAGGGAAGCGGTGAGTGGGACGTCCAAGGGTGACATGGAAGAGATCGCGTGAAGAGGCGCTGAAACAGTATGGACTAACATGCATGCAAGTGAAAAGTACAGCAGAAGACAGAAGCAAGTGGAGACGTGTTTTGAAGCCCTATGTTCCACTAGGAACCCAAGGGAAAATAATAATACAGGATTTACATGTAATGCAATGATCTGAAATATAAGACGTGATGCAGTGTTCTGGTAAATAAGTAGAAAACCAATTCTATAAGTTCTTTTTTTATTTCCTTCAAAAGTTGCACAGCGCTTAGTGGGAAGCTAATTAAATATGCGCGTGAGTTCACTCAGTGATTATTTGATGTTGTCACATGATTCAAACAATAAGAAATGTAGTGGCATTTAGACATTTTGATGGTTGGAAATTCTGTTACCTCAGTGATTTAGGTAGGCCTCCATTTCCGGCTAAATATTTTGAAAAACATGCAATAAGCTGAATGATATCTGTTGACTTACAAACGTAAGTGAGTTTGAATGAGTAGGGAATCCCATCCTGCCAGATTCTCTTCATTTTTAAAGTTATTTGTGTTATCAGGGAGATCAGTTATTACGATATGAATATTTCGCCTTTTTTTTCAGGATTTTCAAACGATGAACATTACTAACTATTAAACGTTGATTTCATAAACTTCTGATTTAATTGGCAGTATTTATCAGAATATTTTAATACTTCATGTCTCCACATAACTAACAAAATTTCTTTTTTCTCGTAAGAATTTTGTAATATATAACAATACTTAAGTGGCTACTCATATCTCAAAATCAAATTTCCAATGAAATTTTGCACTGCATATATTGCAGTTTATCATGATATGCTAACTCAAGCTGAAAAAATCGCACAAGACAGGTGAGTAGTTATGTCATCCAAATATTGTTCTGAAGGATTACCTACTGGAAAAACTTAAATACTAAAGCTACCCTACTTCCGCATGAACTGTTGAGAGATTCACTTCGTCACCGTTCACAAAATCAATCTGTATACATCTATATAGTTCCACTATTGTACACTTAAGTGGGGAAGAATTAAAAATAGCTACTTTTTTGTTTGAATGTGTGCGATTATTTATATATATTATTGTTGAAAAAGATGAGGTTGTTGTCTTTTGTAATTTTGGAACCCATATTTACTTTTACTTCTTTATGTCACCATTAGTTCATTGAGGGAAACTCTGTCTAATAAGTTACTACCATTTGCATGATATTAACTGACATAGATGTCCAGAAACGACTCACGCAATTCAGCCAAACGTTGACCATCTTATGTTCAAATGACCCTCTTGAGAGTTTACAGCAGTGCTATTCAGCTCAAAGAGCAAAATGTATTCGAACACTCAAATTCTGGCTAGATCCTTCAACAAATGAGAAATAGAAAGAATGAAACATGAACACCTGGTGTAGCGCATACCATTTCGATATTTTCTTTGCTCTTTTGAAGCTATTTATTTTATCGAGGAAATCACATATTATGACATGAATATGATTTAGAAATAACGAAAACTATCTGGAGTGATTATCATAAGATCAGCACAAGTCAGTTACTTGTTCAATTCTTGAGCATCTGTTGAACTTAAGCCTTGTAGCCACACCAGAATCCCCTTTTAAAACTGTCCACACAGTAAAGCCAAACGACGCTTGTGTTTGATGGTGGCTACAGAGATTCGTCACTATATTCTCGAACTCTGTGTGCAGGAAAGATGTATTTAGTTTCTTATCTATCATGGCTTTAAACTCCTTCCTACTGATTTGTTTTTACTTTTGGTGAGTGCTTCACTGTTGTCGCTTTGGTATGTTCATTTAATCAATTTTTCCAGGGCCTTTCCCACCTTCTACTTCGCTAATACGGGGTGCCATCGACAATTATACATCTCATCCAACAGTTGTACGAAAATGCTGCATGCCAAGTAATTCACAACGGGAAAATTACGGAATCCTTCGAAGTGAGGACAGGAGTAAGACAAGCTGGCTGCCTACTATCGCCAATGATTTTCCTGATTGCAGTAGATTGGATAATGTGACAAACAGCGGGCAATGAAGAAAACAAGCATAAAATGGACTCACACAAAAACTTGGAGGATCTAGACTTCGCCGATGATATATGTCTGATTTCCCACAAATTGGAAGATATGCAAGCGAAGAGCAACAAGTTGGCAGAAGAAGCATCAAAGATCGGACTTCAGGTGAACATTCAGAAAACAGAGGGAATGAAGATTACCGGACAAGAACAACAACAACAGACAAGGGTTAGGATAAATGAGAGGAACCTGAAAAAATTAACCTCTTTTACCTACCTGGGAAGCATCGTTTCAACTACAGGCGGAACTGACGAGGATATCAAAGCGAGAATCGGAATAGCAAGACAAGCTTTCTTTACTCTCAAGTCTGTATGGAGATCAACAGCACTCAGCCTCAAAAAAGACTTGGATTTTCAACTCCAATGTGAAGTCAATCAGTGTGACTATACAGATCAGAGACTTGCACTGAGCGTCATGAAGAGCATCTCAAACAAACTACAGACCTTCATCAACAGTTGTCTTCTCTCAGTACTCAAGATCAGATGGCTGGCCACAAAAGATCAGCAACAGGGATCTCTGGGAGCGAGCCAACGCAGCAGGAACCAATTGTGAAACAAATAGGCAGGAAGGAATGGAGGTGGATTGGCCATACTCTGAGGAAACCATCAAGTGACATCACTGGAGAAGCCATTGCTTGATTGGAACCCGGAAGGGAAGCGGCGAGTTGGTCGTTCAAGTGTGACTTGGAGGATGTCATGTGAAGAGGAGATGAAAGCGTGTGGGCAGACTTGGAGCCAGGTGAAGACTCTAGCAGAGAAGACGCACGGCTGAAGCCCTATGTTCTTCTAGGAATTAAAGGAAACAATAATAATAATTTCCCAGCTTCTTCACACTTGTCAAGTGAACACTCAGCTTCCTTACCTTACCGATTTCCACCCCATCAAATATCAAGCTCTTGACCATGTTGTTACACTTATTGTAATGTAATTTCTTTCTACATTTATAAATCACTTTTCAGTCATTTTCTTAATGAAGTCACACCCTAAATTTACCCAACAGTATACGACTAGGTATTTTTAGTAAGTATTAATACAATTGTGCAGCTTTTGGAAATGACTTCGTCAATAAGGAAAATTGTTTTCACTGAAATGTTTTTATCTTCTTGATGAATTAATGAGTATTGTCGGTCTTGTGCATAATTACTGTTACTATTTTCAAATGTAATGTCCGTTAACAATTGATAATGGAAATATTTCTTTAGAGGCGTACACAGAAATTACTGATCATTTACTCATGAGAAAAACCTGCTTTTCATGCATCTTTGAACCATTCGTAGTGCACGTGAAATACCAGTATGCTTGTTTGTCAATCTTGTGTTGAAGTATTCTTAGCTATGCAAAATTATTTTTTCATATATGATATTGTTCTCTAAGTGGTGGCTAACACTGGAATTCAGAAGTGGCGTTTGCAACTCGTCAGATGACTGTACCTGTGTCTCAGTGATTGGTAAATAAAACAAACGATTCACTGGCTGTAATTTGGTTTCGTGAATTTTCAATGATATATTTATGGAGGGGCTTGAAAGATTTCTTGAATGCTTTTCATACTAGTCCAAATTATCCAAAATTTTATGCACTTAAAGGACAGCTAATACATACCAGGATTTATGAATCTCCACTGCCTTCCAAAAGCTAGCAATTAACATAGTATTTGGAAAGATAATGAATTTTCAGCAATTAAAGCATCTAGTTCAAATAACATAGCAACACTAATGTTATCTGGTTGAGCAAAATACAGCCGGATAGATATCATATAATCTGGTGACTGCCAGAATGAAGTCAATGTTGAACATAGGCTGAATAACAAACTGTAAGTTACAAAGGGAATAGATGGATAGAGGAATATAAGTCTTACTGTGACACTTACTTGGAATCAAGTCATTCATTCATTCGCTCTTGTCCATTCTCTCGCATAACTTAATACTCGCAGAAAAGAGGGTGAGGACAGCATGCCTGATTATGGTGACAGTACCGGTTTCAACGGAGCTCAGTGTCATTTTCAGATTTCTGTGGAAAGAGAAGTGAGGGCTTTTGATAAATTAAAAGTGGATTTCTGTCAATTTATCCTAGATGACTTATGCAAGGAGGCTAATCTTACAGGGCCTCACAATGATGTGAAGTGAATGATGCTTGGATGTACTTTGAAATAAAGTCTTCGAAACCACCGCAAATAGTGACCAGTAGGGAAACATGAGGAAATCTGAAGGGTACCAGAAATATGTTTTACATATCAGCTATTAGGAAAACTGATCCTAAAAACTATGGTAAATTGAAATATTTCTGAAAACGGTAAATTTTTAATAATAACTAAGATTTGGTGGCTGAAGCTGCGAGGCATGTAACTGCAATACATTTCTCTGTGAATGTAATTCAGGTTTGGTCGAAAAGAGATACTGATCTTTCATCTTTAAATTGGTCAAAGGAGCTGTTTCTTATTTAAAACTAGACAAGAAAGGAGGATCTGGTAGAATGACTCAAGAGATTTTCAAGGATCTCAAGCTTTATTGACCGCGTTAACGCGGGTATCAGCTAGCGTAGAAGAATGCACTATAGTTTTATCAAACTTGTCTAGATCGCTGATCGTTATAGTGATTAGAAAGGGGGAGGCAGTGTTTTTTCTTAATTACGGGGTTATAAGATAGACCCATTCGGAAAATAGGAACTGTTCTCCATTGTCATGATGGCTGTATTTAATCCAGCCCCTTTATCGATGAATACTGTCGCAGTGTTTTACTTTGAATGAAACTCCGAAAAAGTGTATTATATGAATAAAGACAATTTATTTGAAATGATACAGAAATCAATGAGCATATAGCGACTTTCGTTTTGTGTTGACGACCACCAGTTGCGTTCATCAGTAGTGTCTACAGTTATCTTCATTACTTGACTGCATGTATAGATGGACGTGAGTCTGGTAGAAAAGAAAGTTCCGAGAATGCATTTGCAACCAGGGGTAAATCCCGTTGGATTAGAATAAGTCTAGAGTTAGACTCTGAAGAAAGCCTAGTTATATTAATCTTGAACTAAAATCATAATCTAAGTACTAACGACCCAGTTGCCGATGAAGTCACAAAATACATAGAGTATGACCTTTAATCGTATACCATTTTGTGACGTTTGCGCACAAGCGTGACATTAGGCGGTTGTACTTTACAACAGTTCACACTCAGCGATAATTAATGACAAAAAGACTTGGTTGCTACAGATATAACGAAATGAGAGGTTTGATTTTAGATTTCTACTTTTGGTTTATGAGGTTAGATGGGAAAATCTTAAAATTAGAGTTAGATTATTAGGTCACTGGACATTTGAAGCGTGTAGGACATTTGCTCGTCATGCTGAACCAATGGCTTAGACACCAATTTTCTATCTAGGGTCGATTGAATGTATGTCTACACTTGGACTTACAGAGCTAGTTGTAAGCCGCACGTCGTTGGCACAGCGGTTAGGACGCTCGCCGACCATGCACATGGTCCGGGGTTCAATCCTCGGCCGACGCATACCCGATATCCATGGTCGGCCTGCAGAATTTGAGCTACCGATATCCATGCTGAAAATTCCATACCTGTACTGAAAATACGGTGTGCCATCAAGCTGTAACCAAAAGCAAAATAGATAAATAAATGCACATTTTCAGAGAGCATCACAGATCACAATCTGGACAGTTTAGGTCATACACGCACAATGTAGTCGTCCTTTAAGGCAAAGCCTATGTTTCGACTTCATTTAGAACTTTTCATCAACAGAACCTCATGGTGTTTCTCAGGGACCAGCATATCACCTTCAGTTCATAAGGCGAGTACTACGACAGAATCTGAAAATTGATGAAATATAATGTCTACCAATTTATAATTCCTTAGCTGGACCACCAATTAATATCATCCTAGTTCATATACTACGTCAGTCAGCTTGAAAGTCTCTTACGGTACATGTAATTGTTCCACTCCATGAAATTCAAAAATAGACTTAAACAGCCAATAACTTTTTCTTTCCAATGACACATTGTCATATGCTGTACAATCGTAATTATACAAAGAAATCATAAGACCAATCATATACTGGTAAAATGTGTCCCTGAAAGCTTATTGCGTAATGTAAAGTTGTGGCCTGGAAGGGGTGATTAATTCGAAATTGGAAAGGAGTGCAGAAGTTGGTAGGATGTAGTAGGTGTGAGAAAATGATTGATCAAGATATTTGTGTAGAGTGGACAAGAATCGGTGGAAAGACGGTAAAGTGTTTTGATAAAATCTGTACGGAAATGTAATGTTATTAATAAACAGTACTACCGTCTTTCCACTGATTCTCGTCAACTCTACACAATTATTCTGATTAATCATTTTCTCACACCTATTACATCATACCAACTTCTGCCCTCTTTTCCAATTCCTAACTAATCACCCCTTCCAGGCCACACCTTATATTACGCAATACGCTTTCAGGGACACATTTTACGAGTATCTAATTGGTCTTATTATATCTTTGTTAAATACAATTACGATTGTACAGCTTATGAAAATGGGTCATTGGAAAGAAAATTTTTTGAGCTATTAGAGTTAGAGTTAGATTATTAGGTAAGCAGGGAAAGTCACTGAACATCTGAGGCGTGTAAGACATTTGCTGATCATTCTGAACCAAAGACTTAGACACCAATTTTCCTCTAATACTACTGATATGGCTCAGAACTGCTTACAGTGATGCAGATGTGATTACACTACGCCAACTAACATCCTGAAAATAGCCACTAAACTTCAATGAATTATCATGCCTTATTACAACTGTGTCCTGTATAGCCTCATCGCATTTCTTTTCCTTGCATTATATATATGTTTTCCCGAAGCGTGATAACTTGAAATGATGAACCATTTCGATGAGTTATATGTTGTTGATGTATCATTTGACTGGTGCATCTGTTTCAACAATTTCAATTCATTCGTGAACTGATTAATCAAACACAAATGATACATGCTATTTCAAAGGCGACGAGGAAATGACTACTCTATAATTCAATTACTGGCTAAAACGAATTAAAATCTACTCTAGCCTGGGATTAATTAATTCTCATAACCTTACCACATGTAAATCAATTCATTCTTTTAAAAATGATTTGCTTAGCACTAACGAAGTGTCTTGGTTAGCGATTGTAAGAAAATTTGATCACCAGTGTTGTTGTTACCAGTGTATATGACAATTTCTCAAAAATTCAGTATTTCAATACACAAGGAACAAGACTAGTGAATTACAGAAACTAAATTATTGCCAAATTTACATTACAAATGATGTATAGATTAGCAATAATATTACGGACAAATGTTGATAAGCTTTATGTCAAAGAGAACAGAATGATTAGGTCAAATCTCAAAAGTTACGTATTACCAAAGATGAAGTGGACAAATAATCAGAGTTTAAATATATATCACAAAAGTACGAAGGAAATGGAAAATAAGAAAGGGTTGGAGGATTTTGACTGGAATTAACCTAGGCCAAGGGAGAGACAAAGGTACAACAAACTTCCTTTTTATACAAAGACTAGAACCGTTCTCGCGAATTCCCATAGCTTCGGCTGTGTGTAAAAGGGGGTTCGAATTCCGTTCGAAAGGCTTGATGGAATGCGTTAGATAACTTTGAAAGCACTGCTTTTGTCCACTTGGTGACTGCTATCAATCGAATGAGTCAATACAGAACTTCTTATGGATTTTATTTGGCCTCTTCTGTCCAGTTGTTTAACCTATATAGCTTCTTCCACAGAAGATCATTACAGAATGCAGGTACATTCAGTGACGCGTCCTAAATAGGACGAAGTGCGCATCCTGAATTCCACTGCTAGTCACTATCCACCATTTAAATTAGAGTAAAGCCTGAAGAAGATCTAAGCGAAAACAATATTGCTCGCCTTTATGTCTTGTTCTTATATGAATATTGGGAATATTTAAAGAATGATTAGTGTTAAGAACTCATTGCATATGACATTTCAGCGTATCACAATTATGCGAAATGACTAATCTGATGAATGCCAATGTTTATTAAACTTTGAATAGATTTTAGCCTTCTATGAATAAATAATAAAACTAGGGAAAAGACAGGAAGTGTGATCGAGGTTCACATATCTTAAACTTAAAATATATACAAAGAAATTTAATCTAATGAATAATATTTCAAACAAAGTGTGCAGATAAACAGACAATAGATTCAACGAATATGACGACATTGTTTACTTAAAGTTTGGATCAAGGTGCCTTAAAAATTTTCCGATACCTGTATAATTATTGTCCTTACTCTTATTATTCATAAGAGAAAGACATAAACAGCCAAAAAAAGTTTCCTTCCAATGATCCATTTTCATAAGCTGTTCAATGGTAATTGTATTTTAAAACAATTAGTCCCTTTGGTAAATTTGAATAAGGCATTAAGAAGACAAATTTCGCGAGATGATATCATTTCGTAGTTTCTTTACAACCGCTTTACTATTAACATGGTTAACAATAATAAAATAAAGTTCATGACAATTACTCAGTTAAATAAAAAACACAAAAGTACATACTAATGACCGATCATATTTAAAAGGTCATGTAGTCCATGGCTGGCGATGATTGAAGTCTATTGTCTTTTGTACACACAGTTTAGGCTGTATGTGATTAATCCAGAGTGATTCTATCACCTTCAATAACCTTGAATTAGAGTTATGTGAAATAATTGTGAAACAGTCATTAGTATTGACTTTGTGACCTGACATTAATAAGTGCTTTGCAATGGATGATGATGGATTTCTATTCAGATTACTTGCATTGGGATTTTCTATGTGATTTAGTAGCCACTTTGGAACATGTTCTTTCCGACGAAACTGGAACATTCTGTTGGTTCTACCTATATAGGTGTCACCGTAGCTGCAGGTGAAATTGTAAATACAGTTTGAAGTAGAGTCCACAGAATTTCGTCCTTTAATCGTTGGTACAGGGATCGAAAATGTTCGGCAAGTGAGAAAAAGAGATGCGGTGTAGAATGTGCGTTTGATGGCTCACTGAAGTCTTTGAGCTGTCAACTACATAATCTGGTCACCCTTGAATGGTAGGTTAATAAAGATAGCTTTCTTTGGTACAGAAGCTGTCTTTTCGAGATGTGGTCTTTCTTTACTGTGACAAGTGATAAAGTTTTCCGGATAACCATTAGCTAATTAAACTGAATGTATATGTCGAAACTCACCCATCATTGTGTCACTCGTGCATATTTTTTGGGCCCTTGAGAACAAACATTTCACTAGGGAACGTTTATACTGGATAGGAACAAAACTGGTAAAATGAAGATATTGTTCACTCCATATCTGTTTACGAAAAATAGATCGCTCAATCGTTCCATCATCTCTCCTGGTCACTGTAATATCGAGGAAACTGAGTTTGTTATTCTATTCGAGTTCGGAAGTCACTCGAAAATTTGGACGAATATGATTAAATAGGGTAATAAAGTTTTCAATGGATTTAATATTATTACCAATAATGAGAGTATCATCTACATAACGTTTATACAGCATAAATTCTCCAAGCATACCTTGCATTTTTCTCTCCAATTTCGACATGAAAATATCTGCTAACAGGGGCCCAAGAGGGCTACCCGTCGCAACACCATCGATTTGTTTGTATGCCTTTTCTTGGAAGGTGAATCTAATATTTTCTGTACACATTAAGATGATGTCTCTGATGTAAGTTACAGGAATAGGTAAGTTTATTTCATTGCTTGTGATGTAATCGCAAATGATATCAACAGTTTCATAAAGGGGAACATTGGTGAATAAAGATTCTACGTCAATTGAACACATAACCTTATCCTTAATGTTCAAGGTGTCTAGCATATTAATATTATTAATAAACAGTATTACCGTCTTTCCACTAATTCTTGTCAACTCTACACAATTATTCTTATTAGTCATTTTCCCACACCTATTGCATCATACCGACTTCTGCCCTCTTTCCCAATTTCTAATTATTCAACCTTTCTATATTACACCTTACATTACGTAATACGTTTTCGGGGACACATTTTACCACTATCTGACTAGTCTTTTAATAATAATAATTTGCTTTATTCCAGAAACAGTACTAGTGGCACAGTGTGGAATTTTCAGCACACATATACAATATTGCATATAATTTTATCAAACATTTAAAAGGAGTATTTAAAAAAATAAATATAAAAATAACAACAACAAAAACAAAAAACACAATAATAACAAAAATATGCGAAAAATAAACAACATAATAAATAATATCTCAATATTGGTTAGTGGAAGCTATGATATGTTTATGCGTAGTGACAGTAATGCTATAATCATACAAGAAGTTATGAAATGATATTTAAGAATGTTTATCGCCAACATGATCAGTTAATTTGATTGAACAACACTAAACAATCATAAAATAACATTTCAGGGTTTTTATTTTCAGCTCTAATGCGGTGTTTGTAGTGGAAGTGTAAGTAATCCTGCAAAAAACAAAATTTTAAGATGGTGGTAATGGCGTTCACAGTCAAGATTGTCAGTTTATATTGCCGAACTAAAAACATACACAAAACTAATATCACATGATGGTTAATGACAGAACAATTTTGTAATACTCATAGTGCTAATGTAGTCGGAACCAGTAGATACACAAAAGAAGGAATAGAATGAAAGTACAAAAAAGTAAGCCAATGTTGATAATTTAGGTAGCTAAGTATGTTTAAAAAGGTATTCACTACAGAAGACAAATAAGAGAGAAATAAAATAGCCTAAAATTATGTTATTAAAACAAAGCAAGTCATAGGTTTCGCGGTTAACATTGTCTCTGTTACTTTGAAAACGGGCCAAATATGGTATCGTTGAGTTCCTGTACTTGGTTGTACGAGCATAGATTATTTTATACTGATTTCTGGTTCTACCTGATGAGAAACAAGGAGAAAGTTGGGAATAGAGGGGGTGTTGGGGACCAGAGAGTATGGTTTTAGACCATTTTTTCGCATATATGCAGATGCCTTTCTACTGGTGTAGTGACGAGCTGACTGAGTTTTGCACCACTAGTCATACTAACTACCTTCAGCATCCTTCTCAGGATGGTATAGTCAATTTTCAGTAGCCCAGGAAAGACTAATGGGGAGCAGAAAAGTAGTTATTTTGATTTGACACTAGTAACTAGTGTGATGCGTCTAATCCTCTCTTTGGTGCAGACTGAATTCGATCAGTCAGGTTGTAATGTGGCCACCATTCTAGGTAGCTCGCCATCACGGTGTACATTGTTTGTGATGATATTAGATGGTTGGAGGCAATCGGCCGAGCCCGAATAGCTCAGTGGTAACGTATCTGACTGCAGCACTGGGTGACGGGGGTTCGAATCTCAGAAGGGACATGAGTTCCTTCAAGGTTGCAGATACGCCTTGCTGAAGAGTGCCAAGTAGCACGAAACCCAGGTCCAAGGCTTCCTGCCGATTGCCTCCAACCATCTAATATCAGCAGTAAAGTAGAATAGGTGAGATACAAGAGTTGAAAAATTGTGAAAGTAGAGGTTTGGTGATTCCGGATTGTCTAAGTTTCTTAATGTAGTAGGTAAGACGAAAGACTTTCTTAGAAATTGTTAGGATATGAGATGACTAAGTAAGATTGGAAGATAGAACTAGACCGAGGTATTTTGCATTAGACTTAGTTTCAATTTTAGTCCCCTCAATGCAACAGGCTTCATGAGTACTTACTAGTGTTTGCAGATCGCGTTTATGCCTAAGGGAGAAGTCGACAGTCTGGCATTTTGAGGGATTCAGCATGAGACCATTTAGTTTAGACCACTGACTGATGTCCGACAGGAAGCTATTTAATTTGAAACAGTCTGACTCAGACTTAATGAGAAGCGAAACAGTCAGGTCATCTGCATATATGACGAAGTTGATTTCGTCTGAAAGAGGTAAGTCATGTGAGAAGAAGGAAAGGAGATACGGAGAGAGAACAGCACCCTGAGGAACTCCAGCTTCAGTAAGCAAAGGAGAGGAAGATACACCATTATATACCGTGTACTGCATCCTATTAGAGAAGTAAGAGTGCAGCCAGTTGATAACCCAGGGCTCAGTTTGTGCTAGGCTAAGCCTGTTTAACAATAGGCCTCTAGGTACAGAGTCGAAAGCAGATGTATAGTCAAGGAACGTACAACGGACAAACTTGGCCCCTTTGTCTAAGGAGGATACAATGTTGTGATGAAACACAGCAGGAGCATATAAAGTACATTTACCCTGTTTGTAAGCAAACTGATTTGGATCGTTTGAAAATCTTTGAGAGGGAACAAGTTTTAGTAACAATAATTTCTCCATTAGTTTCAAAAAAAGAGAGGTAATAGCAATCGGTCAAAACTTAACACTATTTCCAGAACCTGACTTGGGTACAGGGATGATTTTAACATCCTTCCACATAGAAGGTACAACATTATTAGAAAAAGAAGTATTGAAAATGTTTGTAAGTGGGTTACTTAAAATATCAGCACATTTCCTTAGGACAATGGCAGGTATACCATCAGGGCCTAGACTCTGGGAAGGTTTAAGAGATTTTCAACATTTAGGAACGTCGTGTTATTTGTTACAGTGAAGCTAAGAGGGACATTAGGAGGGCGGATAAAAGATCCATTAAGAGTACTTACATCAATGGAAGGGGCACAAGTACTATGCTTACCACAACCTGTAGTTTCTCTGAAAAGCTTCCACATGTTTCCTGGAGTTTTACATGACAAAATTCTTTGATTATAAATATTGTTTAGCCTCTTGATTTCGGATTTAATTTGAATGTTTATCCTCTTAAGACCAGATTTATCCTTAGACTTGTAAAGTCTCTCTGTTTCTCTTCGAAGCTTTTCGAGATGAGGGCTAGAAAAACGGTCCATTCTTTTGAAAAGTATCTGTTTTGGACAGCATACATCAAGGCAGAATTTAAGATAATCAGTCAGGTAAGAAAAAGTATCCTCCAGGATGTGTTAGGTGAAAAGTTCCCAGTTTGTGTCATTTAACAAACGTCTTAGTTTGAGCACATTTCCTTGTGACTAACAATTTGTTGTGTTTTTCTGAACAGATTTGAGAGGATATGAGGGCGAGATCCAAAATATATCCTAAGCAATACTCGAATAATACGGGGATCAGATTTCATTATAGGAGGACGTCTGCGTGTTTCATATATTTCCGAATAATTAATAAATAATTAATCGAGAATTTGATCAAGTCAGGAAGGAAAATTGACAATAATAACATGATGTTTAAAAAGAAGCAAGAGATGCAATCTACTGTGAAAACTGATAAAGAGTTTCCGAGATGAGTAACAGCGAATGCAGTCAATTCATCGGCAAAATCAGAGAGATCCGAGGCGGAACATCCAGGAGTAACATAAATGTTTGAGATGAAGTCGTATTTAAACTTGGATAAGTGTTTCGGAAAACATTTGACTGTAATACAATCAACAAAGTCACTAGAGAAAGAAAAACATACATTATTTGAAGTTGACCACTGAGAATGAATGAAAAATGCAACGCCTCCACCTCTTTTCTGTCTAGAGCATAGTCGATCTTGTCTAAACAATGTAAAACCATTTAGAGAAACCAGGTTGTCATCATAAAGTTCATGGAGCCATGTTTCTTGCAATGCAACTTTCGCCGTATTGTGTTAAGTATCAGATGATAAGAGAGACTGGAGGTGCATAATTTAGGTGGGAAGTAAACGGCAGTTTGAAATGACAATAACAGGAATAGTTGTGCGATATAAATGTGTCCGTTTGAGAGCACGTTGCCGACCACCGTGATGTTTTCTCTTAGTTTTATTAGATGCATAAATGTCATACGGTTTAAAACGTTCAATGAATTCATTACTGTATTTCATACGATTTGTGATCATATTGTGTTAAAATTGAAAGTGAAAACATGATGTATTATATGCAAATATGTAGATGTACGGAGAGGTAGCCCAGTTGTCAAACAGGCCATCAAATATATATTTATATCAATAAATATCAAATATATGATTTCAAATATATCAAATAAGATATCAAATATATGATTTCTTTGTTAAAAACAATTACGATTGTACAGCTTATGACAATGGGTCATTGGAAAGAAAATTTCTTCGGCTGTTTACATCTTTTTCCCATGACTAGATATGGGAAAATTTCGTTCATTCATGAAATTTCTTAAAATTTTGCCATTGAAATTTTACTACTAGTTAGTAGCCTGACAGAATAATTGAAAAGTTGGCATATGTCTGTCACCATATAATGATGTCCTATGTATTGGTTAATTAAACAAACTAAATTTAAACTTCATGCATTTATCCCCCTTGATGAATTTGAATAAAGCAAGAAGAACAGTGGTTTGTGCAGAGTAATATGTTACCACCATTTATTTCACTGGCTTCTCATCAGCTGCCTGCCGCCCTAATAAATTATGAGGTTTACGTACAGAAAAGTTTTAACATACTTGGAAATTTACATGTTGTCAGTTGACAGAAAGTTCCACAATTGGTGAACAGTGCTCAGAAAACTGCTCTTATGTAGCTTTTACACAGGCAGTTCAAGCCAAAATAAGTGTATGCATACAATGGTAAAGGAGTTACGTGATAAATGCGAGAGGGGAGTAAGATGATGAGTAGCTAATAAATTAGGTGACGATGTACTGAGTTCAACTCACGTTATAGAAACAAGAGACAAGCAAAATTACAGATTATAAAAAGTGAAAAAGGGGGTGAGGTTAAAGACAAAGACTGCGTAATCACAGCAGAGAATTAAGACATCCAGTTACCAGGACAAGGAAAGACTAATAAATGCTTCTTTCTGAACACATAAATCTGGTTTGAAGCGTTTGATAGAAATTGCTTCGGCAAACTTTAGGAAAATGGAGCTCCTTTTTCTATTGATAATTTTAAAGGATTTCTCGATTTCCACGTCATGACCCGTGTCGAGGAGATACCTAGTGATGGCACTGTTTAAAGCATTTGTTCCCTTTAAACGTAAGCTTTTCGGTACATGTTCAGAAAATCGTAGATATGCCCTTCTTTCTGTCCTTCCAATGTAACTGCTCCCGCAGATACATCTAAATTTGCATACACAGTTGTAGTTAACATGAGATGACTATCTGTCGATTTTCGATTGCAACAACTAGCAATTAGTTCGATAAACAGGTACGAGCTTAGCTGCAGGATAGGCTATGGCAAGTGATGTACTCTGCTTTCTGTTGATCGTCGCTGCAACATTTTCACCTTTATAATCAGGCTGAAAGTAGATTGGCTTTTTCTCACTGTGATTTGTTTAACATTTGTGACTTCAGATCTTCCATACTTGTCGATGAACCTTTTAGGGTACCCATTGCTCTTCAATGTCTTTTCAAGAAACTCAAAATCTTCCTCTAATTTCTCAATAGAGCATATTCCCCTCGCTTTATAGTACAGAGACTTGACTAGACCGCTAGGGGTAGCATACACTGCAGCTAAGCTGGTACCAGTCCATCAAACAACATGATCCTTGTTGCAATCAAAAATCGACAGATAGTCATCTCATGTTAACTACAACTGTGTATGCAAATTTAGATGTATCTGCGGGAGCAGTTACATTGGAAGGACAGAAAGAAGGGCATATCTACGATTTTCTGAACATGTACCGAAAAGCTTACGTTTAAAGGGAACAAATGCTTTAAACAGTGCCATCACTAGGTATCTCCTCGACACGGGTCATGACGTGGAAATCGAGAAATCCTTTAAAATTATCAATAGAAAAAGGAGCTCCATTTTCCTAAAGTTTGCCGAAGCAATTTCTTTCAAATGCTTCAAACCAGATTTATGTGTTCAGAAAGAAGCATTTATTAGTCTTTCCTTGTCCTGGTAACTGGATGTCTTTATTCTCTGCTGTGATTACGCAGTCTTTGTCTTTAACCTCACCCCCTTTTTCACTTTTTATAATCTGTAATTTTGCTTGTCTCTTGTTTCTATGACGTGAGTTGAACTCAGTACATCGTCACCTAATTTATTAGCTACTCATCATCTTACTCCCCTCTCGCATTTATCACGTAACTCCTTTACCATTGTATGCATACACTTATTTTGGCTTGAACTGCCTGTGTAAAAGCTACATAAGAGCAGTTTTCTGAGCACTGTTCACTAATTGTGGAACTTTCTGTCAACTGACAACATGTAAATTTGCAAGTATGTTAAAACTTTTCTGTACGTAAACCTCATAATTTATTAGGGCGGCAGGCAGCTGATGAGAAGCCAACGAAATAAATGATGGTAACATATTACTCTGCACAAACCACTGTTCTTCTTCCTTTATTCAAATTCATCAAGGGGGATAAATGCATGAAGTTTAAATTTAGTTTGTTTAATTAACCAATACATAGGACATCATTATATGGTGACAGACATATGCCAACTTTTCAATTATTCTGTCAGGCTACTTATTAGTAGCAAAATTTAAATGGCAAAATTTTAAGAAATTTCATGAATGAACGAAATTTTCCCATATCTAGTCATGGGAAAGAGATGTAAACAGCCGAAGAAATTTCCTTTCCAATGACCCATTGTCATAAGCTGTACAATCGTAATTGTATTTAACAAAGAAATCATATATTTGATATCTGATTTGATATATTTGAAATCATATATTTGATATTTATTTATATAAATATATATTTGATGGCCTGTTTGACAACTGGGCTACCTCTCCGTACATCTACATATTTGCATACAATACATCATGTTTTCCCTTTCAATTTTAACACAATATGATCACAAATCGTATGAAATACAGTAATGAATTCATTGAACGTTTTAAACCGTATGACTTTCATGCATCTAATAAAACTAAGAGAAAACATCACGGTAGTCGGCAACGTGCTCTCAAACGGACATCTCTATATCGAACAACTATTCCTGTTATTGTCATTTCAAACTGCCGTTCACTTCCCAACAAAATTATGCACCTCCAGTCTCTCTTATCATCTGATACTTATCACAATACGGTGATAGTTGCATTGCAAGAAACATGGCTCCATGAACTTTATGATGACAACCTGGTTTCTCTAAATGGTTTCACATTGTTTAGACAAGATCGACTATGCTCTAGACAGAAAAGAGGTGGAGGTGTTGCATTTTTCATTCATTCTCATTGGTCAACTTCAAATAATGTATGTTTTTCTTTCTCTAGTGACTTCATTGATTGTATAACAGTCAAATGTCTTCCGAAACACTTATCCAAGTTTAAATACGACTTCATCTCAAATATTTATGTTATTCCTGGGTGTTCCGCCTCGGATCTACCTGATTTTGCCGATGAATTGACTGCATTCGCTGTTACTCATCTCGGAAACTTTTTATCATTTGTCACAGGACGTTTCAATACGCGCGTTTGTCACTCTGTGCTGTAGTGTCGTACTTATGTGTGCTGTATCGCTCTCATGTTGTAAATTCGCTCCAGACCACTTTTGATTTGCATTGGAATAACGCAGTCATATGTAGGTCAGAAGACGTCAATGTGGAGTTTCGATAGATGCATTGATGGATTCGTTTACTGTTGCGATGCGTGCCGAACCAGAAATTCATTTCGAGGCGAGTACGCCGTTCATTTTTACTTTGCAGATTCCGCAGGTACTTTTCTCTCCAAGAATAAATTACATCTAACGAAAATTTTCAGGATGTGTCAAAAGTGTGTTGCTGAAAAGACCAGTAATAGCAACTACGTATGAATCAGAAAATTCAGAAGTGTCTGCAGTGCAATGGTACCAGTACTGCAGAGACATAACATCATGGAAAATGAACAGACTGACTCAAGCAGTTGCCGGAGTCGGCGTTATTATTCACGTGGATGAGACAGTGTTGACAAAAAGAAAATATAATGGAAGGAGATTGTTTCTGTTGTCAGGAGGTTGATTCCATATTTCCGTTTGTTTCTCTGTGCATCCTAATCACAGTTGACATCTCACTGAAATTCTTTCATGTGTTGATTAACAATAATAACCATAATGTTTTGACAACACATCACCACTACGTTCTTACCAATCTTCAAATCCTTCTAGATACAATTTGATCTCTCACCCCATTTTTTAAAATGTCTTGATAACAATAACCCTAACTTATTATATTCTTATAGGACAAAGCTAACGTACGTACATATGCAAAACAAAATAAGTATATGTAAACACGACTGTACGGCGAAATGAATGAATCCACTGAAAAAAGACTCTTCGCTGAACTAAGTGTTTTATTTTCATTGATCTTATCACACTGATGATTAGCCCACCTATTCCTGTTTCTTTTGCAGCATTCTGTTTCAAATCTCACAGCCTATTTGAAGGGAGGAGATACGGTGATGAAGCACAAGGGCGTTTTCATGTAGTCGAAAGGAATTCTTGAGGCTTGAACTATTGTGAACATCGAATCTGCCATTTTGAAGCAAAAGAATGCCTTCTGACTGGTCCAACTCAGCTTTACTCAGATTCGAAATTAAACGCTTAAGCTTCAAAGCCAACCACCTTGAAAGAAATAAGACAGACTATCGCATCACTATGTACTCTAATTGGATATTCAGGCCAAGGAGTTGATCTAGGAAATTAGATCCGCAGATAACAAAGACAAAAGATAGTTTCAAGAGGAGGGGAAAAATTGTTCTTAGAAACATTATATATATTACACGGTCGGCCAAGGCGAAGAAAGAGGCTGTAAGAACTTCTTTTGAACACACAGATTCGTCATGTTCAAATGAATTCCGACTGCCTCGTACATCATGCGAGAGGTTGGATGACCCATGATAAATAACTTTGAAAGCTTTGTTACAGTCGAAGTGATTTCCATAACCGACGAGATGAACTAGTACTGGACTGCGTATAGCTTCATTTAGAACCTTGCCAAGCCAAGATGGAGGTGTTCAGAAATTTGACAATCAAATCGCCTGATCCTACGCCTCATGTAACCAGATCCGAAAATGAAGTTTAACTGGTAAATACACATGGAAGAGGCGAAACAGGGCAGTTTGTCTTTATTTATCGAACTAAGTATCGGTTGGCTAGTGAATTAACAGCAAAGCTCAACTGCGTTGAAAGTAATTTTGAAGACCCTTCTCAGACGTTGTGATAAGATCTCACAATTGATATCACCCGTGAATTGTAATATTAGGAAGATTGACTTTATGGAAACAGTCGGAACTTTCGACATTTTACATTCTGAGGATATGTGTTTGTTCACGAATTTGGCTGGATATCCGTTTCTACTTAGTCAATCGGGAATATCGCTGAGTTCTTCGTTCAGTGTCTCATTTGAACAGATAATTCTAGCCCGGTGGACTAGACATCTCACCAGATTGCATTTGTATTGTAGAGGTACGAAGCTCACGGAGTGAGCATATTGTCCACTGGAAAGAGGTTTTCAATGCGAACGTCTAAATATTGTTCCGTATGTTCGTTTAGTCATTAGGACGTCTAAAATGAGAAAGAGTAGGTTTCGTCTTCTTCTTTAGTGAAGCTTATGCTAGTTTGTGCAATATTGAATTTATCCAATATGTCCTTAGCCTCACTCTCTTTCTTAACAACTATAAATGCATCATCGACATATCGGCAGTAGAAATCAAGATTACTTATTACATCCTTAAGTGGACGATTTTCTAGTTTCGCCAGGTTCAAATCTGCTAGGATTGGACCTAGTGGTAATCCCATGGCAACACCATCTGATTGTCTATACATTTCTTTATTGAACAGTACATTTGCGTTCATCGCACGCCTTAGAAGAAGTTCCTCTATGGAAGACACAGGGATTCCAATCTCTATAACTTGCTTTATCAATTCATTACCTATGTAATCAACTGCTCCCATCAAAGATACATTGATGAATAAGGAAGATGCATCCAGTGATATCATGTATTTATCCCTCAAATTTTATTCCTTGACTCTTTCTACAAACTCGATACTGTCTTTTATGTCATATTTCACAATTTTCCTATGCAACTGTTGTAAAATTTCCATCAACCGTTTTGCTGTTGAACGGTGTGTTGAGGTGAGCATATCGAGAACCGGCCTAGGATGCAAGCTGTTTTTGTGAATCTTTGGAAAGCCGTATGGTATTATGTTAGTTGGCATTTAAATAGTCTGACAGTTATTATTGTTGTTGTCACTGACGTAATGTCACATTTCTGTCTTCATATTAGGTCTACTAACTGTGGTCAGTAACGTCTTAGAAGGACATAAGATTATTTGGTCATTCAAACGTCAGAATATTCAACAGTCAATAAAAACAACTTAGGTTTAAAACCAACTGCTTAACCAAAGTATATAGGCACATAGTGACATATATGTCTATACGATTGAATACCAGATCACTCAAACTGGCTTGAAAACGTATAAAAACAATGGCATTGTCGGGGATTAGGTATACTGCAGGAGAATTACACAAACAATGTACATAATTAAGGTGAGTGAAAATATGCATAAGTAAAATACTGAAATTACAAAATGTAGATATTTTCCATTTGCATATGCATCTGCATTGCTGCTAGTATCCGTGCTACTGATGCAGAGACACCAGGTATGACTGTCTGATACTTTCTTATTTATAGATATCATAACTGTAACCCATTGCACTGTCTTTATCCATGTTCATTGTATTTTTATCAATCAAGTAGGAAGGAGAAGAGTGTGCAGCGAATAGATGCATTTAAGCATTAAACCTTTCATAAATTGGAGATGGATTTTATCTAGTCTGAGGAGACCTTGAAATAACACCACACACACCAGACTCACGAATGCAACCCAGATAGCAGTACGGGTGTTGTGCGAGGCTAACATGGAAGAAATCATGCAACGAGGAAACGAAAGACTACTAGCAGCCATGGGACCAGTTGAAAGTTGTGGCAGATAACCTCGTGAAAAATGGTTTTGTGTTCAAAATACTGTGTTACGCTTGGAACGTGAGGAATGCATGCTAATAATAACAATAATAATAATCGATCATGAAAAATGACTACCTACTCGTATTGTCACAGTCTGTTAAAAATGGCAGTATAACATTTCGAGGTTCTGTCAACTCTTTCAGGGATTTTCTTCACTTAGAAATATCGGTTGGACTCATTTCATGTTGAAACATTTTAACTAATTAAAAATACCCTATGTAGTGTTATTCCCCCAAGAAAGAACTGACTTCCAAAGATGACGAGATTTATAAATCTCTCTTATTTTTACTTCATCGCGACTGCATGAAAATAATTTTATGATTAGGCATTTATTTCCCTAATCTAAGTTTATTCTAATGCATAAATAATTGTTTCGTGCACCACTAATCAATATTCCTTCGCTCAATAAATGTAGCCGTAGACAATCCGAAAGCCAACTCTGATGTCAGTTCAGACACGATACCAGAAGGTGCTATACAAGATGTCAAGCCCAAACCACAACAAGGAGCCTTTGTACTCGATTTAATTCGAAACGTATTATTTGGTGAACGAGAGGTTATTGTTTAATTTCGATTATTCGGAAATATTACTACTTTTGAACAAAAGCTTCTCTTTTTAATTACCATTCAGGGAAACAATCCACGTAAGACTTAGATTGATGAGCTAAAATTTGCGTAGTACAGCATATGATAAAAGATATAATTAAACTTCAAGTTACACAAAAATTCGGATTTATCGTCTCTTGAGTTATCACCGTTGTTCTTCTCCAGACTGATGCATGCGATCTAGCTGTTGACGAAGTTCTAATTTCAGTTATCATCTTGACCACTAGGCGAAAACCTTCAGTGATTGAAATCAAATAACCCAAGGAAATGTAAATGGATTCAGAAGACAGTGAAGGGATCCTTGACCGACCTCATATGGCTTGCACTCAATTGGAATCGGGACGTGAAACCACGAGTTGGGCATGATTCTTAGGGTGTTATGTGAAAGCTGGAGATGCCAGCTTATCGGCAGTTGTGCAGTCACCTAAATAATACCGCAGAAAACAGGATGAAACGCCAGTGTGCTCTTTATTCTCCACTTTTTACTCGGAACCTGAGGGAATACTCATATAATTAGACGTAAAGTGGCTAAAATAGCCCCGTGCGACTAGCTAATTCGCACTCTAAAATAGAAGATACTCCCTTTGAATGACATTTATGCAAGACAATAAAATGATATGCTGAGTCTTTCGTAAACTGTCTTTCTCATCAGTTTACTTTTCTAAATGCAGGAGATATGAGTTGAACTTGACTAGGCTAATCGAATCGAAGATATACTACAACAGAGTGTGAAATAGAAGATCATTTACGCATACTTCGAAACGTTTTCAATATAATGATCAGTCGATATTCAGTGAGAACGAACCAAGGGGAATTCAGTGTAGGTTTCATGCTAGTATATAAGGTTAAGTACAATGTACGACGAGGTGACATTTGAATTTCAGATCTAAATACATGGAATTGCATTTACAGTATAACGAATTAGTTCCTCCTCACCTGCTTTTCACAGATGACACCAAAATACAAAAGAATAGTTGGAGTAATCCGTTGCATAATAATTTGGTTGTCAAAAGTACCGGACTTTACATATACCTCGAGCGTTATGGACAAAAGTTGTAAATTCTCTTACAACTAAGCCTTAAATAAACTTAGGCGGAATGAGTGCATTGATGTGGTTTCTTTCGTTTCGAAGTTGACTGGATTTTCATAGCAAAAAGTGGTGTTCCGCCGGCCGGATATCCACTCAGTTATTATTTAATCTTTATTTTTATTCCGAGTAGAATATAGGGCTACCGCTGCAGATTTCCATTGTATTCTGTTCTATGCAGTCTTCTTTAGTTGGCTGCAATACTGACCACAACATTTCTTTCTGCCACACATAGTCTTTTCCATGCTAACAACAGGCCCACTTCCGACCCATCGCTTCCCATTAGGGTCCCGCAGATGGCCTGGTATGTGAGGTCACCTGAAGATCCCATCAGAATATGCACGATTTGCCTACATTTCCTTCTGCATACTTTTAGAGTGATACATCTTGGAATGTTTCACTCCCAGAGCTACCTGCTGACTACTTATCATTTTAAGTCATCAATTTCATTTTCAGCAGTGAAGGAGGGTAGCTGCTGATGAGTTTCTACAGAAACTAGCCATCCATTAATAGTAGGATAAGATGGATACTTTATATTCATAAGTGAAAACAGTGATATGTCTTCGGGAGGCCACATAAATTGACAGTCGGAGAATCTTTGAATAATGATTGTTCAAACAACTTAGTGGTAATAATGTACTATTTCATAATCTGGTGGTTCTGCTTGCGTGGTCTGATATTTCCAAATGGTTTATTTTTAAAAGCTGATTCCATCTAATTTCAGAAATAGTAGTTTACTGATATAATCTCGACTGTTCGCGAGTACATCGTCAGCAACTTTATTCCCTAAGATCTTACGCTCTATGCTCAGCTAATGTTAATCGTAGCCTGGTATTAATATTCTGATGACCACAAACGTACAAATGCACTATTTGAAATTTCAAAACAACCATTTATCTGACATAAAAATACTGAAGATGAAGGTTTAGACTGAGTTAGTTGACACTTTCAGAAAGGACCTAGGATTTTGAAACTGAGTATATATTCTCTACTTATGTTAAACTGAATTGAGTACAGCAGAGAATACACATAATTCCCTTTGCTTCTTCTACAGCACGGATAAGAATCAGTCGCTTCAATGCCTTTCATTGTTTAAGATATAAATCATCGCCTAATTTGCATTACGATAAGGGAGACACACAATGATTCCTATTTGGACGGTCCTGTCAAATATTCAAAACACCAACTGCTGATTTGAACTAAATCTACCTCGAGTATATATTCTTTTCATCAACACTGTCTCATCCACGTGAACATTGATGCCTACTCCGCCAACTACCTGAGTCAGTCTGTTCATTTTCCATGATGTTATGTCTCTGCAGTACTGGTATCATTGCACTGCAGTCACTTCTGAATTTTCGGATTCATACGTGGTTGCTGTTACTGGTCTTTTCAGCACACAGCTTTGACACATAATCATGATCTTCGATATAAATAATTTAGACTTGGCGAGAAAAGTACCTACGGAAACTGCAAAGTAAAAAAGAATGGCGTACTCGCCTTGAACTCATTTTCTGTTTCAGCACTCATTGCACCTGTAAACGAATCCATCAATGCATTTATTGTATCACCACATTGACGTCTTCTGACCTACATATGACTGCGTTCTTCAAATGGTAATCAAAAAAGAGCTGGAGCGAATTTACAACATGAGAGCGATACAGCACACATAAGCAGGACTGGAAACTGCAGAGTCACAAACGCACGTATTGAAGTCTCTTGTGACAAATGATGAAGAGTTTTCGAGATCGGTAACACCAAATGCAGTCAATTCATAGGCAAAATCAGATAGATCCAAGGAGGAACAGCCAGGAGTAACATAAATGTTTGAGATGAAGACGTATTTAAACTTGGATAAGTGTTTCGGAAGACATTTGACTGTTATACAATCAATGAAGTCACTAGAGAAAGAAAAACATACATTATTTGAAGTCGAACACTGAGAATGAATGAAAAATGCAACACCTCCACCTCTTTTCTGTCTAGAGCATAGTCGATCTTGTCTAAACAATGTGAAACCATTTAGAGAAACCAGGTTGTCATCATAAAGTTCATGGAGCCATGTTTCTTGCAATGCAACTATCACCGTATTGTGATAAGTATCAGATGATGAGAGAGACTGGAGGTGCATAGTTTTGTTGGGAAGTGAACAGCAGTTTGAAATGACAATAACAGGAATAGTTGTTCGATATGGAGATGTCCGTTTGAGAGCACGTTGCCGACTACCGTGATGTTTTCTCTTAGTTTTATGAGATGCATGAAAGTCATACGGTTTATGACGTTTAATGAATTCATTACTGTATTTCATACGATTTGTGATCATATTGTGTTAAAATTGAAAGGGAAAACATGATGTATTATATGCAAATATGTAGATGTACGGAAAGGTAGCCCAGTTGTCAATCAGGCCGCCAAATATATATTTATATAAATAAATATCATATATATGATTTCAAATATATCAAATAAGATATCAAATATATGATTTCTTTGTTAAATGCAATTACGATTGTACAGCTTATGACAATGGGTCATTGGAAAGAAAATTTCTTCGGCTGTTTACATCTTTTTCCCATGACTAGATATGGGAAAATTTCGTTCATTGATGAAATTTCTTAAAAGTTTGCCATTTAAATTTTGCTACTAATAAGTAGCCTGACAGAGTAATTGAAAAGTTGGCATATGTCTGTCACCATATAATGATGTCCTATGTATTGGCTAATTAAACAAACTAAATTTAAACTTCATGCATTTATCCCCCTTGATGAATTTGAATAAAGCAAGAAGAACAGTGGTTTGTGCAGAGTAATATGTTACCATCATTTGTTTCGTTGGCTTCTCATCAGCTGCCTGCCGCCCTAATAAATTATGAGGTTTACGTACAGAAAAGTTTTAACATACTTGGAAATTTACATGTTGTCAGTTGACAGAAAGTTCCACAATTGGTGAACAGTGCTCAGAAAACTGCTCTTATGTAGCTTTTACACAGGCAGTTCAAGCCAAAATAAGTGTATGCATACAATGGTAAAGGAGTTACGTGATAAATGCGAGAGGGGAGTAAGATGATGAGTAGCTAATAAATTAGGTGACGATGTACTGAGTTCAACTCACGTCATAGAAACAAGAGACAAGCAAAATTACAGATTATAAAAAGTGAAAAAGGGGGTGAGGTTAAAGACAAAGACTGCGTAATCAGAGCAGAGAATAAAGACATCCAGTTACCAGGACAAGGAAAGACTAATAAATGCTTCTTTCTGAACACATAAATCTGGTTTGAAGCGTTTGAAAGAAATTGCTTCAGCAAACTTGAGGAGAATGGAGTTCCTTTGTCTATTGATAATTTTAAAGGATTTCTCGATTTCCACCTCATGACCCGTGTCGAGCAGATGCCTGGCGATGGCACTGTTTGAAGCATTTGTTTCCTTTAGAGGTAAGCTTTTTGGTACATGTTGAGAAAATCGTAGATATGCCCTTCTTTCTGTCCTTTCAATGGAACTGCTCCCGCAGATACGACTATATTTGTATACACAGTTGGAGTTAACATGAGATGAATATCTGTCGATTTGTGATTGCACCAATTATCGAGATTTTCGATAGGCAGGTGAAACCTTAGCTGCAGGATAGGCTATGGATAGTGATGTACTCAGCCTTCTGTTGATCGTCGCTACAATGTTTTCACCTTTATAATCAGGCTGAAAGTAGATTGGCTTTTTTCTCACTGTGATTTGTTTTACATTTGTGACTTCAGATCTTCCATACTTGTCGATGAACCTTTGAGTGTACCCATTGCTCTTCAATGTCTTTTCAAGAAACTCAAAATCTTCCACTAATTTCTCTATACAGCATATTCTCCTCGCTCCATAGTACAGAGTCTTAACTAGACCACGTTTAAAGCTATTTGAACAAAAATAAATAAAATGTAAGCATTGTCCTTTCCATGTAGGCTTTCGATAAATTGACTTTTGAAGACTGCCGTCTTCTAGGCGTTCCATGGCAATGTCGAGGAAGTGAAACTTTCTGTCACTTTCATGTTCCATAGTGAACTCAATACTGGCGTGTGCATCACTGAATAATCTGAGTAAGTGTGAAGCATCACTTTCGTTGTTGCACAATATAGGTATGTCATCAACATATCGACAGTAGGAAGTTGTTTCGTCGATAACATGCTTAAACTTTATTCTTTCAAGGTTGGACATGAATATATCTCCTTAAACAGGGCTAAGTGGACTGCCCATAGCTACACCATCTTTTTGGCGATAAAGAGTGTTGTCAAATTGGAATCGCACATCTACGGTACACATAAGCAATAGGCGTTTCAATTCCGTTTCTGGGAGTGGGAGAGGATCAGACTGCTGACAAATGATCTCATAAATTTTTTGATTGGAATCCTTGTGCATAAGGAGGTTACAAAAAATGACACCATGAACTTATTAAAAACGCTCATGTGGTTCACACTTTCAGAGAAATGAAATGAGTCTTTCATAGTGTGCAAAACTAGCCGTTGAAGAATAGGTTCCAAAGTCTCCGAAAGCCAATTTGCCAACTTTTGTTGGGGCAAGTTGATCATCGAAAGTTTGGGTCTCTGAGGAACTTGTTTTTTGTGTTTCTTCGGAAGGCCATACATTTGTGACAAGCGGAACCCTCGGGGTTTCAAATCATTGCACGTGTTGTTGTAAATCAGCTTCTTCTTTAGATGATTTCCCAGTGCTTTGTGGTACATTTTAGAACTGCATCTGTAATATCTTTCTGGCAGTTGTCAACTTTGAATCTCAGTGGGTCATTTAAAACAGCTTTCATCTTTGCCATGTAGTTCTCTTTATCCAACAGCACCACTCCTGAACCTTTGTCAGGTAGCAATATGACAGTTTTGTCATTATCCTTGAGAGCTTTCAATGCTCTTTGACGCTCTTCAGAAAGGACTTTAGAATATAACATTGGATAAATGAGAATTTGATTTGCATTGTAAACAAGCTTAGATTTCAACAAGCTCTTCTTGTCATCATCAACTGGGGTAAGGTCATTTAGCTGATAACGAAGGTTTTCGAAATGAGCAGCGACAAACTCCTCAGGGCTTTCTGGGAGTTTATGTATTATCTGCGGAGGCAGTTCCATTGGAAGGCCAGAAAGAAGGGCATATCTACGATTTTCTCAACATGTACCAAAAAGCTTACCTCTAAAGGAAACAAATGCTTCAAACAGTGCCATCGCCAGGCATCTGCTCGACACGGGTCATGAGGTGGAAATCGAGAAATCCTTTAAAATTATCAATAGACAAAGGAACTCCATTCTCCTCAAGTTTGCTGAAGCAATTTCTTTCAAACGCTTCAAACCAGATTTATGTGTTCAGAAAGAAGCATTTATTAGTCTTTCCTTGTCCTGGTAACTGGATGTCTTTATTCTCTGCTCTGATTACGCAGTCTTTGTCTTTAACCTCACCCCCTTTTTCACTTTTTATAATCTGTAATTTTGCTTGTCTCTTGTTTCTATGACGTGAGTTGAACTCAGTACATCGTCACCTAATTTATTAGCTACTCATCATCTTACTCCCCTCTCGCATTTATCACGTAACTCCTTTACCATTGTATGCATACACTTATTTTGGCTTGAACTGCCTGTGTAAAAGCTACATAAGAGCAGTTTTCTGAGCACTGTTCACCAATTGTGGAACTTTCTGTCAACTGACAACATGTAAATTTCCAAGTATGTTAAAACTTTTCTGTACGTAAACCTCATAATTTATTAGGGCGGCAGGCAGCTGATGAGAAGCCAACGAAACAAATGATGGTAACATATTACTCTGCACAAACCACTGTTCTTCTTGCTTTATTCAAATTCATCAAGGGGGATAAATGCATGAAGTTTAAATTTAGTTTGTTTAATTAGCCAATACATAGGACATCATTATATGGTGACAGACATATGCCAACTTTTCAATTACTCTGTCAGGCTACTTATTAGTAGCAAAATTTAAATGGCAAACTTTTAAGAAATTTCATCAATGAACGAAATTTTCCCATATCTAGTCATGGGAAAAAGATGTAAACAGCCGAAGAAATTTTCTTTCCAATGACCCATTGTCATAAGCTGTACAATCGTAATTGCATTTAACAAAGAAATCATATATTTGATATCTTATTTGATATATTTGAAATCATATATATGATATTTATTTATATAAATATATATTTGGCGGCCTGATTGACAACTGGGCTACCTTTCCGTACATCTACATATTTGCATATAATACATCATGTTTTCCCTTTCAATTTTAACACAATATGATCACAAATCGTATGAAATACAGTAATGAATTCATTAAACGTCATAAACCGTATGACTTTCATGCATCTCATAAAACTAAGAGAAAACATCACGGTAGTCGGCAACGTGCTCTCAAACGGACATCTCCATATCGAACAACTATTCCTGTTATTGTCATTTCAAACTGCTGTTCACTTCCCAACAAAACTATGCACCTCCAGTCTCTCTCATCATCTGATACTTATCACAATACGGCAATAGTTGCATTGCAAGAAACATGGCTCCATGAACTTTATGATGACAACCTGGTTTCTCTAAATGGTTTCACATTGTTTAGACAAGATCGACTATGCTCTAGACAGAAAAGAGGTGGAGGTGTTGCATTTTTCATTCATTCTCAGTGTTCGACTTCAAATAATGTATGTTTTTCTTTCTCTAGTGACTTCATTGATTGTATAACAGTCAAATGTCTTCCGAAACACTTATCCAAGTTTAAATACGTCTTCATCTCAAACATTTATGTTACTCCTGGCTGTTCCTCCTTGGATCTATCTGATTTTGCCTATGAATTGACTGCATTTGGTGTTACCGATCTCGAAAACTCTTCATCATTTGTCACAAGAGACTTCAATACGTGCGTTTGTGACTCTGCAGTTTCCAGTCCTGCTTATGTGTGCTGTATCGCTCTCATGTTGTAAATTCGCTCCAGCTCTTTTTTGATTACCATTTGAAGAACGCAGTCATATGTAGGTCAGAAGACGTCAATGTGGTGATACAATAAATGCATTGATGGATTCGTTTACAGGTGCAATGAGTGCTGAAACAGAAAATGAGTTCAAGGCGAGTACGCCATTCTTTTTTACTTTGCAGTTTCCGTAGGTACTTTTCTCGCCAAGTCTAAATTATTTATATCGAAGATCATGATTATGTGTCAAAGCTGTGTGCTGAAAAGACCAGTAACAGCAACCACGTATGAATCCGAAAATTCAGAAGTGACTGCAGTGCAATGGTACCAGTACTGCAGAGACATAACATCATGGAAAATGAACAGACTGACTCAGGTAGTTGGCGGAGTAGGCATCAATGTTCACGTGGATGAGACAGTGTTGATAAAAAGAAGATATAATTGGGGGGAGATTGTTTCTGTTGTCAGGAGGTTGATTCCATATTACCCTTTGTTTCTCTGTGCATCCTTATCTCATTTTGCAGCTCACTGAACTTTTTTTATGTGTTGATTAACAATAATAACCATGATTTTTTGACAACACATCACCACTACTTTCTTACCAATCTTCACATCCTTCTACATACAATTTGATTACTCACCACATTTTGGAAATGTCTTGATAACAATAACCCTAACTTATTATATTCTTATAGGACAAAGCTAACGTACGTACATATGCAAAACAAAATAAGTATTTGCAAATATTATTGTATGGCGAAATGAATGAATCCACTGAAAACAGACTCTTCGCTGAACTAAATGTTCTATTTTTATTGATTTTATCACACTGATGATTAGCCTGCATATTCATGTTTCATTTGCAGCATTCTGTTTCAAAGCTCACAGCCTATTTGAAGGGAGGCTTGAACTATTGTGGACATCGAATCTGCCATTTTGAAGCAAAAGAATGCCTTCTGACTGGTCCAACTCAGCTTTACTCAGCTTCGAAATTAAACGCTTTAGCTTCAAAGCCAACCACCTTGACAGAAATAAGACAGACTGTCGCACCATTATGTACTCTAATTCGATATTAAGGCCAAGGAGTTGATGTAGGAAATTAGATCCGCAGATAACAAAGTCAAAAGGTAGTTACAAGAGGAGGGAAAGATTGTTCCTAAAAACCTGATATATATCACACAATCGGCCAAGGCGAAGAAAGAGGCTGTAAGAATTTCTTTTGAACACACAGATTTGTCATGTTCAAATGAATTCCGACTGCCTTGTAGATCATGAGAGAGGTTGAATGACCCATGATAAATAATTTTGAAAGCTTTGGTAGAGTCAAAGTGATTTCCAGTATCGACGAGATCAGCTGGTACTGGACTGCGTATAGCTTCATTTAGAACCTTGCCAAGCCAAGATGAGAGATGTTCAGAAATTTGACAATCAAATCGCCTGATCGTACGCCTTAAGTAACCGGCTCCGAAATGGAAGTTAAACTGGTAAATACACATGGAAGAGGCGAAACACAGCAGTTTGTCTTTATTTCTCGAACTAAGTATCGGTTGGCTAGTGAATTAACAGCAAAGCTCAACTGCGTTGAAAGTCCTTTTGAAGACCCTTCTCAGACGTTGTGATAAGATCTCACATTTGATACCACCGTGAACTGTAAACTTACGAAGAATGACTTTATGGGAACAGTTGGAACTTTCGACATTTTACTTTCTGAGTACGTGTGTTTGTTCACGAATTTGGCTGGATATCCGTTTCTACTTAGCCAATCGAGAATATTGCTGAGTTCTTCGTTCAGTGTCTCATTTGAACAGATAACTCTAGCCCGGTGGACACATCACCAGATTACATTTGTATTGTAGAGGTACGGAGCTCAGGGAGTGAGCATATTGTCCACTGGAAAGAGGTTTTCAATGCAAACGTCTAAACATTGTTCGGTATGTTCGTTTAGTCATTGGGACGTCCAAGAAGGAGACAGAGTCAGTTTCGTCTTCTTCTTTAGTGAAGCTTATGCTAGGATGCGCACTATTGAATTTATCCAATATGTCCTTAGCCTCATTCTCTTTCTTAGCAACTATAAATTTATCATGAACATATCGCCAGTAGAAATCAAGATTACTTATTACATATTTACGTGGACGTTCGTCTAGTTTCGCCAGGTTCAAATCTTCTGGGATTGGGTAATCCCATGGCACCACCATCTGATTCTCTATAAATTTCTTTATTGAACAGTAAATTTGCGTTCATTGCACGCCTTAGAAGAAGTTCCTTTATGGAGGACACAGGAATTCCAATCTATAACTTGTTTTATCAATTCATTACCTATGTAATCAACTGCTCCCGTCAGAGGTACATTGATGAATAAGGAAGATGAATCCAGTGATACCATGTTTTTAACCTTCAGATTTTATTCCTTGACTCTTTCTACAAACTCGATTCTGTCTTTCATGTCATATTTCACAATTTTCCTATGCAACTGTTGTAAAATTTACATCAACCGTTTTGCTGTTGAATGGTATGGTGAGCTAAGCGTATTGAGGACCGGGCTGACAGGCAAGCTAATTTTGTGAATCTTTGTTAAGCCGTATAGTATTATGTTAGTTAGCATTTAAATAGTCTGACAGTTATTATTATTGTCACTGAAGTAATGTCACATTTCTGTCTTCATATTAGGTCTACCAACTGTGGTCAGCAACGTCTCAGAAGGACATAAGATTATTTGGTCATTTAAACGTAATGATCTTCAACAGTCAATGAAAACAAGTTACGTTAAAACCAACTGCTGAACCAAATTACTTCAGCACATAGTGACATATATGTCTATACGATTGAATACCAGATCACTCAAACTGGCTTGAAAACGTATAAAAACAATGGCATTGTCGGGGATTAGGTATACTGCAGGAGAATTACACAAACAATGTACATAATTAAGGTGAGTGAAAATATGCATAAGTAAAATACTGAAATTACAAAATGTAGATATTTTCCATTTGCATATGCATCTGCATTGCTGCTAGTATCCGTGCTACTGATGCAGAGACACCAGGTATGACTGTCTGATACTTTCTTATTTATAGATATCATAACTGTAACCCATTGCACTGTCTTTATCCATGTTCATTGTATTTCTATCAATCAAGTAGGAAGGAGAAGAGTGTGCAGCGAATAGATGCATTTAAGCATTAAACCTTTCATAAATTGGAGATGGAATTTATCTATTCTGAGGAGACCTTGAAATAACACCACACATACCAGACTCACGAATGCAACCCAGATAGCAGTACGGGTGTTGTGCGAGGCTAACATGGAAGAAATCATGCAACGAGGAAACGAAAGACTACTAGCAGCCATGGGACCAGTTGAAAGTTGTGGCAGATAACCTCGTGAAAAATGGTTTTGTGTTCGAAATCCTGTGTTACGCTTGGAACGTGAGGAATGCATGCTAATAATAACAATAATAATAATCGATCATGAAAAATGACTACCTACTCGTATTGTCACAGTCTGTTAAAAATGGCAGTATAACATTTCGAGGTTCTGTCAACTCTTTCAGGGATTTTCTTCACTTAGAAATATCGGTTGGACTCATTTCATGTTGAAACATTTTAACTAATTAAAAATACCCTATGTAGTGTTATTCCCCCAAGAAAGAACTGACTTCCAAAGATGACGAGATTTATAAATCTCTCTTATTTTTACTTCATCGCGACTGCATGAAAATAATTTTATGATTAGGCATTTATTTCCCTAATCTAAGTTTATTCTAATGCATAAATAATTGTTTCGTGCACCACTAATCAATATTCCTTCGCTCAATAAATGTAGCCGTAGACAATCCGAAAGCCAACTCTGATGTCAGTTCAGACACGATACCAGAAGGTGCTATACAAGATGTCAAGCCCAAACCACAACAAGGAGCCTTTGTACTCGATTTAATTCGAAACGTATTATTTGGTGAACAAGAGGTTATTGTTTAATTTCGATTATTCGGAAATATTACTACTTTTGAACAAAAGCTTCCCTTTTTTTATTACCATTCAGGGAAACAATCCACGTAAGACTTAGATTGATGAGCTAAAATTTGTATAGTACAGCATGTGATAGAAGATATAATTGAACTTTCAGTAACACGAAAATTCGGATTTATCGTCTTTTGAATTATCTGCGTTGTTCCTCTCCAGACTGATGTATGAGATCTAGCTGTTCACGAAGTTCTAGTTTCAGTTATCATCTTGATCACCAGGCGAAAACCTTCAGTGATTGAAATCAAATAACCCAAGGAAATGTAAATGGATTCAGAAGACACTGAAGGGATCTTTGACCGACCTCATATGGCTGGTCCTCAATTGGAACCGGGATGTGAAACCACGAGTCGGGCATGAGTCTTAGTGTGTTATGTGAAAGCTGGAGATGCCAGCTTATCGGCGATTGTGCAATCAGCTAAATAATACCGCAGGAAACAGGATGAAATGCCAGTGTGCTTTTTATTCTCCACTTTTTACTCGGAACGTGAGAGAATACTGATATAATTAAACGTAAAGTGGCTAAAATAGCCCCGTGCAACTAGCTAATTCGCACTCTAAAATAAAAGATACTCCTTTTCAATGACACTAATGCAAGACAATAAAATGACGTTGTGAGTCTTTCGTAAACTATCTTTCTCATTTCTTTACGTTTACAACAGAGTGTGAAATAGAAGATCATTTACGCAAACTTCGAAACGTTTTCAATATAATGATCAGTCGATATTCAGTAAGAATGAACCAAGGGGAATTCAGTGTAGGTTTCATGCTGGTATATAAGGTTAAGTACAATGTACGACGAAGTGACATTTGTTTTTCAGATACAAATACATGGAATTGCATTTACAATATAACGAATTAGTTTTTCCTCACCTGATTATCACAGATGACACCAAAATACAAAAGAATAATCGAAGTAGTCCGTTGTATAATAATTTGGTTGCCAAAAGTAACTGACTTTACATATACCTCGGGCGTTATGAACAAAAATTGTAAATTCTCTTACAACTAAGCCTTAAATAAACTTAGGCGGGATGAGTGCATTGATGTAGTTTCTTTCGTTTCGAAGTTGATAGGATTTTCATAGCGAAAAGTAGTGTTCCGCTGGCCGGATATTTACTCAGTTATTATTTAATCTTTATTTTTGTTCCAAGCAGAATATAGAGCTTCCGCTGCAGATTTCCATTGGATTCTGCTCTATGCAGTCTTCTTCAGTTGGCTTTAATACTGACCACATTTCTTCCTTCTACACATAGTCTCCTCCATGCTATCAACAAGCCCACTTCCGACCAATCGCTTCCCATTAGGGTCCCACAGATAGCATGATATATGAGGTGACCTGAAGATCTCCTCAAAATATGCACGATTTGCTTACATTTCGTTCTGTATATTTTTAAAGTGATGCATCTTCGAATGTTTCACTCCCAGAGCTACCTGCTGACTACTTATCATTTTAAGCCATCCATTTGATGTTCAGTAGTGAGGGAGGGTAGCTGTTGATGAATGTCTACAAAAACCTGTTGAGAGTAGTTTTCATAACGCGTGTGTGAACTCTCTGAACCATGAAGAAGCGCTAACTTGGTGACAGCTGTCCTGAGTACTCTAGATTTCTAGACCTATTTAAAAGTAATGAACGTCCTTTCGCTTTTCCAATCCTGACTGACTCTGAAATCTCCATTTGTCGAGCTGTATTTGGAATGATGTTTCCCAGCCAGGTACGTGAAGGATATCACTCTTTCTAGATTTCTCTAGCTGATAGTGAATTTTTGGTCGTAGTTTTTGGCGCTGCTAGACTGATATCTGCATCACTTCTGTCTTCTCTATTTTCAATTGAAATTTAGCCTTCGATGTTATTTCTGCCACCTTACTAATTGTCTCTTGTATATCTTCTAGTCCGTACTACATAAGGCACGAGTCACCAATCAAATCCAGATCTTCCAGGCTGTTTTCGTCCATCCAACGCGTCTCCATCTTTTCGCTCCCTAGGTCCTTTCTCGTGATACAGACCACCATAACCACGAATATCGTTGGTGATGTTAGCCAACTCCATCTTACTCTTGTGTTCACTTTGTAAACTCGGATGAGCCTTCTTTTGTGGATTACTTGACATATGGCATTATCCTGTACACATTACTGCATATTCTTTGTCAGTTATTTCCTGTGACTGCTAAGCTCTGTTGAAGTTCATATGTTTCTAAAGTCAGCCAAAAATGAGAGAAATCCTCTCCTATCCTAAAATCCAAAATTTTCGCTGAACCTACATCATCCAGACAGCTCATCTTCTTCAGTTTAGTTTTGACTGTGTTGAAGTGCGTCAATTATAGTAAGTTTTATTAAGTGGTGTCGGAAATGTAGGTTACGCATTACACAATGAGAATTATAAGTGACTCAAAAGTATCGAAAGCTTCTTTCGATTTGGGAAAATCATATTGAACTTAGGGGGTACTGCAGTTATGATTTATTGTGATGAATGTGAAATCAACTACATAGATCAGATCAATAAATCAGAGTCAGTCAAATCATCGGAATAGAGAAATTTAGCTAATTGTCAAATGACTGACCACACAGAGGTGAATTCGTTCAGACAATACGATTGCAACGCATGCACTGACACACAATCGCACAACAGAGTAAGAAACTTACGTGGGCAATAGAAACAACGCAAAGAACATACCAGCGATATGGAAAATGTTACTACTGATAAAATTAGCGGAATTATATAATGAAAGTATGCAAGTTATTTGACTGCTTTGATCTAAATTTAATTTATATATTATGCTCGGAATGTTATCAGTGCATATTGCTGCATCACTGTAGGCATTCTACGATGAATTTAATCTAGAAAGACTGTTACCACAGTAACTGTTTTTGCAATATCAAGGGAAGAAACTTCCTTCTGCAGCAGTAAGTCTATTTACTGGGTGTGAGTATCTTTCCCACCAAAATGTAGGGCGTTTACGCCGTATATTTATAATAATCTACTTGCATATCTACTGCGCTGTAAAAACACATGTGGCTGTATGATACCTTACTAATGTGTAGTATTGAGATGTGAATTTGTTTGAATGAATCAAGCTGATTCTAACATTGGACTGTCTCCGGGAATGGTTGGTGTGTGATTCTGTGGACAGAGTTTTCGATCACACCTTGTTGGGAATATTCTTCTCAATTGTCAGGCATTTATTACAGTTGGTTTTAAGTTAATTGATTTCGTTCCACAGTGCTTCTTTTGCATTCGGAAATTTGGATGTCTGTTTAGCTGCCTGACGGGACTGTTTGGGTTAATTTTGTGTTTTGATGTTATCATTGTCGAATAGAACCACAGACCTACCTAACCGCTTTCTGACTGTCTTTCAAGCATTTTCTTACTGTGCGTGTCTGAGGTATGTTTTGCATGCTAGACATTAAGACGTAGAGATCTGTCCTCGCGTTTACACCACAAAGCCTCAGTTGTAACAAATGAAGCAAAGGAAAGAGAATAATCAGATATTTAGAAGTAACCACAATAATAACTGACACTAAACTTGGTGATTAATGCTCAACACAAAGATGGACTTACTGAGCCCACTGTATTACAACCGCCTCAAGATATCTCAGTGTACGCTCATGAATGTTGTATGAAATCTCGCTAACAGTTTTAACATCATTCTTATATGAATCGTGTAGTGTGTTTTGGCGACAAATTTCGAGCAATCTGATCACGCACACATATCATAGAAGTTTATGCGAACATTGAAATGTATTAGGGCGTAACAGAACAAACATAGGTAAAGTTAAAGGGCTGTATTGAAGGTCGAAATAACAATGGCGATGAGTGATTAAAAGAAGGATGATAACAGTACGTCTGTCATTTTATCAAAACAAATTATTTACCAAGGAGGATTTAGTGTGATGACAAATTGTTTTTGAACACATCAAGGTGGTTCAGTCTTCTTCGTCGCCAAGGCCTCTACAAACATACCGAATACGCCCGAGACGCGTCTTATATATAGGTTGGAAAGTAAATGAAGATAGTTTGGTGTCTCTCAGTCTCCACCTTCTAATTTTGTCAATTCTTGTGTTCTACCTATTCTTCTTTGTTACCCGTATATAACCTTCATGGTCTACCTAACAAGGGCTTTGCCACACTGCGAAAGGTACTAAAAGCCGTCAGCAGGGCCAGTGGGGTGTCGCTAAACCAACTGGTTAATACTCTTGCAGATAGACACATGGAGTCATGCAAGAAATTAGCGAATATTCACACGTCGAGCACTGAGCATTCCACCTACACACAACTCTCTCTTTTCATCTAATCAGGTGGAGCTAGAAGAAACTGTAGAAGACTAATACTCGAACGACTATATATAGAAACTCTACAATACCTTATTTCGTACATATTCTATATCACAAGAAAAGTGCAAAGTAGGACAATACCATGTTGATGCGAAACACTAGGTGAACGGCCATCATTTTTTCTTTGGTTTATTATCATTATATTGTTATTAATAGTTTCAATCAATTTAATTATTTGATCATATTCATTTTGAACAGTATTAACAATAATATTAGATGCAATACTGTAATGCATGCTGGAAATTCGATACTTCTACCAAAATACTGTTTGGAATAGAACTGTCAGTAATATCACTATTATTATGTTGAGGAAGCTTGGAATGTACATCCTTCTCAGTCATCAGCTGAAGAATGGATTTTGTTGCTCTGAGCACTTTATGTCTCCTCATGAACTCCTTTGGATAAATATTATCAATAGGATTTTCGGCCCGTATGCTTTCCTTATCTTCAAGTGTATCCAGTATATATACATATATATATATAAAGTGGTCAAAATACCAACACCAATCCTCCGAATGGTTGCAAAGAAGGATGTACATGTAAAGATTCCCCTACATCTGTAATCGTAGTAGCTTTATGCTTAAACAAAGATTGAACGTGATGGTCAAATCGACACTTCACGCAGCTAAGAACTGGATAGTTGTAAATATTCAGGCCGACCATTGATATCAGGTGTGCGTCGGTAGGTGATCGAACCCTGGTCCATGTGCATGGTTGGCGAGAGTTCTAAACACTGTGCCACCGACGCACAGCCCTAAGGACGTGCGAAAAATAGTGTCATAGTCCATTGAATCTATCAGTTTAAATGTACGTATTGTCACACATACATATGGAGGACGACTTACAGATCTCTACAATTAAGGTCTTCGTAACATAACGCAGAGGAAAATCAATTCCTTCGAAAGTAAAGTGAAAACGGACAACCTGGATCTTTTATTGAGAAACATATTCTACATAGAGCTCGTAAAATCAGTGTTAACACCTTAATATATGTGTAAGACATAGGCACTGTGATGGTAAGTAATTCCATATTAGTTTGTTTACATCACATCAAATTCTGCCCTCTTTTCAATTTATTATTTTAAATTTTGCGCCCTTTTTATAGTGGCTTAGGATTGCTCAAGGTTCCCGTTCTCTAGGTCATTTGTCCTTTCGTTAGGTAGTTTCGGTTTGGGCTCCTGTAGTTTAGAGTCACCTAAAATACGACAATTGACTGTGAAACTTGGAGCTGGGAGACCTATTGAATTCAGAATTCATGATCTGGATATCCAATTATTCTTTGGCAGCAAAGTACCTAACAAGCTGTAGTTGCGGTTCTACGTCATACGGTTTTGATTAATTAGCTTATCCACTTGTGGATTAAAAATTGATGGGCTGCTCTTCAGCAATACACCCTTGATTTCCCTTCAGATTCTAAAATAGCATTTACTGGGTGTTGACAGCATAAGCTTAACAGATGAAAATAAGTCTAAACCTTCATTTTGAATGTTTTGGTGTATCAGATAAATATTGGTTTTGATATTTCAAATAGTTAAATTGTATGTTTATGGAAATATCAGACCAAGCAAGTAGAACAACCAGATTATGAAATAGTACATTATTACCACTAAGTTGTTTGAACGTCCATTATGCAAAGATTCTCCGACTGTCCATTTATGTGGCCTCCCGAAAACATATCACTGTGAATCTCTTGTGAATATAAAGAATCCATCTTATCCTACTATTAACGAATGGCTAGTAAGTCCTTTTCCATCAGTCACAAGTTATGTCAGTAAGCATGATATACCAGGTTTCTTTGAATTTTTAATTGATAAGATGAAATTGATATTTCTTCCAGAGAAGAATGAAACCATACGATGTCACTACCCTACTATGTAGCTTCATTTACGTCAGTATTGCAAACTTTCAATCTGTGCGTAGACTTTGCTCATAAGTGAAAGAGACTTCGGTTTGATTAAAGACGTCCATTCCACCTAGGGTGTGACATTATTTTCCTCGTGTACTCAGGGCTAATTGAGATATAAATATATTTATATATATACATAGGCTTATTATTCCCAACTTTCCAGTTCTTAGCTGCGTGAAGTGTCGATTTGACCATCACGTTCAATCTTTGTTTAAGCATAAAGCTACTACGATTACAGTTGTAGGGGAATCTTTACATGTACATCCTTCTTTGCAACCATTCGGAGGATTGGTGTTGGTATTTTGACCACTTTATATATATATATATGTATATATACTGGATACACTTGAAGATAAGGAAAGCATACGGGCCGAAAATCCTATTGATAATATTTATCCAAAGGAGTTCATGAGGAGACATAAAGTGCTCAGAGCAACAAAATCCATTCTTCAGCTAGTCACTGAGAAGGATGTACATTCCAAGCTTCCTCAACATAATAATAGTGATATTACTGACAGTTCTATTCCAAACAGTATTTTGGTAGAAGTATCGAACTTCCACCATGCGTTACAGTATTGCATCTAATATTCCATGAATATTTGATTTTGGGTTTGATAGCAAACTTCAGTCGATATTCCGAAGGTCGTTATATTCAAAGTGTTCAGAAAAGTCTTCATTTAGACTTAACTTAGAATGAGTGTAATCAGTCGGTAAATTATCCGTGGATATCCGAGAGACAATTTTCTATCTAGGGTCAATGTAACATATATGTTTACACTTGCACTTACAGAGGTGGTTGTAAGCCACATGAAATGCACACTTACATAGAGCATCACAGATCACAATCCAGTATAGCGGTCAATGTCAGATAACCGACTGGTTAATCCTCGAAAATCTGGTCAGTTTAGGTCATACAGGCACAATGTAGTCGTCCTTTAAAACGAAGCTTGTGTTTCAACTTCATTTAGAACTTTTCATCAACAGAACCTCATGGTGTTTCTTAGAGACCAGCACATCACCTTCAGTTTATAAGGCGAGGACTACGATAGAATCCGAAAATTGATGAAATATAATGTCCACCAATTTATGATTATTTGACTGGACCACCAACCAATATCATCCTAGTTCATATACTACGTCAGTCGGCTTGAAAGTTCCTTACAGTACATGGAATTGTTTCACTCCATGAAATTCAAAAAAGACGTAAACATCCAAAAATTCACTTTCCAATTGTTTATTTTCATAAGCTGTACAATCATCACTGGATTTAACAAAGAAATCATTAGACCAATCAGATACTGGTAAATTGTGTCCCTGAAAGCGTATTGCGTAATGTTAAGTATGGCCTGAAATGGTTGAGTGATTAGAAATTGGAAAGGAGTGCAGAAGTTGGTATGATGTAGTAGGTGTGAGAAAATGATTAATCAAAATATTTGTGTAGAGTGGACAAGAATCGGTGGGAAGACGATGAAGTGTTTTGATAAAATCTGTACGGAAATGTAATGTTATTACTATGCAGTACTACTGTCTTTCCACCGATTCTTGTCAACTCTACAAATTTATTCTCACCAGTCATTTTCCCACACCTATTATCTCATGCAAATTTCTGCTCTCTTTTCCAATTTCTAATTAGTCACCGTTTCCAGGGGACACCTTACATTACGCCATACGCTTTCGCGGACATATTTTATCAGTATCTGATTCGTCTTGTCATTTCTTTGCTAAATACATCACGATTGTACAGGTTATGACAATGAATCATTGTAAAGAAACTGTTCTTCGGCTGTTTACATCTTTTTCCAATGATTATTTAGCTGGGTGCACAATCGCCGATAAGCTGGCATCTCCAGCTTTCACATAACACACTAAGACTCATGCCCAATTCGCGGTTTCACGTCCTGATTGCAATTGACGGCGAGACATATGAGGTCGGTCAAAGATCCTCTCAGTGTCTTCCTAATCCATTTCCATTGCATTGGGTTATTTGATTTCAGTCACTGAAGGTTTTCGCCTAGTGATCAAGATGATAACTGAAACTAGAACTTCGTCAACAGCTAGATCTCATGTATCAGTCTGGAGAGGAACAACGCAGATAATTCAAAAGACGGTAAATCCGAATATTCGTGTTACTGAAAGTTCAATTATATCTTCTATCGCATGCTGTACTATACAAATTTTAGCTCATCAATCTAAGTCTTACGTGGATTGTTTCCCTGAATGTTAATTAAAAAGAGAAGCTTTTGTTCAAAAGTAGTAATATTTCCGAATAATCGAAATTAAACAATAACCTCTTGTTCACCAAATAATACGTTTCGAATTAAATCGAGTACAAAGGCTCCTTGTTGTGGTTTGGGCTTGACATCTTGTATAGCACCTTCTGGTACCGTGTCTGAACTGACATCAGAGTTGGCTTTCGGATTGTCTACGGCTAAATATATTGAGTGAAGAAAAATTGATTAGTGGTGCACGAAATAATTTTTCATGCATCAAAATAAGCTAAGATTGGGGAAATAAATGTCTAATCATAAAATTATTTTTATGCAGTCCCGATGAAGTAGAAATAGGAGAGATTTATAAATCTCGTCAGTTCCTTTCTAGAGGTAATAAAACTACACAAGGTATTTTAAATTGGCTAAAGAGTTTCAACATGAAATGAGTCCAACCGATATTTCTAAGTGAAGAAAATCCCTGAAGGAGTTGACAGAACCTCAAAAGGTTATGCTGCGATTTGAAACAGACTGTGACAATACCAGTAGGTAGTCATTTTTCATGATCGATTATTATTGTTATTATCAGCATGCATTCCTCACGTCCCAAGCGTAACACATGGTTTCGAACACAAAACCATTTTTCAGGAAGTTATCTGCCGCAACTTCTAACTGGTTCCATGGCTGCTAGTAGGCTTTCGTTTCCTCGCTGCATGATTTCTTCCATGTCAGCTTCGCACAACACCCGTTCTGCCATATTCCATGTACATTTTGCATCTATTTACTCATATTTTGTTGGTGTTTACATTTAAAATTATGCATTCTAATCGTATCATTCACTCTCGGGATTATATAAAATGCTTAAAACCTAAAAACTTTCATATTTGCAATAAACTCAAGGAAAAGCACCATGGTGGTTGGCAACGTGCTTTAAAATCTACACCCATACATCAAACTACTGTTCCGGTTATCGTTAGTACGAACTGTCGGTCACTGCCTAACAAAATTCTGGATTTTCAGTCCCTGTTGTTGTCCGAAACTTATCATAATACTGGTATTGTAACTCTACAAGAAACCTGGCTTCATGACTCATATGATGACAATATAGTATCTTTAAATGATTTTAATGTATTCCGACAAGACCGTGTTTGTTCCAAGAAAAAATGCGGCGGTGGAGTAGCTACATTTATTCACTCAAAATGGTCTATTTCTAACAATGTTTGTTTCAAATTCTCGAATGACTACATTGATTGCATCACTGTCAGATGTCGCCCGAGACACTTGTCAAAATACAAATTCATTTATATTTCTAATGTTTATGTGTCTCCTGGCTGTACCATATCGGATTTATCTATGTTCGCAGATGAATTCACCGCTTTTGCTGCAGCTTGTTTCGAGAACTCTTTATCAATAGTGACTGGCGATTTTAACTCTTGTGATCACTCCTTCCTTATATCACTTGGCCATGACAATATTGTTAACTTTGCTACCCGTCTCGAAAAAACACTAGATCTAGTATTCATCAATGATGTTGGTATATATGAAGCTCGCAAACGTGCTCCTGTATTGAACTCTGACCACTGCATCATACGTGTACTGCCTAAAATATATTCCAAATCACACAAACGTGTCTTCTCTCACCTCTACAGTAAATTTCAACGGAGATGCTACTCACAAGATAATCTAAGCAAACTCAGATGCATGTTGATAGATACTAACTGGGACCTATTTACAGAACAAACATTAAATGACACAATCACAAACACCACAGATTATCTTAAATTCTGTTTGGAAATATGTTGTCCTAAAGAAACATTATTCACTCGTTTTGACCGTTTCTCTTCTCCATATCTCAAAAAGCTCCGTAGAGATAAAGAACTGTTGTTCAAAACAAATGATAAGTCAGGTGTAAAAAAGCTAAATCCTCTGATAAAACTCGAAATGCACAGACTAAATGTTTTATACAACCAAAGATTTTTGTCATGTAAAACCCCTTCTAGTTTATGGAAACTTTTTAAAGAAATAACTAGCGGTAAGCGGTGTAATTCTGTACAATCTCTTAATGTTAATAATCTTAATAAGTCTTTCATACGCTACTCTGACGATATCCTTCCTAATGATACAAATCACATAGACAATAATTTTAATGGTTTTAATACCCTTGATGTGCTTAAATGTCTCCGTTCTCTTAAGCCTTCCCAAAGCCTTGGTCCTGATGGCGTACCTGCCATTGTCCTCAGGAACTGTGCTGATATTTTGTGTTACCCTCTTACTAATATTTTTAATGCTTCCTTTTCCAGTAATGTTCTACCTTCTGCATGGAAAAACATTAAAATTGTCCCTATACCAAAACAATCTTCTGGTACCGATAGTAAATTTAGGCCTATTGCAATTACTTCTCCTTTTTTAAAATTGATGGAAAAACTACTTTTACTTCGTCTTGAACCTTCATTGAAAGCTTTTAATGACCCTAAGCAATTTGCATATAAACATGGTAGAAGTACCTTGGATTTTTTTGTTGTCTTATATCATAATGTTGTTTCTTGTTTAGACAAAGGTGCCAAATATGTCCGTGGTGCTTTCCTAGACTACACATCTGCGTTTGACTCTGTACCTAGGGGCCTTTTATTAAATAAGCTCTCCTTGACGCACACAGCATCCTGGGCTAAGAGTTGGTTGCATTCTTATTTTTCTGATAGAATGCAGTATACTGCATATAATGGCAAATCTTCTTCTGCTTTGCTTACAAAAGCCGGTGTTCCTCAAGGTGCCGTCCTCTCTCCCTTTCTTTTTTCTTTCTTCTTACATGACCTGCCACATTTAAACGAAACCAATTTTGTCAAATATGCTGATGATCTGACTGTATCACTGCCTATCACTTCTGAGTCTGACTGCTCCAAACTTAATAGCTTTTTGTTGGACATCAGCATGTGGTCTAAGTCAAATGGTCTTATGTTAAATCCTTCCAAATGTCAGGCAGTTAACTTTACCTTCAACCATCGACGTGACATACATGAACTAGTTAGTTCCCATGATGCCTGTAGCATAGATGGTACAGAAATTGAAACCAAATCAAGCATTAAATACCTTGGATTAGTTCTTTCCTCGGACCTTTCATGGTCATCTCACATTTTATTGGTCTCTAAGAAAATGTTTCGTCTTACCTTCTACATTAAAAAGTTAAGACAACAAGGTATCAGCCAACCTTTAGTTCTGCAATTTTTAAACTCCTGTATTTTACCCATTTTACTTTATTGTTCTCCATTAATCTTTCCTGGGCTTCTTAAAAAAGACTATGCCGTATTACGAAGGGTATTAAATGCTGTGAGTAGGGCTTGTGGTTTGCCACTGCGTGATCTCGCCAATACCATAGTCGAGAGACACGTAAATTCCTGTAAAAATTGGGCAAAGGCCGTACTGTCAGACCCTCTGCACCCTCTTTATTCACAATTATCCCCTTGTATCTCATCAGGTAGAACGAGAAGTCAATATAAGAAATTATATGCTCGTACCACTAAGTACAAAAATTCTACAATACCGTACTTAGCCCGTATTTTATGTGATGAAGACACTGTTAGACGTGAAACATATGAGTTACTATGTAATTAGCATAGTGAATCGACCCTTTCATTGTTCATCTTTCTGTAATTCTATGGTGTCACCCTTTCTATCGTTTAATTATAACTTTGCTATTTTTATTTTAGTTGTTATTACTATTATTACTATAATTTTATATTTTTCTCCTTATCCTCTACTGTAATTGCTACATAGCTCCTATAAAAACGTTTTGTTATCATTATTATGTATTAATTATTCCGTTTATCTACTTTTTTGTTTGTTGTTGTCGTTTTTGAGTAAATTAGATGCAATACTGTACTGAATGCTGAAAATTCCTTGCTGTATCATTAATACTGTTTTTGGAATAAAGCAAAAATTATTATTATTATTATTATTATTATTGGGGTCGCATTCGTGAGTCTGGTGTGCGTGGTGTCATTTGAAGGTCTCCTCAGACTAAATGCAATCCATCTCCACTTAATGAAAGATTTAATGCTTAAATGCACCTATTGGCTGCACACTCTTCTCCTTCCTACTCGATTGATAGAAATACAATGAACATGGATAAAGACAGTGCAATGGGTTACAGTTATGATATCTATAAATAAGAAAGTATCAGACAGCCCTACCTGGTGTCTCTGCATCAGTAGCACGGATACTAGCAGCAATGCAGATGCATATACAAATGGAAACTATCTACATTTTGTAATTTCAGTATTTTACTGAAGCATATTTTCACTCACCTTAGTTATGTACATTGTTTGTGAAATTCTCTTGCAGTATACCTAATCCCCGACAATGCCATTGTATTTATAAGTTTTCAACTCAGTTTGAGTGATCTGTTATGCAACTCATATAGGCATATATCTGTCACTATCTGTCGATATGCATTGGTTAAGCAGTTGGTTTTACGCCTAACTTGTTTTTATTGACTGTTGAAGATCATTGCGTTTAAATGACGAAATAATCTTATGTCCTTCTACGACGTTGCTGACCGCAGTTGTTAGACCTGCTATGAAGACAGAAATGTGACATTACGTCAGTGACAATAATAATTATAACTGTCAGACTATTTAAATGCCAACTAACATAATACTATATGGCTTACCAAAGATTTAAAAAAACAGCTTGCCTTTTAGATCGGTTCTTCATATGCTTAGCTCAACATACCATTCAACAGCAAAACGGTTGATGGAAATTTTACAACAGTTGCATAGGAAAATTGTGAAATATGACATGAAAGACAGTATCGAGTTTGTAGAAATTGTCAAGGAATAATATGTGAAGGATGAATGAATGATATCACTGGATGCATCTTCCTTATTCATCAATGTACCTTTGACGAGAGCAGTTGATTCCATAGGTAATGAATTGATAAAGCAAATTATAGAGATTGGAATTCCTGTGTCTTCCAAAATCGAACTTCTTATGAGGCGTGCAATGAACGCAAATTTACTGTTCAACAAAGAAATGTGTAGACAATCAGATGGTGTCGCCATGGGACTACGACTAGGCCCAATCCCAGCAGATCTTTTCCTGGAGAAACTAGAGAATCGTCCACTTAAAGACGTAATAAGTAATCTTGATTTCTACTTGCGATATGTTGATGATACATTTATAGTTGTTAAGAAAGAGAGTGAGGCTAAGGACATATTGGATAAATTCAATAGTGTGCATCCTAGCATAAGCTTCACTAAAGAAGAAGACGAAACTGACTCTATCTCCTTTTTGGATGTCCTAATGACTAAACGAACATACGGAACAATGTTTAGACGTTTGCACTGAAAATCTTTTCCAGTGAACAATATGCTCACTTCCTGAGCTTCGTACCTCTACAATACAAATGCAATCTGGTGAGATGTCTAGTCCACCGGGCTAGAGTTATCTGTTCAAATGAGACACTGAACGAAGAACTCAGCAATATTCCCGATTGACTAAGTAGAAACGGATATCCAGCCAAATTCGTGAACAAACACATGTACTCAGAAAGTGAACTGTCGAAAGTTCCGACTGTTTCCAAAAAGTCAATCTTCCTAAGATTAAAATTCACGGGTGATATCAATTGTGAGATCTTATCACAACGTCTGAGAAGGGTCTTCAAAAGGACTTTCAACGCAGTTGAGCCTTGTTTTTAATTCACTAGCCAACCGCAACTTATTTCGAGAAATAAAGACAAACTGCTGTATTTCGCCTCTTCCATGTGTATATACCAGTTTAACTGCGATTTCGGAGTTGGTTACATAGGGCATACGATCAGGCGATTTGACTGTCAAATTTCTGAACACCTCCTATCTTGGCTTGGCAAGGGACTAAATGAAGCTATACGCAGTCCAGTACTGGCTCATCTCGTTGATACTGGAGATCACATCGACCCTAACAAAGCTTTCAAAGTTATTTATCATGGGTCATCCAACCTTTCTCATGATCTACCAGGCAGTCGGAATTCATTTGAACATGACGAATGTGTGTGTTCAGCCCCTTTCTTAGCTATCGCCGACTTTTTAATATGAATTAGGTTTCAAAGAACAATTTTTCCCCTCGTTTTGTAACTACCTGTTGATTTTATTATTTTGTACAATTCTAGCTAATTCTATTAACTCGTTTGTATTTTATGTACTTTTTTTGGGTGATCTCATTCTGATTAGCCATCAATATTTAGAAGTTTGTTGATCATCTAGTAGCTTGTTGCTGACGCCTAAGAATCAACTTATCTTCATTTCCGTAGTTAATTTTACCCCTCCTTCAAAACTTAGATATCTTCTTACTGACATCTATAAGTTAATTGTTTTGATGACTTTTAGTCTCTTAATTTCACCTCCCCACCTATACCTAAAAATTATCTAAAATAACCCCTTGATTGCTAAAACTTTTTGATGTGAAAAGCTATATATTAGTGTAGAATAAAAAACGATTTCTTCGCTCAATCTCTTTATATTTCTTAATGCCTAAATGGGAATTTGGAAATCGTACTGTAATTTGATCTCATATCCGTGTGGAAGGCATTATTTGACTGCCGCGTTTACATCCTGCTCCACAAGAGCAATTAAACTGGTATATACCCATGAAGATGGTCAGACGGAGGAGCTTATCAATGACACAAACGGAGAACAACTTTCATCTGGGGTTTCCCACTCAAATAATATTTTACGAACTGATTTATATCGGTGATTTTCGAGCATATCTGAAGCCTAACCTCCTCCGAATTCCAGATCCATAAAGTGAGTTTCCTTTAGATCCAGCAACTGACTGGTTTGGTATGTTTATTCTTCTTATTTTTGTCAGCATATTGGCCAGCGTTTACAGCAAGCGTAGCTCTTAGGGATATCGTTTCTGCCTCAGCTCAACCAAACCTACAAATACCCTTTATCCTTCAGAAAATTCCTTCCTCCGCGCATAGTCAACCAACTGCAGAATTTAGTTAAGTGTCCGTCTCATGGATTTTCTACGAGATCTGTTATAACGTCATGTGAGGAACACATCAAGAAGTGTTTCTTCTGCAAATTGTCTCAAAAATTTAAATATTTTATCATAATACTACTGATAAGAAACCCAAACCTCCCTAAACGTAGGTTCGAAGATGAAATTCATCAATAAATAACTACATGACAAATTAATTCTAGTGGAGTTACAATCAATTCAATGTTTATATCTGATAAATAAATCACATACATAAATGCTTCCTATTTTTAAAAGTCCACTTATCTCCTCTCACAAATGAAAATATTTTTTCGGAATTAATGCTATCTAGATTTTGTTATTTTTAGATTCACTGACTCGCTTCAACCAGTGCAATAGTCTAACCAACCAAATGAATTCACATCGAATCCAACGAATATGGTATAACTAACAGTTAATGGAATGGAGTTTTCCGTTCAAATGAAACCTTGATTCTTTCACTTCAAATATTTCAACGTAACCCGTTATTTTTGTACCATTTCTGTTTTCCTTTTCGCCTGATTGGCCAATATCCGATCTTCATTTGTTCCAAACATTTTAACTAAGCATATACATACACAAATATTTATGTATATATCACTTAGTCGACCAGATTTTCAGATGGACTACTCTTTTGTTTTCCTCAAAAACATATGCAAAACATAAATTGAGTCACAGTTGATTCGAAGGAGTACGCTTATTTCAGTGTCTTTGTGATGAAATGTGAACAAGACTGAGAGAAACTCGTAAGTATGTATTTATCACTGTTGTCGTAGCATTAATTACATGCGATTGATCACAATCGAATTAATAATATCTTTGTTCAAATAGAATCATATAGTGTTTGTTAATTCATAAAAGAACGTCGGTTTCATTGATTTTCATGGAATAGTAAATTATTATCATTATTCCTTTGAGTTCAGATTAGAACGTAGAGCTTCGAAAGCACATCATCATTTCATTCCGTTGTCTGAAGTCGTCTTCAACCGACTCTATGATTGCCCATAAGCTTTTATTCCCTCCCCATACGACCTCCTCCATTTCACCCTCGAATGGGTTCCATTTGGGGCCTCTGTTCATGATGTCTCTCAGCGATCGTCTCAGAGAATATCCAGTGTATCTCCGTTTTTACTACATACTGTCGGTTGATTGGTTTTCATGTAGCTCATTTCCAGAGTTCCTTGTTGCTTTTCCTCCAAGGATAACCACATAATCTACAGCACCAAACCAACGAAGACAGGCGTCGATAAAAGTTTGTAGTATCTTATTGGACATGCTTTACGTGATGCGCCATATCTCCACAAATTATATATATATATGCATGAAAATCTCAAACTAACATCATTTATAGAACAAAACTAATCTATGGATGCTAAACAGATGTAGCTTTGCAATTTGGGAGTTCTCATTCTTGCCCACTGTGACTATCAGAGACTAAATTCAGAATACTTACCTCATCTGCTTCATGGATTCCAGCGTTTTTCAACTCAGGGTTGCAGGTGCTTAATGCCATCAGACAGTAACTGAACTTACCTTCGACTTGTCATTGTTATCCCCTTAGGCCTCAGCAACATATCTCCATTTCATTCTGTTCTCTTTAATTATTCTTAGCCTATTCCACGATTATCTATGGACATGCTTTCATTTCCACCTCCTACGATGTTGCATTTGGATACGTAAATTGTCATGCAGCATTTGGTTTACACATGGCAGCCTGGCGTGTGATGTGAAATTCGACTTACTTAATCCTATCTTAAGATAATTTATCTTAGAACTATAGGAATGTCCTGTTGAAATTGGTGTTTGATAGAGACGAATACTTCAACAAATCACGTTATTATGAGGTATTAGGGAGAAACTGTTCGTGTTAGTTTTGCAGAGAGTTCAAACAATCATAATGTAAATCGTTTATAGTTCACACACACACGATTGTATACTGCATATACACATATATATATCTTCATATTCAGTTATCTACGACCATGAACTTTTAGTTTAACATAATCTGATGAAAAGTACACTCTGTTTAAATTGCTTAACAAAAGTGGACTAATTTTGAAAGTTTGAGGTCAAATTTCGAGCACAGCTCATCCAATTTTGTTTATTATACATGTTGATACCTGTTTCATGACTCATATGACTGGAAAAAGTTTTTAAAAACAAGAGATATCCTCTCTGTTATGTTAATTTCGATTAATTTTCCTGAAGAAGTTCGGACCAGATTGCCGAACGAAACGTTGGAATTACTCATTTCAATCTCGCTGAGATTTTACGAATATGATTTTTTACAAATGTAGCATTAAATGTTTACTCTCTCCTCACTCTTGAATCTTGACCGGCCAGTAGTAATTCCAACCAGAGAGAAAATTGAGCGCGAGACTAGTAGCCCTATCCCGTAAAACTTTGAAAACTCTAGTTTGAAGTCTTTATATTACACTTAGTATATAAGGGATGAAAATAAGAGAAAAATCAATGGAAATATTTTTGATGAAAGAAGAATTGTTCTCAAATTGTTCATCATATCCAAATATAAAGTGCACTGCATTGTAAAATTTTTCTATACTTTTATTCAAATATCATGCACCAGATATTTAAGTACAGTTAGCCATAAAATGCAACACGATATTAAAATTATCAAGTCGTCTAATGTTAGGGAGAAACAATAGTGGAGCTATTTATCAGCATCTCTGAACTGAAATTATTAGTATGAAAGGTTAATTATTGTCATCATTAACAATAGCTAAATTAAAAAAAATTCTGTTTAGATGATGAATGTTATTAAGCGGTAGGATAATGAAAGTAGTGTATGAAGGTAAACAACTGGAAGTACTATAGATATTAAATTATTATTATTCCTTCGGGTTCCAAGTGAAATATAAGGCTTCAACAAAACATCTCCACTTTAATTGGTGGATGGTGACAAGCAATGGAATGCAGGATGCGCATTTCGTCTTATTTGGGACTCGTCATCTGGATGTACCTGCATTTCTCAGTGAGTGATGATGTTCCCACCGAGGCTCAAACCCAGTGCCTACAGTTTCCACTGTTAGTCACTATCCACCAATTAAATACTAATTAAATGCCCGGACATCATCGAAGCATCTGCACAAGTAGCCGACATGTCAACCTGAGACCGAGCACTTCGGTCCAATCAATCGGCGGGAAAATCTAAAATTCAATTATATCTCCACTTTTTTCTATCTGGTGATATCCTTTTCAGCTGGCTCCACGGTTGCCCATAATCTCCCATCTCCTCCAACTCTCATGACCTCTTTCACGTCACCCTCTTACCGACAACCGACTCATCGCTTTCCATTGGGATTACACTCAAGGGCCTGGTGTGCTGTGTCAGTCGAAGGTTTTTCCAATGTATGCAAAACCCATCTTCATTTTCATCCACATATTTGGTGAGCAGTCGGCTCTTGCTTGGTTTGTTACCAGACAGAGACTCTTGTTGCTAATTATTTCTGGCCGGTCGGTCGTTTGATCTGCAGTGTGTTAGCAACGAAGCTGGCAGCTGTTCATAAAAGTCTAAAACTTGTTGCAAATGCTTCTCGTGACATGCCAGCCAAGTTTTTGACACTCAGAGAGGAAATGACTGACTTCACATTTATGCTGAAAACCCGAATCTTGTTCTTTACGCTGGCTGAGTGACAGCAGGAGACTTCCAAACTTTTTTCAGATTGATAAAGGAATAACTTACGTTTCCAATTCAGGCTGGCTTTGGCAACTTCATCCGTTCTGCCGGCCTATGGTTGAGACGATGCTGACTTCATAGACGAGTAAAGGAAGTAGACTCTGTCAGATTTCTTCAGTTGACGGTGGTTGGTGCTGGTTGTTGTTGTCGCTGTTGTTTGGTTGTTTATCTTCATCACATCCGTCTTTTCCATGTTCACCTGGAGTCCTGCCTTCGCTGACCGCCTCTTCAGATAGTTTCTTGGTTTTCTTCTGCAAGTCTTCGAGCATGTGTGACAATCAATATAGACCATCTACGAAACTCAGATCTTCTAGAGTCTTCTTATCAGTCATCTAGTGTATTCCTGTCTCCTCGCTCACCACACTCTGACGCATAATCCAGTCCACCACATTTAAGAAAATTATCAGTGACAGTAGACAGGTAGCCAGCTCATCTTACTTCGAACCCCTCGCTGAGTATTCTGTTGTGGATCACTTGGCACGCGACATCGCCATATAGGCAGCTGTTGAATGAGGTCGATAAAGACTTGAGGAGTGATTCAGTTAGAAAACAATAAAGTTACTATAATCCTTTGACTCTGTTTCAAACATTCAAGTTAATTTCCTTTGACTTTTTAAGCGACTTCTCGGATTTACTCCATGCATAGTGTGAGGGTATATTTTTCTTACTTTTTGAATTGTCTATTACCAAATCATTCCTTTTTAACCTGATCACACGAAAACATGATTCAAAGTGTATGATGTCAGGAGTTAGTATAATTTATTGTGCTCAGTTGATGGAATTTTATAAGCTGTACAATATGAAACACTCCATTATTTAGGAACTTAAGACACTAAATCACTTAACTCAGTAGAGATAACACACTTTGCGGTGCCTTGCCTAAAACTTCCGATACTATTAGCCTGTATCAGTATATCTTACCTTATTGCTCGTATTCACGTTGTTTCAATCTATATGAATATGACCTCCAGTGGTTTCACTCGACGATATTGGAGAAAGTTTACAAACTATGCAATAAATTCTGTCGGATATCTATGAATTTTCAATGCTCCCCTAATTGAAATCCATCCGTGGTCAAACTTGGAACAAATCAAATCCCTGCAAACAACCTCCCGAAGATTTACCTGACGCTCATAAATGATAGACTATAGGCTTAGGTTGCCTGATGTTCCAGTGAAACGTCATAATCAGTGTGGTCCTAGTGATTAGTAGTGAAGAAAAATACTCGTGGTAGCCCTGGATTCCCGAATTGGTAGAAGTTAGAATTCAGAGACTTGGAACTGAGTTGGCTCCCAATGGTTCAGTGGTCTATGAGCTTGCCTTGTGACTGGAAATTACTGGATTCAGACCCCAGTGTCTGTTTACTAGCGATGAATCTCAAACTAGGACATAAAAGCTGTTTTGCACTACTTCCTGGCTATTAACGCTTCCACACCTGATATCATTCCCTGGCCAAACGTGAAACAAATCAAATGCCTGCAAACTGACTCCTGAAAAGCTATTAACCTTACTATTATTACCATAAGCATTGATTTCCATCTAATCCACAATTGACGAAGAATAGTTGCGGCTTCAGTCAATTCAACTGGTGCATTGAATAGGAGTTCAGCTCCGTGCTGTTAGAAACTTCCAGTAGTCTGCCTAGATTTAGTAAGCTCAGACAATCGGTTTCTGTAAACACTTTATTGTGACTTGGTGATTTTTAAAGTGCTTTCTGTATTTACACGCTACTGAACGACGAAAAGTGTTCCTTCATCCACCGTGTTGGAGCTGTTTATGAATGCTACATGGATACTGTTCTATTCTGAATACAGAAAATCATGATAAATTTTAATGCTAAACTCCACAGCTTTGTAGAATGTAATTTTAAAAGTGTTAATTTATAATAAATGAAGAGTCCATAAAAGGTTATTTAAAGATATTTTCTATTCCTTTACAGGTTTATCACACTCAGCAATATAATTTTGATTAGAATGCAATACAATATAACTACTTGGCCATACTTTTTTTCCCCATGGGATCTTTTAATGGGTTGTGGATTACTGTCATCGGGAAGAAGAAATTCAGTTCTATGCGGTGTTTCTAGTGTAGCTGGAATTGTATCCGCATACATTCTCCCATTTTTAACTATGATGAATCTTGCTGCAAATATAATGACAAGTTTTATCTTTTTGTATGCACATAAATCCAGTACAAGGCAGACAGTTTATCTTGGATTTTTTGCTATAGTTGATTTATTTTACTGTTTTATTCTAGCCATATTGTATTATATACCATCAAGAGGGATTCCATATGCTTCTAATGCTAGATTTTATTTTTTTATTGACTACCAGTCGGCATTCTCTTGTATTGCATTCAAGTATGTCTTCTCTTTTGTCTGTACTTTTAGAAGTAATATGTTAGTAATAACTATGCTTGATAAATATCTTTCTATTCAAGTGCCAATTAAATACGGCAAGCTACCAACTAGATATGCTTGGAGATTTATATTAATCACTGTTCTGGTTACCATTTTAATGATTCTACCAGCCTATACACAATTCAACCTGGTTGATTTCAACGGAAAATATGCCTGTTGGTTAAAATCTTTAACTTTGAACTGGACAATATATTATGGTTTAGTGTCAGAATTTTGTCCTATACAAATACTTATTAATAGTATACTCAGTGTAATGTTACTTATCAAAGTGTATTTATGGCTTCAACGACGACGTCATATGATTCTTGAGGTAACAGATGAAAACTCCAAAGAACTCTCTGCATGCATTCTTATCTTATTTGTTGCATCACTGAATATAGTATCATCAATACCTGGAGTTGTGGCCTACTTTCTGAGTGCATTCAGTGTCTTTGCAGAAGACTTGGTGACTATATTGTATAATTTATTTACAGCTTTAGCATTGAGAGATATTTTTTGGTGTTTGATGCCATCACAAGCTGTATTCAATACAATTGTTTATCTGTGTCGATTGAAATACTATCGAAAATTATTTATAAGTATTTTGAAATATAGAAATATTCGTACTGTCGCATCAGATATATCTGAATAGGTTATAAGTTTGCCTCATACTAAATGGTATGCCATATCCACTGGACAACGGCTGATGAAACCATCTGAAAAGATAAATACTCACTTATAATAATTTATTGTTATATACCTTTTTAATAATATGTCAATGTTAAAAATTGTTGTTTTCATTTCGAACATTTTACTCTGTGTAATTACTATATCTTTATGCAGTATTCTCTATTGTGCTAATGGTTCCATGAAAAATGTCATCAAATGAACAGAGCTAACCTCATAAAGCGTAATAATTCTTTTTTAGAAAATTTTGCCAACTTTTACCATTATGTGTATTTACAACTTGTTCAGTCTGTATACTGTGATTTTTCGATATTTTGATAATCTTTTTTTATCCCTTTACGCTCCTAGTGGAGCATAGGGCTTCAAGCTGCAGGCTAGAAGTTTTGGTAGCATTGATGTTTATTTTACGGGATGCGTTTGCTAGCCTCACCCTCAACCTTACCTCTTTACCAGTCTTATTACTGGCTTAACGAGGTATAGGTGTGCGTCGGCTGAGGATCGAACACTGGACCACATTCGTTGTCGGTTAGCATTCAAAGCCTGTGCTACTGATGCAATTTTGACAATCTTAATAAAAAGTCTAGTCTGATGGGAAACAGCTTTTTAAGATGTTTACGTAAATGTCTGTGTTTAAATATCTCTTTGAGTTCCTTCAAGCGGTTATTTTGCTCTTTTTATAAATTATACGTTTTATGAAGTGCATAAATAAATATATCAGTATTGATGTACTTTGAGTTTTTGAAACAAAAGTCTCTTCAGGTGAGTAAAATTGATCATTGTACATGAGAATGCACTTACAAGGGATTCGTTGTGATTTTGATGATTTGTTACAATACTATGACAACATCGCTATATTCGCGGTGCCCAGCTGCTCAACTGATCAGTACACTGTCTGACCTGAAAGTACTGAAAACAAAAGGATTTCGTAAATTAAATATCTCTATAGTGTGATCAGAACAAGATGTCTTTTGAGAAAACAATTGTTTTTAATAACTTCTTATTCAGGCTCAACAGTTATAAATCTATTATCAGGAGAATAGAAGGAAATGAAAACTATATCACAAACTGTATCGTAGTACATCCATAAGTTGGAATAATAGTCCGTTAGTTAACAATGTCATTCAGAGAATGAGATAAAATGTAAACATTGTTGGTTTGCAGGGATTTGATTGGTAACACACTCAATCACGAGTTAACATCATTTGGAAAACGATTTCACCTGATGCTCACGAGTGACTGGCTCTGTATATGAAGTTAACTGCAGTTCTAGGAAGAAATTGTAGCGAGCAAGATGCAGCGAATCAGGTAAGAGAAAGTCATTCACCTATGAAATTGGCTGACAGCTGGGCTATACATATTGCGTATATTGTCAGAAGTTGGAATTCGTGAACTGACAATTGGATCAGGTCTCAGTGGCTTGATGATCTATGAACACGCCTTGTAACCAGAAGGTCTATAACTCAAACTCTAGTGAATAAATACTGATGAGGAGTCCTAAACTGACTGTTATCAACACGTGGACAAAACTGTAAGCAATAGTGGTGATATATTGTAGCGTGCAGTACACTAGTTTAAAGGAGTAGGAAGGGCATAATAATTTACTTGAAAATACGAAAGGATTAGGTCAATTCTGAGATAACTGTAGGTCAGAGTGAGCAAAGAGGATACATATTTTTTAGCGCACATTGGTAAGTATATTTTTAAAAGAACTGATAGAATTAAGCGGGATAGAGTAAGACAAGGTTTTATTTAGGAGTGCAGTTTATAGGCAACATATTTCGGGGATAAACATTTCATAGTCGTCTAATTAGAGTAAGAACGCAACAGAATTGACTTGGTTTTGTTAAACTTCTATTTGTCAGTACGACTTCATTCACAGAATTTCAACACAGTGTAAACGACTTAATCCATGACAGTTACCGCTTATAGTTCAACCAATATCAGAGTCACTTTTCTGGGAAGGTAAGAAGTGGAGAGTCGGTGGTTTATTAGCAGAATGCTCGACAGCCAAGCACATGCTCTGGGTTCGACCTCAGGTTGATGCACACTTAAACCTGTCTAAGCTGGTAGTAAGTGTGATGGAGAGGGGGATTAGGTATAAGGCTATCAATCCTATCCCATACAAACGACAGAAGAACTACTGAGACTCCTGGACTTTAAACTTTAAACCCTACTTTCCACTTGAAATGCGAATTAATGAAAAAAGAACATACAACAATATTCGTTCAAAAACGTTCAGCTGTCTGCTTTGTTGTGATATAAAGCCCTAACACCACTTCTGATGGTTTCTCAGTAGTTGCGTAAAATGCAGGAGTATATACGAACAGAATTATTTAGGTACTTTGCCAAAGATACTATTGAATATGTTAAGTACATAAAATGTTTGAATGTATGCATAAAGCATGCGCTACAACTGAATGTAGAATTTCTGTATGAATATGCTATTTACAGAAACAATCTCTAATGTAATGCTAGGATTATAATTAAATCATGAGATCCACTTTTGATAACATGAAATTATTACAATATCGTCCTATGTAGATTCTAAAAAGTGGAAGTCTTAAGCTAATAGTTGATTTGTCTTGGTGAATAAAATGTATGCTGAGAATAATTTTTTTTTAGCTTACTACAGTAACGTGTACTCAAATCATTTCCTACAAATGTGAAATGGCTGCAGTTACACGGTTAAATTCACCTTTGAAACAGAAAGCTAATCACCAGTACTATATTTAGATTCAGAACTGAGTCGATGAGTTGACACGCTGTAGTGAAGTACCATCTACAAGAAAGCCTTACAGACGTATGTTCTCCAAGTGGACAGTAATCTTAAATGCTGCTCACAGTTTTCAGGGAAGATGAATCTACGTTTAATTGAAAATCCTAAACGAAAATGGTTATTTTAGAACAATTCATAGATATGAGAAATGAATATCATTGGGAGATATTCCCCTCTTGATTGCATTATCTTGAAGAGTTTCTCTTTGGTAGGATTCAGCGAATATGTACAGAAGATACGCGCATTTGAGGAAAGAATATTTAGAGTTACACTAGTTGAAAATAGCTTTATAAAGAAGTCAGCACAACAAGCCCCATTCTTCATCTCGCTGTTCAGAAGGATATATATGTCAGATTAACCTGCGTGGATGATCATAGCATTTTCACGCTTAGATAAACACTGAACAGTCCAATAGATATTTCATGTGGCTAAGATCCAGATAACTAAGAGGATTAAGCCCATACATCCTTCCTAGTTAGCTCTTAGGACATGTGAAAAATGATGTCACACCCCAATATATCTACTAATATAAACGTACGCACTGTCACACATATATATGGACGACCTGTAGAACTGTGTAACTAAGTGCTTCACAGAATATCTCAGGATAGTTCAGAAGAAACATGAATCCCCTGAAACTGCTGATTTTGAGAACAGACAACCTAGATTTTCTGTCGGGAAATACATTATGGTTACAGAGAATACAATTGGTGCTAAAACCTCTTTTAAACCTGTCTATGAAACGTTTTCTGGGCGTATCCTAAATTTTGTGGAAGCCCTGGCTAGCTATGAGGAATTTTAAACTACCTTAATGTGTTTAACAGTGCTTAGTCATCACACTAAACCTTCCTTGGTAAATATTTTGTTTTGATACGATGTTAACTATACAATTATCTTCCTTCCTTGGTTTGTTAATCCCCATTCTGACTTTTACCTTCAGATCAGCCTTTTAAATTGACCTACGAAAATCTGAAGGTGTGGGAATCGAGCTGAAAATTATTATCACCTGTAATCTCCTTAGTTATTATGTGAAATTAAATAGTAATTGTCTATATAAGCTTATATATAAATGAAATGGTACGAGTATGAAACTGACGAAAAGATATTTTTACTGGGTTTTGCTGTTCCTTCCTCCCCAATGTCCTGATGAGTATATTGCACAGTTTGAGAACCAACTTGAACTTTCATTATTATAAATGCTTCCGGAACCTTATCTTCTTTGCCACTATTCAGCATATTGCAAGGAATAACAACGCTGAAGAATTTCACGCCTTTCAGTAGTGCGTTTCTCGGGATGCATTCATGAATACTTCAATGTATTATTCCGATGAATTTGCTTTGGCACTTACACATAAACTGGTAGATTCCATTGGAGGTAACATAAAGAGGGAATGCGTTAAACTTGGATTGTTTCAGTGATCAAGCTATTCTGTAAAATATGTCTAATCTAGCAGGTGAATAAGTGCACTTCATCACTGAGTTTATTCTGTATTTGTTTGGTCTCCTTTAAATTCAAACTTTAGGAAAACTAGTTTCTTCTGAGCAGAGTCGGAAGTTCCGTTTCTCTGTGTTCAATAATGAGATCTTGAGCATATTCGTTGTTTTGTAGACTTTTTTAACAATGATTTCGACGAATATACTGAATAACTAAAGAATGTTAATGTTTTGTATAGTACCAAAACTATTTTACTTTGTTCGCGGTTGACAAGAACTTAAGACATAAAGTTATGTAGTAATATCTGACTAAATTTGATTCTCCCACTGTTGAATTTCAGTAAGGGAAAAAGCCCTATGAAATTTCTTGGGGATATTTGTAAGCAATAGGTTCTTAGTTGGTTAATTCTCAGAGTTTCTGGTTTCTAATTCTCAATGACCATTTGATTTCCATTGTGGAGCCAGCGAATGGGGCAGCTGTTAATAAAATTGTGTTGAAAATCTGAAATATTTTGTTCTTCATGCCGAATGCAGAAGATTTCAGAACTAATTCCAGAAAAACGATCTATCTCGACTTTTCACTTTTTTCTGGTTCTCATATACTCATCTATGCTGTAACCTGTATTTGAAACGACGTCACCTAGATAACTGAAGTGAGTAACATCCCTCAGATTTCTGTCACTGAAATTGATTGGTGCTTGTTATTGTTGGTTGGTTACCTTCACCGCCTTTGTCTCCCCTATGTTCGCGTAAGGTTCTAACTTTGCTATCTGCTACTCCTTTCAAAATTTTGATTTTCGCCTGTAGGCCTTCGAGTTTGTGTGATATTAAACATAAATCATCAACGAAATCGTACTTCTAACTATCAATGCTATGGTACAAAATATTGTAACTAGACAATTAAAGTCCGCTGAACACGTCTACTTTACATTCTTTGATGGCTCTAACGTTTGCATTCGTTGAATAGTTCCAAGGGAAGTGAAGCACAATAAGTGCCAAATGACTCTTTTCAAGAAGGAAGTCCCTTGAATATTATTAAAACCCTACAAATCTGATTTCGCATAATCACTGCTTCAGCTGTTGGATATATCTTGCTTAACTATGTAGCTTGGGGAGAGAGAAGACAGGTGTGCTTTGAACGGACAAGAAGACTCTAGAAGTTTTAGGCTTCTCTGATGATTTATGTCTAAGATCAGATAAAGTCGTAAACCAATATGTGAAAAGTAACAAGATGACAGAAGAATCTGCAAAGACACAACTTCATGTGAACGCAGAGAAAACAGAAGTGAATCTGATACCTAACCAAGAACAATACAGACAGATAACAGTCACTGTCAATCGAAGTAATTTGCAAAGTAAGCAAAAGGCTTCAGACTTTCATCTGCATCTTCCTCCTTCTCTTAATACTGAAGACCAGATGGTCATCCAGAAAGGAAAAACAATAAGGAATTCTGACAAAGAATGGACCAAGAACCTATCGCCTATCGTGAAAGAAATGGAGGCAGATTAGACACAAATTATGGAGGCCTTTGAGTGAAATTACATGCCATAAAGGATCTTGAGTGGAACTCGAATAGTAAACATCAATTTTTGATTTTAACCAACAACTGCATGGAGGAGATCGTATAAAGTGTGGATAAAAGCTCATAGACGATTGTGGAGTCGGCTTAGCATGATTGCAAAGAAATGAATACCTATATTAAACTCAGAACCAGAGGGAATTATAGCATTAATAACTTTGCACGTGGAAGGATTCAATACATGCCTGCTCTGTCATTCTCCCTTAACCCCTAGTTACCAGTGTCCAATCAAAAAGTCGTTCAATTTATTACAAGTAATAAATCTCGTTTTTCTGTTTCATAACCTTAATAATACAAATGGTAAGGAAACTTCCAGTATAGTTTATTTCTTTGTATGATAAATTTAATTATTGAACTGCCAGCAAAATCTTTCGATGGTAACATTTCAATAAATTCACGTTTATTGTACGTTTTGTTCCTTTCCCTATTATGGCAGGTTTACATCGTTCATCCATGTTATCTCCTTTAGTAATGACTGACAGTAGTATATTAGCTGGGTAAAACAATGAATACATGCTTTATATTTGACTGATTATTATAATTTTGAAAGAGGGCGTCGAATACATACCGAGAGAGAGAGGGACAGAGAGTATTCTGTACATATTCGAAGTATATTAATGTCCATTAACAGGTCTACAGAATATACTGAAGATACTCATATAAGAAAAAAGTTGAATAAATTATCCATAGTAACAAATATACTTTCTGTGCTACTGCTTTGAACCTGAGTCTGATGTCACAGATAATTTGGAATGGAATTGAAATTGATATGCTAACAGACAGTGAAAGCTCCGTCAGTTAATATTGCGTTATTATTCCCTTGGATTGCGAGTGAAACACAGGCCTTCACCAGCACCTATCTATTTCACTCTGTTCTCATGAGTTTTCTAAGCTGACTGTTTGACTGACAATAAGCTTTCATCTCCTCTTACGATTTTTCCGTGTCATCCTTGGTCCAACCCTCAACTTGTAGTTTCTTATCCGGGCTCCATTTGGGGGTTAGCCTGGCATGAGATGTCGCTCGAAAGTCTCTCCATCTCAGCAGATGTCCAATCCATCACCTTCGGTATATTTGTTAAGCGATAGTGTCGCTATTAGTTCGTGCCCATAGTTTTTAGCTGCTAGTACTTTCTAGTCATGTGATATTAGATAGTGAGCAAAGTCTTTTGGAATACGTTTTCGTAACCTATGGACCAAGTCTGTTAACCACACAGAAGTGCTGACTTGACATTAGCGTTGAGGATCCAAATCTTGTTCCTTGAAGTGACTGCAGCACATTTTCATCCTGATTTCAGATGTATAAAGATCCGTCTTGCTCTTGAAATCCAGCCTTTGAGTTGTAACTTCAAAAGACAGAAAGCGCCGTTTAAAAAGACAAATGAGTTTCGAAGAGCAAACATAATCTCAGAAAATTTATCAATTCATCCGCAAACTCTAACCACCGTAATACTGTTAGATTCTCCCATACATCGCTTCAACTTATTAGGTATTTAGGAGATGAAGGGTATAACGTTTATGCAAATTACGATGTATATTACTTATATCCTCAAATCCAGCACTATCCGTTCTGTATAGGCCGAAGGCTAAACAAAACATCAAACTGATTGTCCAAAATACAAAATCGTAGTGCGATCTTGAATGCTTAGCTAGCTAGAGATCATGCATGAATAAACGAACGTAACACGACAGCGTGCCAGGTGGCGTGGATGTTTGGCCGCGAACCTCCAGCTTAACCAGTAGACTGTAAGTTAATAATTTCGGAGAATTATTTGCCACTACATGTATAGTGAGGAATTGGGAATTCACGCTGCAATCGAAATCATAAACAATAGTTATCAACTTGTATTTAACTTCATTTATAAAACTCAAAACTATCTTGCGATAGCGAAAATAGAATTTAAGAACCAGTAATTATTTCAAGAAACCGCTATATTATCAAAAGCCACATTTTGAAAAAAATGAACCTCGAGAGTTTGAAATAAACGATAAGAAATTAAAAAGACCAAGTGATGAGAAGACATTCTTAATTTTACTTGATAGACAGCGGACTGTAGTAAAGTACAGTATTTTGGATTTGCCCGCTGGATATAATTTCATTTCTGTTGATGATAGTGTTCATACTTGAAATTCAACCCAGAATCCGTCGAGTCATGTGATTCACTGAAACACACAGATTCTCTTTGAAAAAAATGATGTTATTTAAGGGATTCTGTGAATACTGTATTACCAAACAACTTACTTTATTTCACGAGCTAACTTCAACTTACCAAATCCTTGAAAAACGACTCTCAAAAGTTCTGTCTATCCAATATCAAAATCCTAGTGAAATCTAGATAACCAGACAGATAATAAAACTCAGTTATATAACTGCATGCTGTCATACAAACACATGCAACAAATTTGGAAACAGTGAATGTTTTGAAATCTGATATAATAATTTGAAAGGAGAGGTAGACTATCGAAGTATTCCATATCATATTAACCGAGAACAGCTATAATACGATACAAACGTATTCGATATATCCAGAATGTCTTACTACCCCTGAGAAATGTAAATGAGAAGAACCAAAAGTGTTAAAAGCAAATTAAAAGGTTGTAAAACTATATTTGACATGACTATGAATGTCAGATCCTATTGGAATCTTCATAATTTGAGTAAACTTATTTGAAAATTTATGAAGACATCTGTTGATGTACTGTATCAAAAACCAATTAGAAAAGGGACTTAATGATGCTTACACTCAAGGCAACTGTTGGTAAAAGTCTGCAGCAGCCTGCTGGGAATGCTTTTCGTGACGTATTCGCCGAGTTTCTGTTGCCTACAGAAGAAGTGATTTCACATTTGTGTTGGAAATCAGACTCTTGTTCTTTATGCTAACTATGTGCGATAGATTTCCAAACTAGTTTCAGGTCGATGAAGGCCTGTGTATCTTGCTTTTCCGATTCTCACTGGTTGGCTTTGACACTGTCATCCTTTCCGGCTGCCTTTGATTGAAACCTTGCTTCCTAGACAAGTGAATGAAGTGACTTCTTTCGAATTTCTGTCGTTGATAGTGATCAGTGCGGGTCGTTGTCACTGTTGATCCGTTATATTCACCACCTCCATTTTCTCAGTGTCTATCTGGAGTCCTGTCACTACCAGCCTTTTCGGCCAGTCTGGTGGCTTTCGCCAGTTGACCGCCATAATATACTTTTCTCGGTGGTGACGACGCGTAGAGTTGCAATTTGATCAGCACATGATTCTCCTTTCCTGAATCCACTTTTTTCAAGTGGAGCGGAGTTCTGCATGCATTGCGTCCTTTATTCTCCCCGAGAGGACGCGACTTAGTGTTTTACTTGGCGTGGACAAGAGAATGACTCCGCACCAGTTCTTACAGAGGTCTAAGTCGCCCTTATTTGGTAGCTTGACAAGATAGCCAGCCTTTCTTCCAATAAGTAGTAACCTTTCCTACTTTCCGGAATGCTTCTAATAATGGCTTCAGCAAATATGTCGCATTCTCTGGGTCCATTTTCAGTGCTACAGGAGTAATTCTGTTCGGCATTACTGCTTTCCTGTCTGACCTTCAGTAGCTTGATTGAATTCAGGACTTTTGCTTTCTTTGGAGGTCTGGTGTCCACTAGCATGCAGTTCTCCGCGAGCTGGTTGTGGTATTTCCGTGCGATGTGCAGATGATGAGCAATTCAAGAGTCCTTTAAAGTGATCAGCCCTTTGTTTGATTTTTTTCTCCTCCTTGATAATTAGGTTCCCTGGAGCATCCTTTATTAGTATCATCATCTGTGTTGATCTCTTCCAGGAGAGAGACCTGGTTATCTGACATGATGTCCTGAGTCCTCTTTTACCTGCCACCCACCTGTCTTGCTTCAGTTACTGGCCAGTGTATTGTAGAACTGTCTTTTGTCTTTCCTAGCACTCTTCTTCACTTCGGTGCAGTGTACAGTGAACTAAGCTTCTCCTTCTGTCGCTTATCTCTGAAATGAATCATTTTCTCTTTAAGCATCCTCCTCTCCTCTCCACGATTAGTTTCCAGGTAAGTGTCCAATGAGAGTCATTCCTTGTCTTGTATCTTGTATTCTTGTCTTCTTCTTCTTCTAGAACAGTTTTACACATTTCCTAGGGCATCACCTTGAGAGAGTTCGTTACAATGTTCTTCCTCAGTGATGCCAAGTAGTGTCTCCGACTTTGCTCTGATCTGATCTGCAGTGAAGATATCCTTAGTGGTTTCATCTGTTAGTTTCTGGGCATTGGACTTGAGTTGTGGCCTGTCTCAACTTGCCTTAAAGGCTTTCAGCTTCATCTTGAAACACACTATTGTCAGATTGAACATAATTAGCTATTTCGAACATTCCCATTAATCTCTAATCAATGATACTTCCAAGCTATCAATACAAAATTATCAGAGAACACAATCAATTATCTCAAAGATAACATAATGAAGTGCATTTAACTTCGAATTTTAATGCGACATTTTATTTTATTTCTTCATTTTATCAATTTTTTTACTTATCAACGCAAGTGCACTAAAAATATGAAAATACTATTTATTGTACATGCATCAACTTACCATTTAGTAAGAGTAAAGTGTCTGTATAGAAAGAATAATGCAGTGGACATATGTATTTCTCATTTTACTTCTTATTTCACAGACACTTTCAAACCCTCAAAATAAAATCAACGATGGTATGCATAGCAGAAATGGCTCCATAAAAACAGGTGGGAAAGATAACAACCATAAAGGTGGTGGCGCTACTGATGACGAGGATTCTGATGATGACAATGAAGGCGGAGAAAACGGTGTTCCTAAAAAAGATGTATATGATGTTCAAGCTTATAGAATAGAAGACCATTTGAAAGGTAATATCTTCACAGATACGGAATCCTATAAACCAGCTAAAACAAACAGAAGAGGAGATAGAAAAACAAAGAAGCCCAAATCAAATAAAAATGCATACAAAGTAGATAAACCAGAAGATGGCAATGATCATGACAAGGATGATGACTCTAGCTATGCGTATAAACCTAAAAAGCGCAAGAAATCAAAGAAGCCTAGACGTAAAGAAAAAGATTATGATACAGCAAACAATTATGCCGAGTCATACAGTGATGATTATGAATATGATTATAAACCAAAGGAATACACTTATGAACCGAATGATAATTATGAGAATAATGACAATGATGAGCGTCCACGCGGATATAAAAGTAAAAAGTCGAAGAAAATTAGTAAAAAAGGAAGGGGAAAAAGAATGAAACAAGGCGATTCAGAATCTAAATACTCTAAAACATACGATTATGATGATGACGAGGAGGAGGGTGATGATGGTGATTACAAACCAAGGAAACAGCGCAGAAGTCCTTCAAGGAAAACTAAAAGGACAAAGAAAAAGTATACACCAGATTATAGTTACACTTATGATGAGTATACTGACCGTGACAATAATGACAACCCCGATGCAGATAACCAGGGGGATACAGATGACGGTACTAATGATGGTTCCAGCGGCGACGAAGCTGAATAGACATAGTAATACATTTCATGGTGGTTCTTTTGCTGACATCTTCTGGAGTATTTATTTTCTGACATGAATCTGTAACGTGTATGTCTAATATGTTTAATAATTAACAAAAAGCTTATTAGAATGTTTGTGAGTATTTTGTTGAATATTGAAACCGCTTTGTACAAAGAGATAATTACACAACATATAGACGTGTTGTTTAAGATATCATTTAGGCATTCGATAAATGTTATTTTCGGAATTGTGAACCCACACTGTAGCATTAGATTATTTGGCCTTTGTGAGAACCACGGAGAAATATTCCCTGATGTTGACTTTAAATTAGTGTAGATCCAGGAGCTTTACACATTTACAGCTAGATGAGTTATTTTTATCGTGGTAGTGTTTAAGTATGGAGTATTGTTTATTAAAACTGTATAAGAAGCATTTCCACTGGTGTAGTTCCAAGGGTCATACTTCAGTTATTATTCATTATATAATAATCGAAAGATATTTGCAAAAAGAAATCTGTAGCAGATTTTTTTAACTACTTGATAACTTGATGATTCCCTGAGAATAACACTTTCGAGATGCAAGCAGTTGCAAGTGACACTGCCTTAGAAATCACTTAATGCGTTTTCTCTAATTGAAGGTATTGTAGGTATACCGTAAAATATTACACTATTATCGTCAGTGTTGAATGTAAGTTACTTCAGCACACTTATCGGCCACTCAACAGATTCTGAAGCAACTGAGATGTGTATTTAACAACAATAATAATATGTTTATTCTGAATATTGTTTATATAATGTATAGAATTTTTAGCGGAGTTTATTGCATGATATTCCCTCTTCGTCTAGGATCTTCAAATAAAAGGTAAACTGATAATAGATTGTCTGACAAAGTTCTATGTGACCGAAAGCGCAAACCAATCCATTATGACACCTCTTTCTTATCTTCATCGAAAAATACACGACAATTAGTCAAAAGCCAATTATATGAAGTTAATCAGTATATTTTGTGGACTGAGGACACTAACCAGGAAGGGTCATCTCATGTATTGGTATAAGCTGCCATCGAGGATAATACTTTTTCATATGTTTAGTAGAAACCTGCAGACCAGCAGGCTGCAAATCCTTTGAGTAATCACCGCAGCAAACAAAACCATCAAAGGTCATACTTTACTAGATTTAAACAAACTGAATGAGAGAAATTATATGTGATATATTGATAGTGGTTTTCGGTAGCCCAGTTTTCAAGTTGACCGCTAATTTCTGGTGTTCTCTGAGCAAAATGATTTAGGGACGAAGCTTTCATTGTCTTCCAGAAGAACATATTCAGCGTCTGGAATTCTCCTGTTACGCCTAACTCAGACTGGTTGAGCCTGTTGGTTTCTTTCTGGGTGAACTCACTTGTTTCAGGTTTGGTCACGAATTGATTTCCCTTATACAGCCATTGAAAACTAGGGAGTACTGGACACCCTCTTGGTCTTAGTTTAGGACTCACCGGCAGTATGCGCCCACCAGGGCTCGGGATCAAGACCTCCCAGTTGCAAGACAAGCTCGTAGACCAACAAGATATTGGTAGCCGGCTCAGTGGCAAGCGCGTGAATTATAACTTCCACTAATTCGTGATTTCAGCACAACCACCAGTTATTCACATGTAAATTTATTAAATAAATAAAATAGGTCAATAATAAGTAATGCAAAGGGTGTCTTTATAAGACTCCTTCTCCTTCTTAACTCTTATGTTCTTCCCTGTTTGATAAGCAAAGCAGAAAACTTACATTTTGAAATGTAGGACTGATTTGTTTACTTAGATCACGCAATAAATATTGAGTAGTATGTGATCGTGGATAGATGTTCAACAACAAAATTAAAACCTAAGATTGAAATCGACTTTTCAAACAAAATCTTGGTCACACGCAATGTTCCACTCACCTTGAGGAACTGAAAAACGGTAGACAGTAATGTATATGATATATTAGTTAATCCACACGTCTGTAACTCCTGTGATGCCAGATTTTAGTAATGTTCAGTCGTTACAGTGCATATCCTCTTACTGTAAAAAAATAAATTTATGTTTAATTATTACGCTCGATTGACATCACCTGTTAATGTATTTTAATACTTTGATAGACTGCTAATACTTTGCTTCAAACAGTGCTAATTTGGAACGTGTCTCAGTTTAGAATCCTGCTTTTGAGAGTGTAAAAGTTATGAAAATATCGATTAGAAAGCATACAAGTAAAGTGCACAATTTGCCATTATATGCTACAGTAAATGCTCATCTTTCACCATATATATATTTCAAAAAACAAAATTCACTAATAATGCAATTAGATGGATGACTGAAAAAAAAAAGTATTTCTGAAATTTGGTAATAATTTTCCTCTTCAGCTTTCGCTTGGTCATCGACATATTAACATCAAATTAGAAGGCAAAGTCGGAAATTGGCATGAGACACTTAAAAATAATTCATTCACTACTGAAGAATCAGAGTAGGATCTCTTACTAGCTTAAATCAATGCAAATTTTCGTTCTCATTAGGCAACACCAGATAGGAAAGCAAAATCCTTACAGTTTTGACATAGACAAGCTTCAGTACTGTGGAGGGAATAACTGAATGAATTATGACGCCAAACTCGCAATTCGGAAAAAAAACTATCAGTTTGTCTAATTGTCTAGCCGTAATTCGAGTGGTTTTAATTGATGTGACTCTTTGTGCTGAGTTAAACAGAGTACACAGTCGGTGAGATTGGGTTAAAATGAGCGAAACAGGTACTCGCTGCTTAGATCACTTCAGTCTCTCAAAGTAAGTAAGAAACCAAGTGGATTAAGGGGAAGAAGCATCCTTGATGAGAAGAAGAATCATCAATCCAAGTTTGGACACGGTAGGAGCAGCGTCTGGACGTGTTTTTTGGATACAAAGTTCCAGCTTAGTTGATTTTTTTGCAACAGGTTCAGCTTTGTTTAGCATACGTAAGAGATCTGTTCGTGATAACGACTTCGGAATTCTGTATATAACCCTGAAAGCTGTGTTGAATTCGATGCTATGTCAGTACCAGCAAAGTGTGACAGGATCGAGCTTATTATGTACTTAATTTCCCCCATGCTGAACCAAGCTGGTAAATGTTATCTAACTCGTAGACGAAGCTGCCTAATCGTGAGCCCTATTTAACGTGAACCACAGGAACAGTTGAAATGGTATATGCATGAAGAAAAGCTAAGGTTAGGTAAGACATCCTTGAGTTTCTGGGTAAACATTGGGTGGCTAGTGAAAGATAGAGACAGACGTGCAGAGTATATTTTATAATTGTAAGAATCTGAAGAGAAATTATTGAAAAGAAAATTCTTCGTTCAGATTGACTTTTAATATATATGATTAACTGTGATTTTTTGAATTTGAAAGATCAGAAAAATTGAATAAATCTGTGTCATTGTAGCCAAGGATGAATTCTGTTGGCATTAGGCTACAATCATTCATCCTGTTTATACTGAAAATGTCAATCAGGTAGGCTATACCATTTAATAAGCTTCAGACAACCCCTAATTCACTTCGTTGACTAGTGACATGTGCTCATGTTATTTCATTGAATATCTCACGTTATGATATGCTGTAAGGCATGATAACATATTTTAAAGGCATAAACTCACCTGTTTTTGAAAATCTATTAACTTTCTAGCAAATAGTTTCACCACTCAGACCATTTAAAGACTAACTCAGTGTATTTATAAAAAACCAATCAATGTACTGGCATTTAAGCATAATAGGATGAAAGAGATAGACTGTTGTTCCAAAGTTTGTATCATTCTAGTGTGCGACAGGCAAATATTATTCATGAAAATTTTGGCAGCTTATACTTCTAGAGTTAGTTTTTAGGAACTCGATTATTTCGAAGTTTAATCATGGATTTATATCATTTAGAAAACCACTGGAAACCAAGAATTACTGGAAGGCTGTTTCATATCACTTTTGGACTCCTCAATAGTATATACGCTAACAATTCAACGAGGGACCGAACATGGAACTTCAGGTCGAGAGGCCGAACCGAAATATAATGACTTGTTATTTCTAACTTCTGTTAATTCCCTGCCTTAGTGCAACAGCAAGTCGTTGTCATTGGCGAGTATTTATCCTGACACCTGATCTACTGAACCCCAGTGGTAACGCCTTCTTCACTTGGAATCCAGGCGACTTCGTCCTAGGGCCAGCCGACAGTGAGCGTCAAACTGATTTTCAAGCGTTAATTGGTAGAAATTTGATTTGTTTCAAGTGTGATCACAGGCTGATATCAATTATACTTCACGGAATTTGTACGATGAAATTTGTACTATGAATTCATACATACCTTTAGCGAAACAGTTACGTGATCATTTACTATGATGAACAGATTAGTGCTTACATCACATGCTAATAAGGAAACACCCGAATTTGTTGATGAAGTACACAAACATTTATTACATAACAATTCCTAAAATATCCAGTTGTATTAGTAAACTCTCCTTTTCAAAAATAACTCTGGCTTTTTCAGCTGATATTTATATTTTGTTTATGTACTTATTTAAAAGTTAGAAATTATATTTTGAGCACGTGAAGAATATAATGAAATATATATATGTCAGTCACGTATACATAAAAGTATAGTTGTATACTACTAAGTGATATTGTTCTCCGTCAGAAAAAATAGTTTTATTGATAACTGCATTCATATATATACGTGTAAATAAGGAAATAACTACATATATCCTCTAATAAATACTCTGTATACACAGCAGGCTTTCATTGCTCTGAAAACAGCGTGGAGAAGTGTATTGATCATTATTATTCTTCCTATTGATTTCTAGTGGAACATGAGGATTCCGCTGTACATCTCCGCTTTGTCCTGTTCTCTGAGGTCATTTCTAGGTAGGCTTCGTGATTGCTTACACGAAATCGTCCATGTTACCCTCGAACTCACGCCAAACTCATCGCCTCCCATTTGGGAGTGTGCGATGTCACCTAAATGTCTCCTCAGAGTGTGTCCAACCCATCTCCATTTTCTACGAGAAACTGATAAGCAGTAGTTTCTTCATTGGTTAATTTTCAGAGTTTCTTGTTGTTAATTATTTCTGGACATCTTACCTTCCATATGGAGATAAGGTAGCTTTTGATAAACGTCTACAATAGCCTTTTGGAAATGCTTTCCATGACACGCGCGTCAAGTTTCTGACACATTTAGAAGAACTGACTGACCTAAAATATGTGTTGAAAATCCGAATTTCATTCTTTGGGCTGAGCGCAGAATATTTCCAGATTGATTGTAAAGTAAGGAGTGTCTGCCTTGCCTTTCCGATTCTGGTTCTGACATCATCATCAGTGCCGATAGCGATTGTTGATTCTTGTTGCTTTTAGTTGGTTATCTTCGACACCTCCAACTCGTTTATGTTCATTTGAAGTCTTATTTCCGAAGATTCTTCTCCTAGCTTTTCTGTTTTCGCCTGTAAGTCTTCGAAATTATTTGACATCAGGCATAAATCATCCGCGAAGTCCAGATCCGCTTAAGTCTTTGCATATGTACAATTTGTTCCCGTCTTCTGGTTCCCTGTGGTCTTCTGCCTAATCCAGTCCGTTACAATTAGGAATATCATCGGTGATAGTAGGCTAATAGTCTCGTCTTGCTCTTGTATTCACACTAAATCCTTCACTGAGTTTTCCGTTGTGGATCACTACTTGTTTTCTGTTGCAGTTTTCCATATCTCCAGTATAAGACTTGCGCCATTTCAGTTGTATGTTTGCAGTGTTGAATCGATTATGCCGTCAATTGTCATATGCGTTTTCAATTCCCAAACTGTATTACTTAATTTGGCAACATTTATTAAATCCCTGTTGTTATAAGTTTGTTTCTATACTACTTGATGGTTGGAAGTAATAACCTTAGGTGCAATTTCATTTTCAAGATGACGTAGAATGCACACTACCGAAGAAATATAAGTTAAAACTTTTTTGAAAGCCATGTGAGTGTGCTTATTCACTTAGTTTTGACAGTTTGCTTCACTATTATTTCCCTTTCAAATTCTGTTTCAGGGCTACTTGTTGGGCAGATGTTTGCATTCCACAGTGTAATTGTCCCTTTATGCTAAAGTGCGCCTTGTCTTCTTAATAATACTTTAATGTAATATTATTTGAGCACCTTCAATGATCAACCAGTTCTTGTCGGATGAGCTAAAATATGCTGAAAATTGATTACAGTTTCTTTAGGTCAGTGTTTTATTCTGCGAGCAGTTAAACTGAACCAACTAAATGAAATATATCAACCTTACACCGCATGATCTTATATTCAAATTATTATTATTATTGTTCCCTTGGGTTCCTAGTAGAACATAGGGCTTCAACTGCACGTCTCCACTTGTTTCTGTCTTCTGTTGTACTTTTCACCTGAATCCATGTAAGTCCACACTGTTTCAGCTCCTCTTCACACGATCTCCTTCATGTCACCCCTGCACTGACGTCCCACTCGCCGCTTCCCTTTCGGGTTCCACTCGAGCACTGGCCTGACGCGCGATGTCACCCAGCGGCCTCCTCCTCAGCGAGTGTCCAATCCATCTCCACTTTCTCCTGCATATTTGCTGGGCGATTGGTTCTTGTTTTGTTTGTTCCCATAGTTTCTTGTTGGTGATTCTTTTCGGCCGTCTGATCTTGAGTATAGAACGAAGACAGTTGTTGATAAAGTTCTGCAACAGGCTGTTGGAAATATTCTTGGTGACCCGCCAAGTTTCTGACCCGTATAGAAGAACTGACTTGACGTTTGTATTGAAAATCCAAATTTTGTTTTTGATGCTGAGTGACTAAGATTTCCAGATTGGTTTTAGGTTGATGAATGTGTTCCTCGCCTTCCCGATTATCGCCTAGATTACTAGCTCACTAGTTTTCTAGCCCGGATAAAGAGGGTGGCGCTATCAAATCCACCCCCAAAACCTAACCAAATTGTTACAGAAACTTCAACGCACAAATGTATTAAAAATTCTATTCAAATTATGAAAGAGGTTATCCTCCTAGCTATTCAAATGAGTTTATGTGTTAGGTAACAGAATATACTGGAATCATAGTCCTTATAAGCATAAAGATAACTTATATTATGCTGAAAACGAAGGATAGTTATGTATTCATAATGTAAGTTGGCCACAACAGTTTTAAAAGTATATCAAACTGAAGCCCACTTCCTTCATTATGATGCCGAAATTCATTTCTCATATGCATTGCGAAATATAGAGATGTAATTTTAATCCTGTCAGATCTTCAATCAACCTGGAAGGTAGAATCAGAAAGAATGGTGAATCTGCTAGAATATTTTCAAAAATTGAGCTTACAACAGAACATTATCATGTTCAGTTTCCTTTCAAACAGCTTTAAAATCAAAGTGATCTGAACATTACAGTGTATTTGTTGAATACATAGACCAGACACATCGAAAAGATATGAAAGACTCATTTAAGTAAGAAACGCCGGAGTTTATTTATCTTTTTACTGTATCAGCTAGGTATTCTCAATATTTCCCTGGAAACGCTAAATAGTTGTCTGTTTCTATTTAGCTTTATTTACTCTCTCTATAGTTTCAGTTTATCATTTGAAAATCAGTTTTGTTTTTCATTGATTGGGAAATACAAAAATCTTTATTATAATGAAAATCATATACTAAATGCCCAAACTTTTTCAAACCGTTGAAAGTGAAATTAGTTAACAGTATTTACTTCAGTTTCCTTAACTCAAAGTGAACCTGTATCGTTGATAACCCTATGAAATAAATGCATTTGTCTTTCAGACAAACCTCAGGGCTCAATATAGGAATCAAGATGATTAAGCGAAGAAATATCTACTTTTCAAATAGATCATAAATTCTGGTTCTCGTCAAATATATATAGTAAATTGATTATTCCCATGATTTATTCAGAACAAAATATTTAGGGCGAACAATTGTTTTCAATGAATTCTTATTCAGGCTCTACAATTATAAATCCATTAATTTAAGCATACAATAGCCAGCCAGTAAAGGCAAATTAGAATCATATCAGAAAGTGTATTGTGGAACAAATATAAGATGGGATAGAACAATAGTCAGATAGTTTTTTTTTAATATGCATGGTCAATGAGGACATGGGAAAAAATCAGATGAAGTAATTTAATTTAATGATGTGTGTATATATATAAATATAGTCAACAGAAATACAGGTTTCGAGAGTGTGTGTAATCAGGGTGTGTGAGACAATATGAAAATAGACCAACGAATGGGGCGGACTAGACATAAGTTCAAGGTTGAAAATAACGACAGTAAGAATGATTGTAAAATAATAACGATGATATGGTGTAAAATTACATGCACTATTGGTGAATGATTGTCAAATAATAATAATGAATATAATGAAGTGGAATGAATAGGATTTTGTAAATACGATAGCTAGGTAACAAAATCATAAGAAAGGTCATGAAATCATAAAAGTCGAAAATGAACGATTGTCAATGAAACAGAGGAATAGAAGAAGAAGAAAAGAAAATTGTGAAATGAATTTATAGTGTTAATGGAGGATTTGTCGGCTTTATTGTAGGCCAAGGTAAACATAGAGGTTGAACATACTTCTTCTGTATGCAAAGAGATGGTCTTCTGGTATTAATTGCCACCGCTTCAGCTACTGATAGAAGGCGCAGTCGAGCTCCTCTAGATAAATTACTAGGAACGCGGTAAATAACTGAGAACGCCTGGTCAAGTTTTATCTGGTGTCCAGTATCTACCAGGTGGGCTAAGACTGCACTATTTACACACTTGGTTACTCCTTTACTCAACCATACAGGTACATGTTCACGCGCGCGCATGGATAAAGCCCTCTGAGTACGGCCAGTGTAACTAGCTAGCTCCACATGAGCAGTTGAATTCGTAGATACACATTGATGAGGCCATCTTTGGTAATTTATCCTTTACTTGCTGTGTGAGTACTGTTTTAGTTGAGAAGCTGAGTTCCAGTTTAGCTGCAGGAAATGTTCTATCTAATGCTCTATTAAGTCGACATTTTAGAATGTCAACAATTGTTCGCTCTAAATATTGAGTCCTAATAAATATAGCACACTTAATGCAATACACAATACTAATCATTTGGCGATATGTTTGTTACCAATAGTTTGTGGGTTTCAACATATCAAGGGTGTTATAAGTAACGATGAAAGTTAATACGCAATATTGAAGGGTACAAATGGTTTCAACAAGTGGATTGAACAACTCACAATTTTTGAAAAATGAAGAGTAATGCAGGGATGTGAATCAACATGTTCATCAGACTTGCTGTATTAGTTACTTACTGTTATTCAGGTGGTGGTTTGCAAGAAATCTATTGGTTACAGGCTTAGTCACAAGTTGACACAAGTTAGAGAACCATATGAAAAATGACCTTTCCGGTTACAGCGCGAGCTATTAGACCATTCAGCCACTAGGAGATGATAAAGTGGCACATGAATTCCAAATTCCCTTGATTTGCCATACGTAGCTCAACTACCATCGAATGTCGAAGACGAGTAACTGTCCTCTTGCATGATTTCGTGCATGATTTCTCACTGGACCTCCATTTAACTTTCTGTGTGTTGGCAGTAGCTACTGAATATCCGATTAGTCTTTAAATGTTGGCTTGCATGAATTTGACTGATAACAGGTTTGACCACTAACAATGGTAGGAGGTTTTTCTCTTTGTCGTAAATTGGCAGAAGTTGGAATTCATGTGCCACTTTATCATCTCCCAGTGGCTGAATGGTCTACTAGCTCGCCCTGTAACGGGAAAGGTCCTTTATTATATGATCCTCTAACTGGTGTCATCTCTTGACCAAACCTGTAATCAATAAAATGCCTGCAAACCATCACTTCAATAACAGTTAGTTAATTACTACAGTTCGTCTTCTAGGTACTTATGTACACGTTGATTCTGAAGTTGTCGATCAGTATCTACCATCTGACTGCTTGACGGTCTCATTGTTCCTTCACTTACTAGTCATTGTTCTATAGATACTATAAATATTTCTTCTTGTACAAAGTCTGTTTTTAAATTTTAGTTTTCTTTAGTTTAATGTAAGATTCTATTCTGTTTCAGCGAATGTGACCTTTTACATCGGAACCTCGTGGAGAAGTTTATTACGGGAAACAACTGGTTATTGTACATATATATATATTCAGTTTTATATGTGTGAATCCCATTAACAAACATGAACACCATTAATTATTAATTCCCTTACAACAGTAAGCTGAACTACACTAAAAGGAACTTTTTGGATCGTGCCTGAAACCTAATCAATTGGAAGCAATACACTGTTGGTTTCCCTTCGTTTTAGTGATCACATTTAAGAAGAGAAGCACCTCTAGTATAAAAAAATCAGGGTGTCTAAAGAAGCAAACATGTCGTAAATACAACGGTGCATCTATAAAGGATTGATTCACCCAAGCAATCGTAGCTTCAAAGTTACTTACACTGCCTCGAGAGATGTCAAGTTTCTTTAGTTTTAAGTGTCTACTAATGAAAATTTTGTTTTCATAACCCTACAATATTAGTGTTTTGCTTGTATTTATGATTGGAAATTAGTTCAGTTACCTGTTTTAATCTCATACTAATGTGAAACTTTTCCGTCAGATAACAGATACCAGGAACTAAGTGTTGAATATAAAGTGTAAATTGTGTATAAACAAACAAAAAAATAACAAGGTAGCCATTCGTTCGAGGAACTTCTCGTTTTTACTTGCTGATATTACTCTGAGTTTTTCCTTTCATTGATATTTTTTACTTTATTCCGTTTGCTTTCCCAGTGGAACAAAGGGACTCAAACGTGAGACCTGAATTTTCAGCAGCAGTATTATTATTATTGTTCCCTTGGGTTCCTAGTGGAACATAGGGCTTCAACTGCACGTCTCCACTTGCTTCTGTCTTCTGCTGTACTTTTCAATTGCATTCATGTTAGTCCATACTGTTTCAACTCTTCTTCACACGATCTCCTCCATGTCACCCTTCGACTTCCCACTCGCCGCTGCCTTTTCGGGTTCCACTCGAGCAATGGCCTGACGCGCGATGTCACCCAGTAGCCTCCTCAGTGAGTGTCCAGTCCATCTCCACTTTCTCTTGCATATTTGTTGGGCGATTGGATCTTGCTTTGTTTGTTCCCATAGCTTCTTGTTGGTGATTCTTTCCGGCCATCTGATCTTGAGTATGGAGCGAAGACAGTTGTTGATAATGTTCTGCAACCTGTTGGAAATATTCTTTGTGACCCGTCGCCAAGTTTCTGATCCGTATAGGAGAACTGACTTGACGTTCGCGTTTTGAAAATCCGAATTTTGTTGTTGATGCTGAGTGACTAAGATTTCCAGATTGGTTTCAGGTTAATGAATGTGTTCCTCGCCTTTCCGATTCTCGCCTAGATTACTATGTCACTAGTATTTTAGCCGATCCCAAGCTCGGATAAAGAGGGAGGGTTGGGGCGTGGTGCCAGCAACTCCACTCCGAAAACTTAACGAAATTACTACAAAAACTTCAACGCACAAACATATTAAAAATTCAGCAGCAGTGGTGTTTCTTTATGCGGGATTTGGTTGCTAGCCTCATCACTAACCTTCCCTTCCATCGAGTTTGCTACCGACCCTTTGGAATTTATCAGTGAGTCGGTGACGAGCTCCAGAACACTGACAGCGGTAGCGAATGTTCTGCCACTGAAATACCGACACCGACGATTGGTTTTATTGGACCAAAATGCTTGGTGCTCAGTGCATAAAATGTGACTCTCATAGTCTAATGGTCTAGTGCATACGTTAAGGACTCACTGCGAACACCACCACTCACTAGAGATGCAGGTGCATTCTAGTTGATAAGTCCCAATTAGAATGGAACGTGCGTCCTGGACTCGACCTCCCATAAAGTAACATCATGGATCATCACAAGGTATTAATGACATCCCGATTCAAGGACCAAAAATGCCACCATTGAGTCCCATGTGAACTGTCAAGAGGAAATTGAGCAAACAGTAAATAATACGCGTTTCTGAAGAAGTGATTCTCGCGTCCATGCAGCTCAGTAGAAAATGTTTCTACTTGTCTCTACATGTTTATTAACTCTGAATGCCTAAAGAAGTGAAACTTCAAGGATTAATATTTGAGACAGGAATACTGTATAGGAATGCTTTCTATAAGCTTTGAGATTGCATTTCACTGAAATTAATTTTATTGAAGAATTGAATCAACGTGTTATTTATTTAATAACCCAATGAGCATTATTTGAAAAATAAACAGAATTGAATACAAAATTGGTCGATTAAAGTTTGTGGTGAATCAAGAACAATTAATCAACTCCAATATGAAAGAAACTAACTCACTCATACAAATCGAAATTTGCCAATAATTCGACAAAATTTTCTATATTTGACTTACATTACCTATGTAAGTTAATAAAATTAATAATGAGTTGATATCTTAACGATACAATCATTAAAACTACCAATTTTCGAGTATTTTAATCAATTACATTAATTCTTATTGGACATAATTTTACTTTAAATTCAACGGAGTTTCGGTTTGTAATCATCGAGTGGAATTCACTTTGAAATACTGTGACAATGGAGTACAAGAGAGTAAGTGCTTCATTGTTGTAAAACAGTACGTAATTAACCTTCTTTCTTTCTTTCATTCATTTTCAATTTAGTTAAGCGTACTCATTTTCGTTATGCTTGCTGTATATTCGTTTGGCGTGTCCGATGTACAAGGTAAGTGTTTCAACGTTGAATATGTCTAATTTGTCTAAGTCAATTGAATAATAAAACGGAGATACTGTACACCACCTAAATCGCCATTCTCACAAGGTGTAAATTTAGATAACAGGAGCAACTAACAGTAGGACCATTCTAGAGAATTATATTTTTAGTTCTTGTGCTGATGGGTCTTTCAATTTTGAAGCCTTAGTTTCCTTCTCATATATCGTCTGGATGTGATCTGTAAAGGCATATAAATGCTTCTTGACTTAAGCATCCATGAAGCGTAATAACGCTGAAAGCACTCACCATGAGCAGGTGGTTTTCTCCATTATTTCGAGGAATTGTCGCCTTCCATGTATTCGAAAGGATCAGGCTAGATGTAGACTATTGTTTTGATTCCCTTGGATTCCGAGTGGAACATAGGCCTCCACCATCACTTCTCTATTTCACTCTGTTTTCCAAAGACTATTTTAGCCAGCTCTATGATTGCCTGCACGCCGTAGTTTCCTGTTGCTTATCCTCTCAGGCCGGCCATCTAACTTAGGTATGTGGCGAAGACAGGTGTTGATAAAATAAAGACCATGACTTATAAGAGGTAGTCTGAGATCACAAGAACTCTTATATTATAAGTTATTCGTGAGGAAATAGAAAGAGAATTACAGGATTTTCATAATGACTTGTACTTTATTCAAGTAGTTTTCAAAGTATACTGTATTCAAAGAGAGAAATAAAATCATAAACAGGATGTTCAACAGACAATCTGATCGCATAATTCAAATGAAAAATCTGAAAAATAACTTGCTTACACCATTGAGTTGATTACTTTAAGCAGATGGCAGTCATTTTAGCAGTAAGACGTTGTATATGGAAACATCCATGGATAGCATTCACTGCATACTGGTAATTCTTCAGTGAAATACTTGTGTTTCGTGAGCAGGTGGTTTAGCAGTAGAATACTTCTCAACCACGCGCTTTATCTCGGGTTCGATTCCTGGTCACTGGCGCACTCGTAAACCTCGCCTAGTCGGCAGTGAGCTGATTAAGGATGGAAGGTTGGGAGTAAGTTAAAGAAACAAACTACTGCTAAAGAAACTTCAAGGCTTAAAGCCTGCAGCCCTATACTTCATTCGAAATTTAAAGGAATAAGGTGAACGGTATCTGTGTTTTGTCATAACACTGGAAAATATTTTCATCGACCGTGTATTTCTCTCTGTCTTCCTCATTATTATTATAGCCAAGAAGAAAGTTGGGAAACGATGTACTAAACCTCAGAAAGGTAAGTCCGCTACTTTTTAAATTTCACTATTCGTTTCGCTAACCTATTAAATCACTGATCCCTAGTCATTTTCTATTGAGATTGATTTCAACACTGTCTATGCTGACTGCACCAGTCATTAAATCTAGGATTCCTAATTGCCACTTGAACACAGCCATGATTACGAGGACGGAACTCTTTGTAATAAATCCATATATATTGAAATGTCTTCAATTTTGAACTACTCTACCTCAGTGTTTAACTGTCGCATGTTAATATTCCATAGTGTTTAGTTTTATACTTTTTCGTCTGTTTCACTTAGATCCACTTTCTAAGCTTCTATTCTCATACTTCTACTTATTTCCTTTTGCTTTTTCTACTAAACAAAGTCACTAATACGTGTGTTCCGAGTGTTCCTTTCCTCCAAAGAAACTGGAAATCAAGGCCATTATAATTGTAGACAGAACCAGAGGTGATATCCGTTCAGAACAACTTAGAGAAACGTTTACATTAGCCATCTTGAGTAGGACGTAGGAGGTTACTTGTCAATCAGTTCACAACGGCGGTTAAAAGCAGCTTTCATTGGGCGGTGGTTCGACGACAGTCAATTGGCCAACCAGGCAAGTGGTCAGTGATCCGATACCCGGCCAACGCACTCCCAAACCCAGCGTAGCTGTTAGTAAGCCTCGTGAAGATGGTTTTGCTGTGAGGATAGCAAACTCCCTCAGTAGAAGAACCGCTGTTGTTGTAAATTCAAAGCTCTAGCTTCAAGCTTTATGTTCCACTAGGAACGCAAAGGAACTAAACACCATAAAAATGTCAGTAAGTTGCCAGACAAAGGAATGAACGTCTTATACTCATTTTCTGGATAATCATCAGTGCAAACCAATGTATTCATTAATGTGTATTCCATCACAGCTAATTCATTCAACTTCAGGTTCTGTTAATTCTGGTCACCTAACAACCTTTCTGCATCTATTAGTTTTTCACAGTAATGACAGATGCAGCTAGGCTTTAATGACTGTACCACTGAATAATGTACATTTGCTGTTGAATCACTGGTTTCGAATCCAGAAAGTCACGCCCTCTTCATCCATTTCTTCAAAATGTCATTGTGTAAAACATTTCCACATATACATATTTTCAAATGAACATTGTAACTACTTAATTCCTTTTCTATAAGGAGCACATTTCGATACATTTAAGATGTACTTGCTCACAGTTGTGCAGTCGCATTTCACCTAACTGACTAAATATGTCAGAACAACTAATTTGTTGATTTCCGAAAATCTACTAGTAAAATTAGCACCACATAACTGGCAGCTTCGTATCATTGATGTGATTCTTCTGGTCAATACAAATTGTCAGATCTTACATCATGACTAGGTGTAAGGTTGTATGTGCACTTATTTGATGAGCACCTAAAATAGATAACCAATCTTCGTCAATTTTCACAAATGTTATCAGCAGTCAGTATTCCAGTTACTTCTGAAGCCCAACGTTTTAAGTGTCCGACTGAGTGCATCTGACTTATGATGACGTTTCTCAGTGTTAACACGATAAAATCACTGAAGATTAAGTGCCAATAATTACAGGGCTAGTTAGCTCTCAACACCTTTAACACGTTGTTATTATTATTATTATTCGTTAATTGGATTCCAAATGGAACATAAGACTTCAACGACACATCTCCATTTCACCATGCTCTCCTGTGTGTTTCCTAGCTCACCACACGATTGCCTATAGGCTTCCTTTCTTCTTCACATGATCTAGTCCAACAGCATAATCGACTCACATCCTACTTGTCACCTCTCACTCAGATTATGCTAGGGAAGCTGAGTGGCTTTAAATGTCAGCAAATGATCTCCTCCGAATTTCTCCAATCTACCTGCATTTCCTTCAGAATATTTTTCGGATATATGTTGTCAGTTGGTTCATCACCAGAGTTCTTTGTAGGAAATCCTTTCTGTCCGGCTATCTGACTTTCAGTATGGAGCGAAGGCAGGTGCTGATAAAAGTCTGCAACATGTCAGGAATTATTTCGGTGATGCAATACTTTGCTAAAGCATACGGAATCACTGCATTGGCATCAATGTTGAAAATTCGAATCTTGCATCCTGTTGTGAATGCTGTAGATCTCAACGCTTATTTCAGAGTAATGAACACCTGTCTTGATTTCCCCACCACAACCCGGCTGGTCTTGATACCTTCATGATTGAAAAGATCCTCTCTAATGAAATGAAGGGGACGACTTCCATTAGATCCATGCTTGCTACTTATTTCCTTAATTCAGAACTACAATCAACTTTTGCAATATAATTAACTGACCACCAGGTAAGCTATGATAATCACTCAAGTGATAATAGAATTAGATTTTCAAGTGCCTACTGCAATTATTTGACTCATGATTTTATCTTTATTTGAGAATTATTGTATCTCATCCTTGTAATGAGTTCCACATTTCTTATTCGCTTCGTTACCTCAATAAAATATTTTGTTTGATGTAGATAACGAAGACTGGGAGAGTTCTTGCTACACCAATGTAATTGACACTAGCCTGAAACGATTCCTATCTGACTACAAAGGTAAACTAAAATTATATCAGTATATATTTTTGAAATTGGCGTATTAATACACACCTATATATACTCACTTGATTCGGGGATCAATCCCCAGTCATTGACGCACTCTGAACCAGATAGCAAGGAATGTTAAAAGGGACACAGTCATAAGTTTACTGAATTGCAGAATGGCATGTTATCAGCATAATGAGTGCATACTGCCTAAGGTTTTCCGGTAAATCATTCTTAAACAGAAGGAATTTAGTCTTCACTACTGAATACGCCTCTGTTGTAGCAATTAGAAGCCTAGAGATTTACAGTCATTTCTGCAGAGATACGAATTTTTAGTACTCCCTGATTTACTATTTCGTCATCAAACCTGTAGCGAATCAAACCCCAACAACCCAACACCTGATACAATTGAATTCTGATGAAGTTTCTTGATACTTTGTGATTTGAACACTAAACGATTTATGATATATCAGATACTTCAACTCTCTACGATGAATTATAATATCTGAATTTGAATAAGAAAAATTCCTTCTTAGTTATTCGAATTTACAAGTACAAGTAAAGTGGTACAGTATATAGTGAGAGTCCCCGAGATCGTTTAGTATAGTGTTATATATTTGCCCACTATTTGAGATAACGTTTCCGTTGCATACTACAAACGGTTAAATTTCATTCAGTAAAATAAGTTAGAATAACTGTAACAATATGCGCACTTCAGTCCCAATTTAGTAGTAGTTTATATAATAACTTGCAACGTGAATATCCTTTGCCAAAAGTATTTCAACTTAAAGGAAAGCCACAACAGTCAAAATATATCAAGTCGTCGGCACTCTAATTACGCGGATAATTTACACTACAATTATGTTGTTTGATTGATGGTTGTTTGCAGAGGACTTCAGGAAGTGCCATTCCATCCGATTGATTACTTGTCAGTATCCACAGTGAATTATGCTTTTCCAGTTGGAAATGTGGATACGAGTCTCAAATAGGATGAGTAACGAGCTTCCTGGATCAAATTACTAGCCAGTATATCAGTCAAATATCAACCAGCCGATGAATGAATCACAGAGATACTGTACTTCAGTTCTATATAATGCATTGGTGGAGAAGTCAAAATAATAATTTCAACAAATACACTAGCAATAGTTACAGATATAAGTACAAAACTTGGGAAATGTGGTAGAGCATAACTCCATTATGGATAAGATTTTATTTTGATAAATCACACAGTGTGGTACAGTAATATTAACTGATGACGTTTCGAGCATAAACTAGTGCTCATAATCATATCAAGCACTAGTTACAAACTTAATCTAGGTAGAACTAAGCAACCACTCAGTGTTTGCAGTACTTCAAGATGTACACAGAGCAAATCGTAGCTACTCATACAAGGTGTGTATGTGTGTCATTGAAAAACAGTCTGTGTTATAAAATAGACCAACTGTTGTATTTACAATACTTTAAGCCCACAAAAGAAGTTATCGTCAAAAATTAACCCTGAACTGTTTGAATACAGATAATCCGGAGATTCGCATAGTATCGCTACAGCGATTGTGACCAAATAGTTTTCTATCAAGCTTTTGCAATTTCAGTGTGTTGACTATTTAATTCTGTTTTTATTTAGATGATGAGATCAAGAAAGAGATGGAAAGGCTACTCGCAATTGCGGATGCGAATAAACCTGTTGAGAAGGAAGAAACAGGTAGGATTGGTAATGCCACCAATAGTAGTATTACTAAAAATGATGTTATGAATAATGTCTGATACTTCAAAGTTATTCCTTAAAATAATGCTGTGGTATTCCTTGTTAAACTCAATATCATATCGCCTCAGAATTCAGTAATAACGTAGAAAGAATTGACGTTCTAAACTTTAGATGCTTGCAATGAATTTCAAATTACAAAACTGAATGAAAGCATGAAGGTGATAGGCAATAGGATTTATTTTGAGATAGTAGACACTTTGACTCACCTAAAACGATAATTCAAGCAAAGTATGATTATTATTAGATATTGGTCTTGATACATCCTTATTCTTTCTTGTCTTTCAAGTGACATCTAGCTAGCTTGATATTTTTGTCCAAAGCAACCATATAATCAGTCAAGGATGGGTGTATCCCATAGTCTTTGATAATCACTAATCATTTGGGTTCCAAAGGGAATGTGGGGCTTAAAGAGCACCGTCTTCTCAGCTGTCTTTTGTAGTTGGTCCAAAGATTACACATAAGCTTTCATTTTTTCCCAAATAATCTCCGTGTCACTCTAGGACCCATGGCCATCTGGGCATGTGATGTTAATCAGTGGAGTCCTTAACGTGTGTCCGATCCATCACATTCCGCATATGTGTTAGGCAAAAGATTCCAGGTTAGTTTGTTGCCAGAGTTTCTAGTTGCTTATCCTTTCAGGTAGGCCATCTGACCATCAGTATGGAGCCAAGACAGACATTGATGAAAGTCTGAAATTTGCTGGGAATGCCTTGAATGACGTGTGCGCCTAGCCTCTGGATTATGTAGAAGCACTGACTGGTTAGACATTAGTGCTGAAGACGCGAATTTTGTTGTGTATGCTGTGTGTAGTAGATGTCCACTCTGATTTCAGATTAATGAAGGTATGCTTTGTTTTTCTGATTCTGGCTCGCTTCAACCTCCTCATCTGTGCTGCCTACCTCAAAGACTAGATAAATTAAAATTTTTTGTAATAATATTCTACCGGTGCTTTCCAGTATTTCATTCACCATCTGAGTATAAGCAACAACAGGCCATTATGCAGAAAAATCTTCCATTTTGTCACAGTGTTATTTTTCAGGTTTAAAAACTATTCGAGAAACATCTATGCATGATACATGGTACTAAAATTACAATGAAATAATATTTTTTCTTCCATCTCAGATGAACCTGGATGGGAAACAGAAACTGAATCTGAAAGAGAAATAATTGTTGGTACAGTGAAGAGAGGTGAAAAGATTCAACGAGGTAGATTTCATTTTCCTCAGTTAATTCAATAGTGAAGTTTATGTGATAAATACCCTTCGGTATATTAGTAAAAATATGTTTCAGCGGTAATTTTTACAGGACGAAAGAAGAAATTCAATCGGCCTTAAGAGAATGAGGGGCCAGATACAGTCAAACTGATAATAACTGACTTCACTGCAATAAAGCTTAAGCTTTGGTTTTTTAGTATCAGTGTAGTTTCTTTTTACTGGGTGGATTTGCTAGCTTCACGCCCAACCACATCACTTTACCGGTCTCACTAGCAGGTATTCGGAGATCGCGTCGGTAGGGAATCGAACTCCTGACCATCTTTGTAGTGAACAAGTGTTCTACCAGTCAACCACTGAATCACTAGTGTGATACCACTTGATGTCAAGAAAAATATGTGTGTAGAGAACAGTACGGTCTCCACATATCAATTATTCCTCTAAATAAAATATATTTATGTGTTTTGAAGCCATAAAGTCACAAATCCCCACGAAAACCTACAATCTAAATGTCAGTCTACAAATCATTGATGGAGATGGATGGATTTTCTGGAGCAGTACTGAGAAGTCGTAGCCAGTGAGGTCATTCATGGTAAGGTGCATTGCACAGTCATCAAGGAAACTGGTTACGGATGGCGCTATATCTCGGACTGACAGAAGTCAGAATTCACGAGTCATTAAATTAATTTTTAGATGGCTGAATGGTCAACGAACTCGGCCTCATAAACTCATGATGTTGGGTAAGGCACCTGGTGGGTTCATGTGTGTGCATTACTGAACAGTCTCAAACTAGGACGGGACAGCCGTTCACTGCTCCATGGTATTTAATCGTCTTGAAGTGGTGATGGTTCTTGACGAAGTCTACACCGAAACAAAGACATCAGTTTTACAAATATTACTACTCTAGTGACTTTTGTCAAAGTTCATGTTGGGTGTCAACAAGCATCAACTTCACTCAGTAAGAGAGTATACTTAATGTTATATCAAGCAGCGATGCTTGCAGCTTCTTAACCGTGACTGAATAATCTTACTCTGCCTAAGAAATTAGTGCTATAAATTTTCCAAAAATGTTTACAAAACAGTAAGTATTTAGAAAGAGGAATATTGTTCATAAAATAAGGAGATTTGGGATTGTCTTTGACGTTTCGAAGAATGATGCAGAGGAGAGAAACAGCGATGAGCGCTTTTTAATTCCTCTTTATAAATGGTTTGAAAAACTCGTACCTTTGCATTTCAGAGTGACAACAGATTAGTCCTTTTGTATTCCTGGATTTTTCAAATCATTTTTCTCTTAAAATGTTTTCCAATGAATGAGAACTGTTATGCATTCTGGACGACAATGTCTCACAAGCGCTCTAATTCCGGTTTATTCAAGTGTTTCAAATCCTTGTGAGAAGGAAGTTGAAGTGGTTCTTTCTTCGAGTTGATGGGTCAAAACTTGTGGCATCTAATTCCAGCTGAGGTTGTCCTTAGTGCACATACAGTCCAGTCTGCACTTCCTTCTGGATATCTGTTGTTCGACGACAAGAAACGTTAGCTCGTTGGTGACTAGCTACAGGCTGAAGTAACCTGCAGTTCTATTGAGATGTCGTGACCAGTGAGATACACCATATCGGGCATGAGGACAAATACTCGCCGATGACATTACATGGCGGTGGTGCTGAAATCATGAACTAGTAGCAGTTAGAATTCATGGGTCATTAGATCGACCCCCAGTGGCTGAATTTTCTACGAGATTAGCTTGTCACCGGAAGGTCGTGAGATTGAACCCTAGTGGGTGTGTACGGCCGAAGAACCCCAAACGGAGAAGAAATAGATTCCCAGTACTCCCCAACTTCCCAAAGGTTCTCTACCTGATGTCAGCTCGTGATAGAACTGGAGAGAAGCATGTCACCCATATTTGGACTGTAAATGTTCACGCAATTGATAATTGCTTCTGGTATATTATCAGACTGATGTTAAATATATATTCTCTTAGTGTGATCTGAGATTACACTTACCCTATCTGGAAGTCAAAGTTATTGAGTATAATACCATCCTCTAGACAAAAGTTTAGAATAATGCGGTATGTTGGTTGTTTCATTCCTTTCAGGTGGTCCAAACGAACGCGTTATACTAAAGGAGAAAAAGCCATTCAGCAAGGATAAAGGTAGTTAAATTACCTAACTATATATAGTATTCTTTATTATTCACAAGCGGACTAAAGTGTAATTACTCACTTATCATATGAATTAATTAGTCTTAGAACATAGTATGTAATAGTGATGCTTGAAGAAGTCATTCAAGAATGATACATTCGTCTTATACTAGAGTGATTTTCATGCGGTACGAATGTGCTACGAACCACCTAAACTTGTCAGTAAATGAACAAATCTAAGAAGCTGATACACATATTTGATATATATGTTAAAACGTGATCGGCGGATTTATCTGATCAACGAATTTGCTTGAATATGTAGAATAAATGACCACTCAGTTTTGTAAGACAAGCTTCTGATGCAGTCACCAGCCTCTTTCATTACAAGTATCAGATGAAACAACAGATGCACAGAGAAGAAATGATCTACGGCAACATTCTTTCACCGATATTAGAGTAGACGGTTTCCAGAAACACTCAATCGAGAAGAGTAGTTAGCCGCGGAAAACATCCTTCTCAATTGAAAAGGATAAGCAGATGTTTCGTATTTCTGTACATGAGTATTTGTGAGATTGTAGACTCAAGAGCAGTAACAATTTAAAAGACGAAGTACAATTTTGATAAATGAACCCCACATCATAATATCAATAAATTAGCGCTCTATTCAATTAAACTGATCATTTATCATTTTTAACTTGTTCAGGTCAATCAGATTGGGAGATAACAGATGAAGACGAAAGAGAAGTATTCGTCAGAGGTCATTAATTGAGGAATTAATCAAGCAAGTCATATGCAAATCTCTTGTGTTCCATTCAGAATAACTTTATCAATATAATGTTTTCACAAGTGTTAACTTTACGAGTCATTTTTATTCAATATAGTGCCTGTCTATATTTTTGAGACTGAAAAGATGATATGGTCACTGAATTGAAAGTAACAGACAAACGTCATCATACTGATAAAGGGATAATTTATTGGTCTCAAGAGCAAATTACTATTCTTTGACTATTCTATTTGTACAGATTATTGGTGCAGTAAACATTCATCCAAATAGTTGATCCAAGTCGCCTGTGAAGACCAATATGAATTCAAACAATTTGCAATTATTTCATTCGATATACACTTGTCTGATGCTAGTTAGTGAGCGCTTACAGAACGAAATTTCGTGGAATTCTAGGGAAAATCATGATCAGTGGCGTCCACCTGATCGGCGGTGACGACAAATACTCACCAACCATTGAGTTGTGAATTAGTGATTGAATGGTCTACGAGCTCACATTGTCATTAGAAAGTTCTATATTCGAACCCCTGTAGTAGGTGGGTACTTCACAAGACTCACAAACTAGGACGAAACAAATGTGCTGTACTCCCTGAATTTCAATGCTTCTCTCACTGATATTAATCTGTGGTCAAACCTGAAAAAGTTAGTTGTGAAATAATTTGGATGTCCCCATAATTTATTCAGAACAAGAGTAATTTCAGGGGACAATTCACTTTCGATAAATTATTCTTCAGGTTCTGCAAATATGAATTTATTAACTTTAGCATACAATTCTACCAGTAAAGGCAAATCATAATCATAACAGAAAATTTATCCTGGTACAAGTACAAGATGGAATGATAGTCGTTAAATTTTGATCCACACTCAAGTCCATGTAAAATGTCCACTCATTAGGAACATGAAATTAAATAACTAAATATTGATGGAGTATTTATAATCAACAAAAGTATAGGTTTCAAAATGTGATGTTAGTCAGGGGGAGATTTCACGAAAACTACAAAGAAATTAACCACCAAATGTGTGATAAATATTTGCGATAATCATAAAATAATGGCACTGGTTAGATTTACACACAAAAGGGATTCATTCTCTGGTAATCCAGTTGATTGGGATGGTAAACACAGTAGGTGGATATATTTACTCTGGATGAGGCGGACAGATCTTCTATTACTCATTGGTATCACTTCACCGAATAGTAGGATTTGTAGTAGTGAGGATCAAGATAAATCGCCAGAAACATGATAGGTCACCGAAAACTTTCATCAAGATTTTATTTCCTCTTCTCATGACACCAACACTGTCGCTTCCCACTTGAATTCTACTCGAATGTGTGAAGTGTAATAACCTTGGAAGCTTTCCTCATTACATGGCCGCTATATCTCTATTTTCCTTTAGGCTTGAGTTTAACTGAGAATGGCAATGAATACATTAAAATTTCGATAAATAAATGAAAACAAAATTTGCAGCATAAAATCATAACATTCTTTTCCACAGGTTCTCCCTAGCTGCAGACTACCTGAAATTACAATGGATATAGGTGACAATAACTTGAACAAAATGCTTAATGAACATTAATTCATAAAACATTTATGCATTTTGTCAAATAATTCCTTCTACTTTTACAGAGAATACAAAAAGAAAGCACTGAACAATCTTCCGAAAATATGCACAAACGACTGCGGAAATAAATATAGATATATAACTATAAAGTGTTTTATCAAAACTAATCAGCCATCTAATGGTTTGAATTTTCGCCATCTCCCGCGTTGTATTTCAAATTTTTACTTGTTATTCAATTTATTAGGTGATTCAGTGTTACAAATCCAGCATCGTTTTGATTTAGACTCAAATTGCATGCCAAAACAGGGTTATGGTATTTATGTTCTGTGTATCGTTTCATTCTAGTTAACGTAACTCATCTCTAATTGGAACTGTCCTTCAACCACTAGTTATCATTCTGCATATTTTACATGTTTTTCATTCACTTAATTATTTGTAATCTTATTGCATTAAATTTCTAATTCGTGAACAAATGAGACAACTTTTTCATGACTTTTATAATTCTGATTCTACTGAAATTAAGGAAGCACCTAGTGCTATAAAAAGAGAAGTATAGACCTGAAGTAGTAGAATACGATTCCGGTAAACATGAAATTAACACGAGAATAGGGAATGTATGTAAATCGGATTTCCATTTCAGCTCCCAAATCGCAAGGAGAAATATGAAATTATAAGAACAGATGAAAGCATGAAGATGTAATCACATTGACAATTACATACCACATCTAATCCAGTTTTTGAAGTTAATCACTATTCTTTTGAGTTCCGAGTGAAACATAGGACTTCTCGATTACTTGTAACTTATTGGATTACAAGAGCTAGTTTGTAGGGAATTGATTTCATCTGCTTCAGGTGTGATCAAAAATTAACGTCAGCTAGAGAACTATTATTAGCCGTTGCCTACAAATCTTAGAGTTTATGTGACACTAGACACAGGTCGTCCGCGAAGTCCAAATCTTTCAAAGTCTTCATTTTGGCCAGTGTGTCTCTATCTTATCACTCTCCTCTGCGATAATAAGTAGCCTTGAATTACTCCTGTCTTCACTCTAAAAGCTTCGTGAATCCCTTGGCGTACGGAATCACCATACTGCTGTTGAATGTGATCCAGATGGGTCTACTGCTCTGCATTCGACATTGATGAAGTAGCTTCCAAGATGCTTCACGGTAGATGCTACTGAAAGCCTCTTCGAAGTCGATGAATCTGAGGAAGAGATTTCAGTATCATTTTATGCTCTGTTACATGACGATAGGTAGCGCTACAACTCGGTCTGCACACTATTTTTTTCTCCTGAAACCAAATTGTTCCGGGCGTTGTCTTGTATCCAGAACGTCTTTTAGACCCTCTATCATGATGCGGCTTAATATTTTGCTTTGTGTGGATTGTTTCACTGAATGATGCGAATAAAGTGCAAAGGAAGGCTGATCATACGAGTCTTATTGACGATAATAAATATAAACTATTAGTGTGAAAGCATAGTTTCACAATCGATATAGGTATCCGAAATATAGTCGAAGCGTAAGGCAGAATTAACTGAATTAGCAAGTTTCAGGAGATGGCCGATGGGTTGTCTTACACATTTAATCCTGTACTCTATTATGTAGTATACTGCCTCATAAACACACTAATGTAGGCAAAGAAACTAAATGAAATAGAGCGTTGTGGAGGTAAACAATTGATAAGTGCCATTAGAAAAACTTACGATATTTTGAAGTGCATGATGGCTAGATGGTGTAAATTGAACAAATTGAGAGTGACTATTTGCATCAGCCAATTTCGCACTTACCGTCGAATGGTAAGCCCCTGTTGACATACCGAATACCAGTACGGAATCTTCGACGGTGCCTAAGGTGAGTGGTGACTAGCATCAGAAACCAGAATGAGCATTTCGACCCGTTAGAAATTCGTCATTCAGATGTATTCACAGCACTTACTGTTTGTACCTACTGAGATTCGAGCCAAGTAACAATCGTAGCGAATGTTAAAGCGTTGCTTAAGAGACCACTTGAAGCACTCTTTGCACGATAGGCATTAGTCATTGACTTCAACAGTGCACCCACGCATCAATGCGCTCGAGGAGATAAAGCTTTGTCGTTTGAAACAATGGTCACTGGATTAGAGTCTCAATTGGAAAATTAGCACTCACTGAGAGTTACGGGTACAGAAAGCTGACGAGCGCTAAGTAGGATAATATGCATATCCTGGATTCCAGGGCAAGTCATCATCCACCAAATTGAAAATGAACTAAAACATTGTCCAAAAGAACAGTTAACAATTAGATGTGAATTTCGATTGAAGTGTAAATATGTGCAGTAGTAAGCACACATCACAAAGGAATGTTAGACATGCGTCAGACAAACCAAGAGGCGATGCACAAGAAGCTATAACAAGTACAATACTTGTGAACTGTTTGCTTTCTGAAGACAGTGTTATTCAGAAAAATATAAGTGTTGAGTTACAAACTTTGAGAAATTCGACAAGGCAGTTACAAAACGTAATTTATGCAAGTCGTGTTATCTGTTTGCCGAACACATTGAGAAAGATCTGATCACATGGGTGCCTGTCACGGGAATTTATACGAAAGGAACGAAGTGTTAAGGTGTCAGTAAATAGATATATGTCAAGTTACAGTGGATAAATTGATGGTCTAAATAAAAATGGAGACCGATACAAAACGGGAAGGAGAGACAAAGTGGTCAACTGTACAATATTATTACGGTCGACAAAGAACTGGAAAACGTTTGCACAACACTCTTAAATTATTGATAATCTCTAAAACGTATTGAATAAAAATTAGAAAGAGACCGCTCATATCCGAAACATAGTGCCAACGAGATTGTTTATCAGCTGGGTATCTAAATATGATACCATAACTGAAGTGTTTAAAGTCGTCTATCTAGGTGCATCAAACGCTCATTTCAAGCTGCTGGTGACACTCATTATTCTCCGGGCAAAGCATGATTCAATAATCCACTCCTATGTGCATTTACTCACTCACATGCTCCTAGTGAGCTGATTACATTGAAAGTTATAAACGTAATCTCCGGAAATGAGTTTGGCTGTTGAAAGCAATCATAGGATGACGATGTCTTCGATTAATGAATACCTACTCGAGTCAGGTGATTCAGTCCTACGTGATATGTGCTTTGAAGGTATCCACAGAGCCAAATTCAATCACTCTATAAGTATAATTTTCTCCACATATGTACAGCCGATTCACCAGCTAAACATGGATAAAAACCAACTATGCATTCAGAAATGTTTTGTTATACACTTATTCTTACCATGGTCATTCCTTGGTTATTCTTTTCATTTTATTCTAGTTTACCATTTGAATTCATTCCAGTCCACTTCATCTGCACTTTTATTGGTAGCTGTTTTGACAACACTTGACCTGCTTTTGGCGACTCTGAAGTATAGCACCCCAAAACTAGGCTACCTAGTGAACGTACCAACGACTTTGAGCAGCCATTCAGATGGGTCCATACTATGTAGTCAGATTTATGGATGCTGTACACAAATTACTCAGACCTGTAGACACCTTCTATTTGAGATTTGTATATTACATTTACTATTTTGTGATCAATATAGTATCGTATTTTAGATGAATCCTGTGTTTTAGGATTTTCACGCGTCTTTCAAAGTGATAATCACTGGATTATCGTCCCGAATTTCTTTTGCAATAAATTCATAACATATAGCCAACTGTTTTCTCAGGGGACATTCACAATGTGGTGAATGATGCGGACGAATTCTTGAGTCCTTCCAATGGGACTCACAAAAATTCCATTGAAAGTTGCTGCAGTCACCTAGAAAGGAGGATCAAAGCAGTGAATATGTCAAGAAACACAATGATTTGCAGTTATCTCGATGAATTTATGTACAAAAATTGCTATAACCTGGCTATTACTATTATTTCTTCTAATTCCTAGAGGAACATGCGGTTTCACTCGCGCGTCTTGCAGATTTGCTGCACAATCGGTTCCTGGTTGTTTCGCTCCCAGAGATCTCTGTTGCTGATCTTTTCTGGCCGGCCATCTGATCTTGAGTATTGAGCGAAGACAACTGTTAATGAATCGGTGTAGTTTGTTTGAGATGCTGTTTATGACGCGCAGAGCTAGTCTCTTATCCGTATGCTAAGTAGCACTGACTTCGCATTGGAGTTGAAAATTCGTATCTTATTTTTGATGCTGAGTGCTGTTGACCTCTACACAGACTTGAGAGTAGTTAAAGCTTGCCTTGCTTTTCCGATTCTTGCTTTGATATCCTCGCCAGTTCCGTCTGCCTGTAGTTGAAACGATGCTTCCCAGGAAGGTAGGTAAAAGAGGTTGTTTTTTTCAGGTTCCTCCCATTTATGCTGATTGTTGTCTGTCTGTTGTTGTTGTTCTTGTTCAGGAATCTTCATCACCTCTGTCTACTCTATGTTCACCTGAAGTCCTATTTGTGAATCTTCTTCTGTCAACTTGTTGCTTTTCGCTTGCATATCTCCCAGTTTGTGGGAAATCAAACATATATCATCAGGAAAGTCGAGATTCTCGAATTATTTTGTGTGAGTCCATTTAATGCCTTTTTCCTCGTTACCCGCTGTTTGTCGCATTATCCAATCTACTGCAATCAAGAAAATCATTGGCGATAGCAGGCAGCCAGGCTTGTCTTACGCCTGTCCTCACTTCGAAGGATTCCGTAAGTTTCCCGTTGTGGAATACTTGGCATGCAGCACTGTCGTACAACTGTTGGATGAGATGTATAATTGTCGGTAGCACCCCGTAGCGGCGTATTAGTTTCCAAATTACCTCTCGATTGACGCTGTCAAAGGCCTTTTCAAAGTCGATGAAGTTGAGATAAAGAGGTGACTGCCATTCCAAGCTCTGTTCAGTGATGATCCGTAGTGTGGCGATTTGATCAATACGTGACTTGTTTCTCCTGAATTCAGCCTGTTCTGGTCGAAGCTAATCATCCAGGGCTTGTATGATTCTCTCCAGGATGATGCGGCTTAGTATTTTGCTTGGGATGGACTGGAGCATAATTCCGCGCCAGTTCTTGCATTGACTTAAGTCTCCTTTCTTTGGTAGTTTCAATAGGTATCCTTCCTCAGGTACTTTGCCTTCTTTCCACACCTCCAGTAGTGGTGTCATCAAGTCCGCTGTTGTCTCTGAGTTCATTTTCAATTCTTCTGCTGGGATCCCATCTGGTCCTGCTGCTTTTCCAGCTTTTAGCATCTTGACTGCCTTCAGGAGTTCTGTTCTCTTAGGGCAGTTGGTGTTCACTGGTAGTTCTGATTGCGTTGTTTGTATTAACTGGTGAGTTGTAGGTGGCGGTCGATTTAGAAGTCTTTTGAAGTGTTCAGCCCGGTGTTTCCTTTGCTCCACCTCTTTGGTGATTGACTTTCCATTGTCATCCTTCACTGGCTTAATTTATGTCAAACTTTTGCCCGAAAGGTACCCAGTTGTTTGGTAGAGTGTTGCTAGGTCTCCTTTGCCTGCAGGTTGTTCGGCTTCACTTGCCATGGCTTCATAATACTTTCTTTTGTCTTCCCTGGCACTCTTCTTTACTGTTTCGTTCAGTGTATTGTAGCTTGCATTCAAATCCTGTATTTGTTTCACCATCCTTCTATCTTCTATTAGTCTCCATGTGTCCGTAGTGAGCCACTGTTTGTCCTGTCTCTTCTTTCTGCCTAAAACTTCCATGCTGGTTTGACTCCACACTGTTTTCAAGTTGTCCCAGTGCTTTTCGACGCTGACATCTTTGCTGGTGTTGATTTGTGTCTGCTCCTCTTCTTACTTTCGTGTCCAGGAGGCTACGCCTCCACTTCCTTGAGATTGAGATGCAGTCAATTTGGTTTTTGGTTCGCCCATCTGGTGACACCCATGTAGCCTTGTGGGTAGCCTTGTGTTTGTATACGCTGCAGCCAATCACTATTTCATTGAAGGTGCGGAAGTCGGCGAAGAGTTCTCCGTTTTCATTCATTTCTCCGAGACAGAGCCTCTCTACCCATGATGAGTTCCCTTCCTGTGTTGTCTGGTCCCATTTTGGCGTCCATGTCTCCCATTAGTATTTTAATGTCACCGACTGGGGTATTGTCCATTGTTGCCTGTAGTTGTCTGTAGAATTCTTCTTTTTTTTCGAAATCTGCGTTGTTTTTGGGTGCATAGCATTGTATAACTGACACTTTCCTTCCTTTGGAGTTGAATCTGGCGGTGATTATCCTGGGCGAGATCGCCTCCCATTGCATCAGTGCCTTCGTCGGGGTTGGTGACATCATGATAGCCTCGCCCTCGGTGTGCATGCTGTTGTCTTCTCGGTGACTGAAGTAGATCACTGACTCACCCGTTGACAACTTGGTGAGTCCATTCCCGTTCCATCTGCTTTCACATATTCCCAGTACTTGAATTCTGTATCTTTTCATCTCGTTTGCAATGTCGGAAGCTTTACCGATCCCGTACATGGTGCGGACGTTCCATGTCCCCACACAGACTGTTTCTTTTGGCGCAAGGAGATTCATCGTGCTGAAGTTTCTGCAGCATTTTTGTTTGCAGAGTGGGGTTGCTAGCCTCACGACTGAGAAGGGGATTAATACATTAAAATATAGTTTACAGAGAAGCAACCCTGTGGGTTGCCTCTTTTAAAAAACCAGAAAAACAAGGAATAAAACAATCAGAACAACACCAGCAAAAGGAGAATAATTCACAACAGGAAGGGCAACAAGCGACAACAACAATAATAAAGCAAAACGTAAACAGGAGTATTACAGCAAGATAAAAATAGCAAAAATGATACCAAAATCATAGACTCACTGACTTGACCCAACGTGAACATGTTAACCCATCAATATATACAATTATAGATATTAGTTAGTGTTAGACACACAAAGTGCCAAGCAGATAGTTATATGTAGTATCAGTCAACAAGATTATATCCACAGAATCAGTGTTTGATAGGCAAATAATTGCAATAATTTTGCAAATTCTTGATACAAAATTCCACAGAAATAAAAGTTTTAAATAAGAAACTGGAAGGTTTTATTGGAACATATACCAGAAAGTTATTCCATGTAATTATTTATGGCATTGCTTTACTCATACACAAACGCTTTCTTCAAATTACTCACTTTTACTCTGGGCGTATCTGATTCATTGGTAACGGTTTGTCAAGGACTTCATCAGGTGGTTTCGTTTCGCGCTGTTATAGCTTACAGTCGCCCGATACGTCAGCTCCCTGGTTTCCCAAGTACACTCTACTTAAACGGACAAAGTTAAACTTAATGCACCAGTATGCACCAGCGGACAAATGACCTAGAACGCATTAACCAATTGATAAAGACGATTTTTGAGAATAAAATATGTATATTCATGGGAACAACGAATCGAAAGTCATGGAACTTTTCCTGACGTGTGACAAAAGCAACCTCCCACTTTTGCATTGAAGTGTAATTTAACCATATTCTTTGCATGTAAATATCTAGGTCTTCTAATCCTAACAATAACCCTCATATTGCCTTAACATAAGGATAACGTGAAAATATCCCCAAACTAACCGTAATCTTTTGATTCGTGAATAATCCCCATCCACCTATTAATAGAATTGAAACACGTAGACAATTCGCTGAACTGTCTGGTTTTCACCAACCTGAATCTAACTTCAACCAACCAAATCTACAGATATTCGTAGATTTTCATGTACATTATTACTAGCGTTATTGTCAGCAGCGATGCAACGTTTCATAACTGGTTGTTTTCTTGCTGAAGGTTATTCTCTACTGCTTGTGAACACTTCTTAAAACATTATAGGTTAAGCCGTATATCTGCGAATCGCTTTCGCACACGCTAAGTTTGAAGTGATTGTTTGGTGACTTCCTCAAAGTTAAGCCTTGCTATTGCTTATTCTCATGACTCTGATTACGGACGTGGACATTGATGTAAATTTTTGTCTATATTTTCAGGTCACAGACATTTCTCACCACAATATAACACTTCATTTGGCATATTTTATTCACGATTACGATATTGTTCACAATTTCTCACTAGCTCACTGAGTGTTTCAAGGCCATTGGTGCGGTTGCACTTCATTGGTACATACTGCTGCTTAAGGTTTAACTGTGTCCTTAATCAAGAAAACACAATGACATGACATGGCATTATGTTAAACAGTATCCTTATGAGTATATAAGTCAGTTTACCAAAGAAAACAATTATATGCACATACATATCTGGTCAAGGATGTAGGCGTAAGCGAAAATATCTAGACTCATCTTGAACACCATCCTACCATAAACATGTGACATCTGGTTGTTTTCATCTGACCGCATATCAGAACTATTCCTATCACATGTGTTAAATGCATATTCGATGAACAAAGATTCAATAGTCAACCTATCTCTTCATCAAGATATACTACATTTTAATAATAATGGCTGCGTTCCACCCTATTGTGTGGTTGTGTGTTAATATGCACACTGCAACTACCGTGTTTTGATTTGCAAATAAGTCATCCTCTCAAGGTCAGTCATTCTATATTTAGCTACACTGACCACCGTCTTTACATTTCAGCTCAAAATAAATTTGAAAACAGAAGTTATATCAGTCGGAACACGAATATCCTCAGTCGTAGAAGATATCTTCATGGGTCGCTGAGTAAATATAATTATGTATATATTTACATACAGTCCTACTCCAAAAGATATGGAGATGTCATACGGTTGACATTTTCACAATAATTTGACTTCAAGCAAGCAGTTAACCGCATTCATCATATATTCCATTGCAAGCATCATCTTTAAATACAACCTTTCCATATATATTCTTAGAATAAATGAGAGTAAGCAAATTAAACTATATGCTAGTACTGCTAAATACAATCACTTTGCTAAACGTTACGTAGCATGCATTCTGTGCGAAAACCAGAAATTTTCAAGTATTGGTTTTGTAGGGATTTTGTTTGATTGCGTGGAGGATTTCATCATGAGCTGACATCAGTTAGAGAACCACTGGAAAACCTGGGAGTACTGGACAGCTGTTTCGTCCTAGTTTGGGACTCATCAGCAGTACGCACCCACCGGGATTCGAACCCAGGACCTTCTGGTTACAAGGCGAGCTCGCAGACCATTGAGCCACTGGGAGCCGAAGGTCCTGGGTTCGAATCCCGGTGGGTGCGTACTGCTGATGAGTCCCAAACTAGGACGAAACAGCTGTCCAGTACTCCCAGGTTTTCCAGTGGTTCTCTAACTGATGTCAGCTCATGATGAAATCCTCCACGCAATCAAACAAAATCCCTACAAAACCAATACTTGAAAATTAATCTAATGCTCACTAGTGACTGGCCCTATTCAGGCAGTTAACCTGGGGTTCTAGTGGGAAGCCGTGACCAGTAGGGTACAGCAGGTTGGAGATGAGGCAGTAACTCATCTAAGAAGGCATTGCGAAATGGTCGCGCTATGTCGTGAATTGGCAGAAGTTAGAATTCAAAGACCATTGGATCGGGTCCCAGTGGCTCAATGGTCTACGAGCTCGCCTTGTAACCAGAAGGTCCTGGGTTCGAATCCCGGTGGGTGCGTACTGCTGATGAGTCCCAAACTAGGACGAAACCAGAAATGTCAAATGGCAAAACAGTTCATGTCACATATACAGAATAATTCATAGGATGAATAGAACTTGGTTGAGGTGTACAATTATATGATTAGTAGGCAAATAGAATAAAAATAGAAACGTTACGTAATACTGTGTGAAATGTGATAGCATAGAATTTAACGTTGTAAAACAGAATTGATTTCGAATGACAAGTGGAGCAAGCCTAATAATACCGGAGACAGTTCAAAGTGAGAATAGTGATAGTGACAATTGACGTAACAAAGAATGAGTATAAAAATCGAATAAATGGAGGATGTCGTGAATTGCCAGAAGTTAGAATTCAAGAATTGTGTCCCAGTGGCTCAATGATCTACGAGCCTGTCTTGTAACCGGAATGTCCTCGGTTCGAATACCGGTAGGTGCGTACTGTGAAGAGTCCAAAACTCGGACGAAACAGCTGTCCAGTACACCCAGGTTTTCCAGTGGTTCTCTAACTGATGTCAGCTCATGATGAAATCCTCCATGCATTCAAACGAAATCCCTACAAACCAGTACTTGAAAAATCGAATAGACAAAAAGAAAAAAGTGGTAGAGCCAAATATGATTAGTGATTACCATATTTCAGCATAGACGGATTAAGACCATGAGAGTAGTAGGAGTTGAACGAACGTTTTCTTTATACCAAGTTCTGGCTTTTCCGTTTTGATGGTCAAAGCTTCATCATTGTAGATGAGCCGGATACGTAGTGATTTGGGCAGATTGTTCGTCACCTTGTAGATGACTCTAAAGGCGGAGGCTGTAAAGATAGAGTGATCATTATCGACCAGATTTTGAATGGTAGCACTTCTTATTGCTCCACTTTCACATCTACTTAACCACACAGGATATTGTTCTTGCAACCTGTTGGGCAAAACTCCAGTCGAACTACCGATATACATAGCTCCACACGAGCAGTTCACTTGATAAACGCACAAACAGTTGGTCAACTGCGGGATCTTGCCCTTCAGTTTATTGAACATTAGTGGTCAACTGGTAAACGCTGTACAACTAACACATCAGCAAATAAATAACTATATGTTTCCAGCAACCAATTAAATAATTTCATTTATTCTACGTGTACTTTGTAAGACATTTGTGTATGAGATAAATTCGTCACACTATGAAGTGTTTGGAACTCAGTGTTGTCGTGAGTGCTCGATTATCTAAGTAGTGTGGGCTGGGAAAACTACCTGAAGGAACTTCTTCTCAGATGCACGTTCAATATCCAGTTCAAATTCAACAATGGGGTGGCCGTGGGGTAACTTCTCGGTCCACTCATAGCCGACTGCTTCATGGCGAGTCTTGAAAACAACATTCTGAATCCCTTGATAAGTCAACTACACTTATACAAGAGATACGTAGATGACACTTTTATAATCTGTGATGAAAATTATGATTTAGATTCTCTCCTCAAAACCTTCAACGCAGCGCATCCATCAATAAGTTTCACCTTAGAACGAGAATCGAACAACACATTTCCATTCCTTGATGTACTACTCACCAGACGACACGACTGTACGATCCAAAGATCAATATACCGCAAGCCAACATGAACTGGACAGTTTATCAACTTCCAGAGCTTTGTCCCACTAATTCGAAAGAGAAACCTGGTACGTACGTTGTGTTCAAGGACTAGAAAAATCTGCTGGGAAGACATGGTAGAGAAAGAATTAAATTTATTACGTAAAAACCTACTAGACAGTGGGTCTCCACCAAGATTTATTGACAAAACGTGAAGGAGAAGCCTCCGATGTCAAACATCGCAACAGTTCGTTTGAAGACTCTCTTCATGAACCTAGAATCCAAAGGTGATGTCGCAGTGGAAATTCTCAGAAACCGCCTTTCTAAATGTCTGAAGCCACTCTACGTATCATATTCTCCTGCGGACAGTTAATTCAGCCTAAGGCTAAGGACAAGATACCGCTTTTGGCCACTTCAGTGTGTATCTATCACTTTACTTGCTCGTGTGGAGCAAAGTATATCGGCCGTACGCAACGTCAAGTCCACAAACGTATTCTGGAACACTCCCCAGCTTGGTTATCCAGAGGAGAAAAGAAGAATAGCAACAGCTCGATCCTCGAACACCTTGTCATCTCTGGACATAGAGCACCCCCACATGAATGCTTCATAGTGTTACACAGAGTCCCTCAATATCGTACAAAGGGACTTTGAATACGCCATCTGTATATAGATGAAGCATTAGCTATTCGGGATCTGAAACCGGACCTATGCATCCAAAAGCGATACATACATTCTCTTGCCCTGCCATGGCCAGAGTAAAGTTCTTACCACAATTTTGCCTCTTTCCTTTATTATGTAAGTTCACTATTATTATTTTATGTTATTAATACTTTTATTATCATTATTATTCCCATCATCCACATTTTATTACCACTCTATTACTGTTTATTAATAACATTGCTTTCCATACATATTTTATACAAAAACACTTTATAGCATTTCCACTAGTTCCTGTCCATTTTACACGAGCTTACTGATGATCCATTATCTCACACTTATTACGTCATGCCAACTTCTGTCTCCTTTCAAACTTACAATTATTCATCAATTCTTACACCTTACCTTATGTAATACAATATTCCGAGGACAGAAATTTACCAGTATCTGATTGGTTTAAAGAGTTCCTTGTTAATTAAAATTACGATTGTAGAGCTCATGAAAATGAATCGTAGAAAAGTAAATTTTCTTCGCAGTTTGCGCCTTTTTCTTATGACTCAATATGGGAATATTTCGTTCAAACAGATAGCTGTCGTATACATTGATGCTGTAGCCTAAAAATGTGGCGTTATTACAGCGAAATTTGCCAATAATTCGACAAAATTTTCTATATTTGGCTTACATTACCTATATTAGTTAATATAATTAATAATGAGTTGATATCTCATTAAAGCTATCAATTTTCGAGTATTTTAATCAATTATATGAATTCTTATTGGACATAATTTTACTTTAAATTCAACGGAGTTTCGGGTAGTAATCATTGGGTGGAATTCACTTTGAAATACTGTGACAATGGAGTACAAGAGAGTAAGTGCTTCATTGATGTAAAACAGTACCTAATTAACCTTCTTTCTTTCTTTCATTCATTTTCACTTTAGTTAAGCGTACTCATTTTCGTTATGCTTGCTGTATATTCGTTTGGCGTGTCCGATGTACAAGGTAAGTGTTTCAACGTTGAATATGTCTAATTTACCGAAGTCAAATGAATAATAAGACGGAGATACTGTACACCACCTAAATCGCCATTATCACAAGGTGCCAATTTAGATAACAGGAACAACTAACACTTCGAGCATTCTAGGGAATTTTATTTTTAGTTCTTGTGCTGATGGGTCTTTCAATTTTGAAGCCTTAGTTTCCTTCTCAAATATAGTCTAGATGTGATCTGCGAAGGTGCATAAATACTTCTTAACTTAAGCATCCATGAAGCGTAATAACACCGAAAGCACTCACCATGAGCAGGTGGTTTTCTCCAATATTTTGAGGAATTGTCGCCTCCCATGTATTCGAATGGATCAGGTTAGATGTAGATTATTGTTTTGATTCCCCTGGATTCCGAGTGGAACATAGGCCTCCACCAACACTTCTCTATTTCTCTCTGTTTTCTGAAGACTATTTTAGCTAGCTCTGCGACTGTCTGCACGCCATAGTTCCTTGTCGCTTATCCTCTCAGGCCTGCCATCTATCTTAGGTGTGTGGCGAAGACAGGTGTTGGTAAAATAAAGACTATGACTTATAAGAAGTAGTCTGAGACTACAAGAACTGTGATATCATAAGTTATTCGTGAAGAAATAGAAATAGAATTACAAGTGTTTTATGATCACTTGTACTTTATTCAAGTAGTTTTCAAAGTATACTGTATTCAAAGAAAGAAAGAAATAAAATCATAAACAGGATGTTTAACAGACAATCCGACCGCATAATTCAAATGACAAATCTGAAAAATAACTTGCTTACACATTTGAGTTGATTACTTCAAGCAGATGGCAGTCATTTTAGCAGTGAGACGTTGTATGTGGAAACATCCATGGATAGCATTCACTGCATACTGGTAATTCTTCAGTGAAATACTTGTGTTTCGTGAGCAGGTGGTTTAGCAGTAGAATACTTGTCAACCACGCACTTTATCTGGAGTTCGATTCCTGGTCACTGGCTCACTCGCAAACCTCGCTTAGTCGGCAGTAAACTCATTAAAGATGGAAGGTTGGTAGTAAGTAAAAGAAAAAGACTACTGCTACTGAAACTTCAAGGCTTAAAGCTTACAGCCCTATACTTCATTCGAAATTTAAAGGAATAAGGTGAATAGTATCTGTGTTTTGTCATAACACTAGAAAATATCTTCATCGGCCGTATATTTCTCTCTGTCTTTCTTATTATTATAGCCAAGAAGAAGGTTGGGAAACGATGTTGTAAAACTCAGAAAGGTAAGTCCGCTACTTTTTAAATTTCACTATTCGTTTTGCTCACTTATTAAATCACTGATCCCTAATCATTTTCTATTGAGATTGATTTCAACACTGTCTATGCTGACTGCACCAGTCATAAAATCTAGGATTACAAAATACCACTTGAAGACAGCCATTATTACTAGGACGGAACTCTTCGCAATAATTCCACATACATATGAAATGTCTTCAATTTTAAACTAGTCTACTTCAGTGTTTAACTGTCGCATTTTAATATTCCAGAGTGTTTATTTTTATACTTTTTCGTCTGCTTCACTTAGATTCACTTTCTAAGCTTCTATTCTCATACTTCTATTTATTTCCTTTTCCTTTTTCTACTAAATACAGTCACTAATAAGTGTGTTCCGAGTGTTCCTTTCCTCCAAAGAAACTGAAAAGCAAGGTCATTATAATTGTAGACAGAAGCAGAGGTGATATCCGTTTAGAACAACTTAGAGAAACGTTTACATTAGCCATCTTGAGTAGGACGTAGGAGGTTACTTGTCAATCAGTTCACAACAGCGGTTAAAAGCTGCTTTCATTGGGCGGTGGTTCAACGACAGTCCATTGGTCAACCAAGCAAGTGGTCAGTGATCCGATACCTGGCCAACGCGCTCTCAAACCCAGCTTAGCTGTTAGTAAGCCTCGTAAAGAAGAAGAGTTTGGAATGAGGATAGCAAATTCACTCAGTAAAAGCACCGCTGTTGTTGTAAATTCAAAGCTCTAGCTTCAAGCTTTATGTTTCACTAGGAACGCAAAGGAATTAAACACAGTAAAACTGTCAGTAAGTATCCAGACAAAGAAATGAACGTCTTGTACTCAGTTTCTGGATAATCATCAGTGCAAACCAATGTATTCATTGGCAAGTATTCCATCAAAGCTAATTCATTCAACTTCAGGTTCTGTTAATTCTGCTCACTTAACAACCTTTCTGCATCTATTAGTTTTTCACAGAAATGACTAATGCAGCTAGGCTTTAATGACTGTACCACTGAATATTGTACATTCGCTGTTGAACCACTGGTTTTAAATCCAGAAAGTCACGCCCTCTTCATCCATTTCTTCAAAATGTCATCGTGTAAAACATTTCCACAGATATATATTTTCAAATGAACATTGTAACTACTAAATTCCTTTTCCATAGGGATTTCCACACATTTAAGATGTACTTGCTGACAGCTGTGCAGTCGCATTTCACCTAACTGACTCAATATGTCAGAACAACTTATTTGTTGATTTCCGAAAATCTACTAGAAAAGTTAGCACCACATGACTGGCAGCTTCGTATGATTGATGTGATTCTTCTGGCCAATACAAATTGTCAGATCTTACATCATGACTAGGTGTAAGGTTGTATGTGCACTTATTTGATGAGCACCTTAAATAAATAACTAATCTTCGTCAATTTTCACAAATGTTATCAGCAGTCAGTATTCCAGTGACTTCTGAAGCCCAACGTTTTAAGTGTCCGATTGAGTGCATCTGACTTATGATGACGTTTCTCAGTGTTAACACGATAAAATAACTGAAGGTTAAGTGCCAATACTTACAGGGCTAGTTAGCTCTCAACACCTCTAACACATTGTTATTATTATTCGTTTATTGGATTCCAAAATGGAACATAAGACTTCCACAACACATCTCCATTTCACCATGTTCTCATGTGTGTTTCCTAGCTCACCACACGATTGCCTAAAGGCTTACTTTCTTCTTCACATCATCTAGTCCAACAACATAATCGACTCACATCCTACTTGTCACCTCTCATTCAGATTATGCTCGGGAAGCTGCATGGCTTTAAATGTCAGAAAATGATCTCCTCCGAATTTCTCCAATATATCTGCATTTCCTTCAGAATATTTTTCGGATATATGTTGTCAGTTGGTTCAACACCAGAGTCCTTTGTAGCTTATCCTCTCTGTTCGGCCATCTGACTTTCAGGATGGAGCGAAGTCAGGTGCTGATAAAAGTCTACAACATGTCAGAAATTATTTCGGTGATGCAATATGTTGCGGAAGCATATGGAATCACTGCATTGACGTCAATGTTGAAAATTCGAATCTTGCTTCCTGTTGTGAATGCTGTAGATCTCAACGCTTATTTCAGAGTATTGAACACATGTCTTGCTTTCGTCACCACAACCCAGCTGGTCTTGATTTCTTCGTAATTGAAAGATCCTCTCTAATAAAATGAAGGGAATGTCTTCCATTGGATGCATGCTTGCTACTTATTTCCTTAATTCAGAACTATAATCAACTTTTGCAATATAATTAATAGGCTAACAGGTGATCTATGATAATCACTCAAGTGGTAATAGAATTAGATTTTCAAGTGTCTGCTGCAATTATTTGACTCATGATTTTATCTTTATTTAAGAATTATTGTATCTCATCCTTGTAATGAGTTCCACATTTCTTATTCGCTTCGTTACCTCAATAAAATATTTTGTTTGATGTAGATAACGAAGACTGGGAGAGTTCTTGCTACACCAATGTAATTGACACTAGCCTGAAACGATTCCTATCTGACTACAAAGGTAAACTAAAATTATATCAATATATTTTTTGAAATTGGCGTATTAATGCACACCTATATATACTCACTTGATTCGGGGATCAATCCCCAGTCATTGACGCACTCTGAACCAGATAGCAAGGAATGTTAAAAGGGACACAGTCATAAGTTTACTGAATCGCAGAATGGCATCTTATCAGCATAATGAGTGTATACTGCCTAAGGTTTTCCGGTAAATCAATCTTAAACAGAAGGAATTTAGTCTTCAATACTGAATACGCCTCTGTTGTAGAAATTAGAAGTCCAGAGATTTATGGTTATTTCTGCAGAGATACGAATTTTTAGTACTCCCTGATTTACTATTTCGTCATCAAACCTGTAGCGAATCAAACTCCAACAACCCAACACCTGATACAATTGAATTCTGATGAAGTTTCTTGATACTTTGTGATTTGAACACTACACGATTTATGATATATCAGATACTTCAACTCTCTACGATGAATTATAATATCTGAATTTGAATAAGAAAAATTCCTTCTTAGTTATTCGAATTTACAAGTACAAGTAAAGTGGTACAGTATATAGTGAGAGTCCCCGAGATCGTTTAGTATAGTGTTATATATTTGCCCACTATTTGAGATAACGTTTCCGTTGCATACTACAAACGGTTAAATTTCATTCAGCAAAATAAGTTAGAATAACTGTAACAATATGCGCACTTCAGTCCCAATTTAGTAGTAGTTTATATAATAACTTGCAACGTGAATATCCTTTGCCAAAAGTATTTTAACCTAAAGGAAAGCCACAATAGTCAAAATATATCAAGTCGTCGGCACTCTAATTACGCGGATAATTTACACTACAATTATGTTGTTTGATTGATGGTTGTTTGCAGAGGACTTCAGGAAGTGCCATTCCATCCGATTGATTACTTGTCAGTATCCACAGTGCATTATGCTTTTCCAGTTGGAAATGTGGATACGAGTCTCAAATAGGATGAGTAACGAGCTTTCTGGATCAAAATAGTGGCCAGTATATCAGTCAAATATCAACCAGCCGATGGATGTATCACAGAGATACTGTACTTCAGTTCTATATAATGCATTAGTGGAGAAGTCAAAATAATAATTTCAAAAAATACACTAGCATTAGTTACAAACTTAGTCTAAGGATAACTAAGCAGCCACTCAGTATTTGCAATACTTCGAGATGTTCACAGAGCAAATCGTAGCTACTCATACAAGGTGTCTATGTGTGTCATTGCAAAACAATCTCTGGTATAAAATATACCAACTGTTGTATTTACAATACTTTAAGCCCATAAAAGAAGTTATCGTCAAAACTTTACCCTGAACTGTTTGATTACACGTAATTCGGAGATTCGTATAGTATCGCTACTGTAATTGCGACCAAATAGTTTTCTATCAAGCTTCCGCAATTTCAGTGTGTTGACTATATAATTCTGTTTTCGTTTAGATGACGAGATCAAGAAAGAGATGGAAAGGCTACTCGCAATTGCGGATGCGAATAAACCTGTTGAGAAGGAAGAAACAGGTAGGATTGGTAATGCCACCAATAGTAGTATTAATAATAACGATATTATGAATAATGTCTGATACTTCAAAGTTATTCCTTAAAATAATGCTGTGGTATTCCTTGTTAAACTCAATATCATATCGCCTCAGAATTCAGTAATAACGTAGAAAGAATTGACGTTCTAAACTTTAGATGCTTGCAATGAATTTCAAATTACAAAACTGAATGAAAGCATGAAGGTGATAGGCAATAGGATTTATTTTGAGATAGTAGACACTTTGACTCACCTAAAACGATAATTCAAGCAAAGTATGATTATTATTAGATATTGGTCTTGATACATCCTTATTCTTTCTTGTCTTTCAAGTGACATCTAGCTAGCTTGATATTTTTGTCAAAAGCAACCATATAATCAGTCAAGGATGGGTGTATCCCATAGTCTTTGATAATCACTAATCATTTGGGTTCCAAAGGGAATGTGGGGCTTAAAGAGCACCGTCTTCTCAGCTGTCTTTTGTAGTTGGTCCAAAGATTACACATAAGCTTTCATTTTTTCCCAAATAATCTCCGTGTCACTCTAGGACCCATGGCCAACTGGGCATGTGATGTTAATCAGTGGAGTCCTTAACGTGTGTCCGATCCATCACATTCCGGATATGTGTTAGGCAAAAGATTCCAGGTTAGTTTGTTGCCAGAGTTTCTAGTTGCTTATCCTTTCAGGTAGGCCATCTGACCATGAGTATGGAGCCAAGACAGACATTGATGAAAGTCTGAAATTTGCTGGGAATGCCTTGAATGACGTGTGCGCCTAGCCTCTGGATTATGTAGAAGCACTGACTGGTTAGACATTAGTGCTGAAGACGCGAATTTTGTTGTGTATGCTGTGTGTAGTAGATGTCCACTCTGATTTCAGATTAATGAAGGTATGCTTTGTTTTTCTGATTCTGGCTCGCTTCAACCTCCTCATCTGTGCTGCCTACCTCACAGACTAGATAAATTAAAATTTTTTGTAATAATATTCTACCGGTGCTTTCCAGTATTTCATTCACCATCTGAGTATAAGCAACAACAGGCCATTATGCAGAAAAATCTTCCATTTTGTCACAGTGTTATTTTTCAGGTTTAAAAACTATTCGAGAAACATCTATGCATGATACATGGTACTAAAATTACAATGAAATAATATTTTTTCTTCCATCTCAGATGAACCTGGATGGGAAACAGAAACTGAATCGGAAAGAGAAATAATTGTCGGTACAGTGAAGAGAGGTGAAAAGATTCAACGAGGTAGATTTCATTTTCCTCAGTTAATTCAATAGTGAAGTTTATGTGATAAATACCCTTCGGTATATTAGTAAAAATATGTTTCAGCGGTAATTTTTACAGGACGAAAGAAGAAATTCAATCTGCCTTAAGAGAATGAGGGGCCAGATACAGTCAAACTGATAATAACTGACTTCACTGCAATAAAGCTTGAGCTTTGGTTTTTTAGTAGCAGTGGAGTTTCTTTTTACTGGGTGGATTTGCTAGCTTCACGCCCAACCACATCACTTTACCGGTCTCACTAGCAGGTATTCGGAGATCGCGTCGGTAGGGAATCGAACTCCTGACCATCTTTGTAGTGAACAAGTGTTCTACCAGTCAACCACTGAATCACTAGTGTGATACCACTTGATGTCAAGAAAAATATGTGTGTAGAGAACAGTACGGTCTCCACATATCAATTATTCCTCTAAATAAAATATATTTATGTGTTTTGAAGCCATAAAGTCACAAATCCCCACGAAAACCTACAATCTAAATGTCAGTCTACAAATCATTGATGGAGATGGATGGATTTTCTGGAGCACTACTGAGAAGTCGTAGCCAGTGAGGTCATTCATGGTAAGGTGCATTGCACAGTCATCAAGGAAACTGGTTACGGATGGCGCTATATCTCGGACTGACAGAAGTCAGAATTCACGGGTCATTAAATTAATTTTTAGATAGCTGAATGGTCAACGAACTCGGCCTCATAAACTCATGATGTTGGGTAAGGCGCCTGGTGAGGTGATGTGTGTGCATTACTGAACAGTCTCAAACTAGGACGGAACAGCCGTTCACTGCTCCATGGTTTTTAATCGTCTTGAAGTGGTGATGGTTCTTGACGAAGTCTACACCGAAACAAAGACATCAGTTTTACAAATATTACTACTCTAGTGACTTTTGTCAAAGTTCATGTTGGGTGTCAACAAGCATCAACTTCACTCAGTAAGAGAGTATACTTAATGTTATATCAAGCAGCGATGCTTGCAGCTTCTTAACCGTGACTGAATAATGTTACCCAGCCTAAGAAATTAGTGCTATAAATTTTCCAAAAATGTTTACAAAACAGTAAGTATTTAGAAAGAGGAATATTGTTCATAAAATAAGGAGATTTGGGATTGCCTTTGACGTTTTAAAGAATGATGCAGAGGATAGATACAGCGATGAGCGCTTTTGAATTCCTCTTTATAAATGGTCTGAAAAACTCGTACCTTTGCATTTCAAAGTGACAACAGATTAGTCCATTTGTATGACTGGGCTTTTCAAATCATATTTCTCTTAAAATGTTTTTCAATGAATGAAAACTATTATGCATTCTGGACGACAATGTCTCACAAGCGCTCTAATTCCGGTTTATTCAAGTGTTTCAAATCCTTGTGAGAAGGAAGGTGAAGTGGTTAATTTTTCTAGTCGTTGAGTCTGATTCCAGCTGAGAGTGTCCTTAGTGTACACACAGTCCAGTCCGCACTTCCTTCTGGATATCTGCTGTTCGACGACAAGAAACTTTAGCTCGTTGGTGACTAGCTACACGACGAAGTAACCTGCAGTTCTATTGAGATGTCGTGACCAGTGAGATACACCATATCGGGCATGAGGACAAATACTCGCCGATGACATTGCACGGCGGTGGTGCTGAAATCAAGAATAAGTAGCAGATAGAATTCATGGGTCATTAGATTGACTCCCAGTGGCTGAATTTTCTACGAGATTAGCCTGTAACCGGAAGGTCTTGAGATTGAACTCTGATGGGTGTATATGGCCGATGAGTCCTAAACGTAGAAGAAATAGCTTCCCAGTACTCCCCAACTTCCCAAAGGTTCTCTACCTGATGTCAGCTCGTGATAGAACTGGAGAGAAGCATGTCACCCATATTTGGGCTGTAAATGTTCACGAAATTGATAATTGCTTCTGGAATATTATCAGATTGATGTAAAAAACATATTCTCTTAGTGTGATCTGAGATTACACTTACCCTATCTGAAAGTCAAAGTTATTGAATATAATACCATCCTCTGGACAAAAGTTTAGAATAATGCGGTATGCTGGTTGTTTCATTCCTTTCAGGTGGTCCAAACGAACGCGTTATACTGAGGGAGAAAAAGCCATTCAGCAAGGATAAAGGTAGTTAAATTACCTAACTATATATAGTATTCTTTATTATTCACAAGCGGACTAAAGTGTAATTACTCAATTATCATATGAATTAATTAGTCTTAGAACATAGTATGTAATAGTGATGCTTGAAGAAGTTATTCAAGAATGATACATTCGTCTTATACTAGAGTGATTTCCATGCGGTACGAATGTGCTACGAACCGCCTAAACTTGTCAGTAAATGAACAAATCTAAGAAGCTGATACACATATTTGATATATATGTTAAAACGTGATCGGCGGATCTATCTGATCTACGAATTTGCTTGAATATGTCGAGTAAATGGCCACTCAGTTTTGTAAGACAAGCTTCTGATGCAGTCACCAGCCTCTTTCATTACAAGTATCAGATGAAACAACAGATGCACAGAGAAGAAATGATCTACGGCAACATTCTTTCACCGATATTAGAGTAGACGGTTTCCAGAAACACTCAATCGAGAAGAGTAGTCAGCCGCGGAAAACATCCTTCTCAATTGAAAAGGATATGCAGATGTTTCATATTTCTGTACATGAGTATTTGTGAGATTGTAGACTCAAGGGCACTAATAATTTAAAAGACGAAGTACAATTTTGATAAATGAACCCCACATCATAATATCAATAAATTAGCGCCCTATTCAATTAAAGTGATCATTTATCATTTTTAACTTGTTCAGGTCAATCAGATTGGGAGATAACAGATGAAGACGAAAAAGAAGTATTCGTCAGAGGTCATTAATTGAGGAATTAATCAAGCAAGTCATATGAAAATCTCTTGTGTTCTATTCAGAATAACTTTAGAAATATAATGTTTTCACAAGTGGCTCATGTGCAATCATATATGCAGAATTCAAAATGCATGTGCTGCTAGGTAAGTGATGCGCTGAAAGTTAAAACAGTCTAATAACCGAAAAAGTATCCTTGATAGTTGTTTACTGCTTGCATTTCAGTGGAACAAAGGGCCTCAGCTACAAATATAAACTCCACTGCAGTCACCCTCAACTAGTTCTACAACATCCATCAAGATTTTATTTTCCCTTCTCATGACACCAATCCTGTCGCTTCCCACTTGAATTCTACCCGACTGTGGGAAGTGTAACTCCCTTGGAAGCTTTCCTCATTATATGTCCGATATGTCTCTATTTTCCTTTTGGCTACAGTTTAACTGCGAATGGCAATGAAATACATTAGAATTAAACTTGAATATTATGCCTACTGAACATAAATTCATAAAACATTTATGCATTTTGTCAAATAATTCCTTCTACCTTTACAGAGAATGCAAAAAGAAAACACTGAACAATCTTCCGAAAATATGCACAAACGACTGCGGAAATAAATATGGATATATAACTATAAAGTGTTTTATCAAAACTAATCAGCCATCTAATGGTTTGAATTTTCGCCATCTCCCGCGTTGTATTTCAAATTTTTACTTGTTATTCCATTTATTAAGTGATTCAGTGTTACAAATCCAGCATCGTTTCGCTGTAGACTAAAATTGTACGCCAAACATCACGCAAAAGTACCAAAACAGGGTTATGGTATTTATGTTCTGTGTATCGTTTCATTCTAGTTAACGTAACTCATCTCTAATTGGAACTGTCCTTCAACCACTAGTTATCATTCTGCATATTTTAAATGTTTTTCATTCACTTAATTATTTGTAATCTTATTGCATTAAATTTCTAATTCGTGAACAAATGAGACAACTTTTTCATGACTTTTATAATTCTGTTTCTACTGAAATTAAGGAAGTACCTAGTGCTATAAAAAAAGTAGTATAGACCTGAAATAGTAGAATACGATTCCGGTAAACATTAAATTAACACGAGAATGCGGAATGTATGTAAATCGGACTTCCATTTCAGCTCCCAAATCGCAAGGAGAAATATGAAATTATAAGAACAGATGAAAGCATGAAGATGTAATCACATTGACAATTACATACCACATCTAATCCAGTTTTTCAAGTTAATTACTATTCTTTTGAGTTCCGAGTGAAACATAGGACTTCTCGATTACTTGTAACTTATTGGATTACAAGAGCTAGTTTGTAGGGAATTGATTTCATCTGCTTCAGGTGTGATCAAAAATTAACGTCAGCTAGAGAACTATTATTAGCCGTTGCCTACGAATCTTAGAGTTTATGTGACACTAGACACTGGTCGTCCGCGAAGTCCAAATCTTTCAAAGTCTTCATTTTGGCCAGTGTATCGCTATGTTATCACTCTCCTCTGTGATAATAAGTTGCCTTGAATTACTCCTGTCTGCACTTCAAAGGCTTCGTGAATCCATTGGCGTACGGAATGTGATCCATGTCAGTCTACTGCTCCTCATTCAACATTGATGAAGTAGCTTCGAAGATGCGTCACGGTAGATGCTACTGAAAGCCTCTTCGAAGTCGATGAAGCTGAGGAAGAGATTTCAGTGTCATTCTATGCTCTGTTGCATGACGATAGGTAGCGCTACAACTCGGTCTGCACACTATTTTTTTCTCCTGAAACCAAATTGTTCCGAGCGTCGTCTTGTATCCAGAACGTCTTTTAGACCCTGTATCATGATGCGGCTTAATATTTTGCTTTGTGTGGATTGTTTCACTGAATAATGCGAATAAAGTGCAAAGGAAGGCTGATCATACGAGTCTTATTGATGGTAATAAATATACACTATTAATGTGAAAGTATAGTTTCACAATCGATATAGGTATCCGAAATATAGTCGAAGCGTGAGGCAGAATTAACTGAATCAGCAAGTTTCAGGAGATGGCCGATGGGTTGTCTTACACATTTAATCCCATACTCTATTATGTAGTATACTGCCTCACAAACGCATTAATGTAGGCAAAGAAACCAAATGACTCAGAGCGTTGTGGAGGTAAACAATTGATAAGTGCCATTAGAGAAACTTATGACATGTTGAAATGGATGAAAATTACATTTTGTAGATTGAACAAATTGAGGGTGACTATTTGTTTCAGCAATTTCGCACTCACCGTCGATTGGTTAGACCGAAATGTTCGGCCCCTGTTGACATGCAGAATACCTGTACGGAATCTTCGACGGTGTCTAAGGTCTAAACTGAAGTAACTTGGTGAGTGGTAACTAGCATCAGAAGCCAGAATGTGCGTTTCGATCCTTTATAAAGTCGTCATTCAGATGAATTCAAAGTTCTTAGTGGTTCTTCCTACTGAGATTCAAGCACAGTAACAATCGTAGCGAATATTAAAGCGTTGCCTCAGAAAAAACTGGGAGAAATTTTTGAACGAAAATCATTAGGCGTGGACATCAACAGTGCCCCCCCACCAATGCGTTAGAGGAGAGAAATCTTTAGCGTTTGAAACAATGGTCACTGGATTTGAGCCTCAATAGGTACACTAGCACTCACTGAGAGTTACGGGTACAGAAAGCTGACGAGCGCTAAGTAGGATAATATGCATATTCTGGATTCCAGGGCAAGTCATCATCCACCAAATTGAAAATGAATTGAAACATTCTTCAAAAGAACAGTCAACAATTAGATGTGAGTTTCGATTGAAGTGTAAATATGTGAAGTAGTAAGCACACATCACAAAGGAATGTCAGACATGAATCAGACAAACCGAGAGGCGATGCACAAGGAGCTATGATAAGTACAATACTTGTCAACTGTTTGCCTTCTGAAGACAGCGTTATTCAGAAAAATATAAGTGTAGAGTTTGAAACTTTAAGAAATTCGACAAAGCAGTTACAAAACGTAATTTATGCAAGTCGTGTTATCTGTTTGCCGAACACATTGAGAAAGATCTGATGACATGGGCGCCTGTCACGGGAATTTATATGAAAGGAACGAAGTGTAAGGTGTCAGTAAATAGATATTTGTCAAGTAAGAATGTCTAAATTGGTGGTCTAAATAAAAGTGGAGACCGATACACAAAGGTGCGGAGATAGAGAATGGTAAACTGAAAGAAATTATATCCAGTATTTTATATATAAGATATATTTATGGGCGAAACTTCTATAATTTGTGATGATAACCATTCAACTGCCGAACTCTTCGGGACGTTCACTGGTTTTCACTAATATAGGCCTTTCACTATCGAAGGAGTGCGAAATTCAATAATTTACTCATGAGATATTTTGTTAGACAGAAGGCAGGATGGTACATTGCAAAGACTGATCTACTGAAAGACCATCTCTATAGGGTTGTACATCAATTCCAACAGCTGAGTAGCTTTAGGCAGAAAGAGAAACCTCAATATTGTGTATACTGTAGAACTAGCAAAATATACAATATTCTTACGGTTGATAAAGAACTGGAAGATGTTTGCACAACACTGTTTAATTACATATATTCTGGAAAGCTTCTTGAAGAAAAAATTAGAAAGATACCGCTCATATCAAAAACATAGTGCCAACGAGATTGTTTATCAGCTGGGTATCTAAATGTGATACCATTACTGAAGTGATTAAAAGTCGTCCATCTAGATGTATCAAACGCTCATTTTAAGCTGCTGAAGACATTCAGTATTCTCAGGGCAAGGTGTGATTCAGCAATGCATGAAGGATGAACTGCCTCTCATCTCCACTCCTATGTGCATTTACTCACTCACATGCTCCTAGTGAGCTGATTACATTGAAATTTATAAACGTAGTCTCCGGAAATGGGACACTGAGGAGTACCCAGTTTGGCTGTTGAAAAGCAATCATAGGATGACGATGTCTTCGATTAATGAATACCTACTCGAGTCAGGTGATTCAGTCCTACGTGATATGTGCTTTGAAGGTATCCACAGAGCCAAATTCAGTCACTCTATCAGTATACTTTTCTCCACTAATGTACAGCCGATTCACCAGTTAAACATGGATAAAACCCAACTATGCATTCAGAAATGTTTTGTTATACACTTATCCTTACCTCGGTCATTCCTAGGTTATTCTTTTCATTTTATTCTAGTTTACCATTTGAATTCATTCCACTCCACTTCATCTGCACTTTTATCGGTAGTTGTTTTGACAAAACTTGACCTGCTTTTGGTGACTCTGAGAGTCCAAAAGGAAGCAGCCTAAAACGAAGGTACCTAGTGAACGTACCAACGACTTTGAGCATCCATTCAGACGGATCCATACTATGTAGTCAGATTAATGGATGCTATACACAAATTACTCAGAGAATTCCATCCAAATCTAGTATTTAAGGGCAACACTGAAGAATGAACAACAAAGTCAACCAATCAGATATATCAGCGTGGCGAACGGATGCTTCTCATAATCTCAACTGCATGTTTCATACTGATTCAGGGTGAAGGTAAGTGTAAAACTAGCAATTACACTAAGGGTTAGAGTACATCGTGCATCGTTCAACGAAGCATAGATGTGGAATTAATGTTACAACGAAAATTAGGTTTAGAGTGCTGAAAATCGTTTGACTTCGGTGTCTGTTGTTTACTGTTGTCTATTCAATTGCCGCTTAGACAACTGACTCAATGGAAGGGACAAACCGAGTGATAATTGAAGTGAACTGTCGTCAAGATTTGACAGGATAGTTATAAAATATAAAAAAATATATAAAAAATAAGTCCGACAGGGTGCTTCTACTAAACGCTAATCCTAAACACCATAATTTTGAAAATACTTCTAATCATAAAACTCTGGATACTAACAGTTTGAACGGACATGAAGGCGTGATGTTAGCTGATGCATAGGAAATCCTTATTAATAAATAAAAATTGATATGTATCACTAATTATTAGTACTTGGTTAAAATTCTCGACTGTCCATATCTTCTTATGGAAACGTTAAGAAATGTTTTACAACTGTTTACCCTCACACATACACACTGTTTAAAGTGTTTATCAAAGGTAGACCAATATATGTAACTCCGAGGTCAAATTTTGATCACAGCTCATAAAATTTTGTTTATTATACTTGTTGATACTTTTTGAATGACTTATGATTGGACAAATTTTCAAAAACAAATGATGTTCCTTTTTTGTATATAAACCTACGTTATGTTAATTTCGATTAATTTCCCTGAAGAAGTTCGGACCAGATTGACGAAAGAAACATTGGAATTACTCATTTCAATCTCGCTGAGACTTTACAAATATAATTTTTTACAAATGTCGAGTATTAATTGCTTTCACAGCGGCTCTTTACCATTCTTTCTTTTGTGTCCAAATTTTATGCTACTTACCAATAGTAAGTAGTATGAGCTATGATTAACTTCCTAAACGCAAATTTGTTGAGATATCATAGAGAAGATTTGTAGCCCAGATGGATGATTTTGATATGGTTGTGTTCTCTGAGCTGGATAGTTTATTTGCGAAGCTTTCATCGACCTACTATGCGACATCTTCATTTCTATGTCAACCAAAAGACTCAACAGCGAAGGAAGATAAAACCAACATCATCTGCAAAATAGATTGTATCGACTGCGAAAAATAAAAACCCTACATTGGTCTAAGTGAACGTCCTCTTCGTCTTCGTATCCACGATCATAAGCTAGCTGTCAAAAGACATGATATCCACTCCCTCATATCACTACATAGAGACAACCACGGACATCAATTCTACTGCGACAACGTTCAAATATTAGACAGAGGAAACAACAAGAATGCTAGAGAATTTTTAGTAGCTTGGCATTCCAGTGAATCATCAGTAAATAGACACATCGAGATAGACAAAATTTATCAGCCGATAAGAAAGAAACCTCACACACAAAGGGTCAAAGTCCAAGTCATAGATACAATGAATTACAATACAAATAACCGAGGAGGTGTGAAAACACACAAAAACAACCAATCACGTCCAAGGTCACCAGGAGAGATGATTAATAAACTCGTGGAGAAATCAGAAAGCCCACTTCAAATTGAAGTACGCACTGAAGATGTCGCCTAGTAGGGTGAAGAAAGCATCGCGAATTAACTATCCAGCTCAGAGAACACAACCATATCAAAAACAAATTTGTTTGCTATTGAGATTTAACTCGCTCAATGTACTTACGCTAACTCTATCTGATGTATAGTAATTATTTTCTTATAGTCGAATATTATTTGCCCTATATGCTTTACATATGCAGCCGTTTCTGGTGGAGACTTTCTATTCGTACACCTATATTCTGTGTCCGGAATCAGCGTGCAGTTTAAATAACACATGAATCGTCGTTGACACAGCTCTGCTGTTTTTACTCACTGGTGCACACTGACTGCGCTTTTTGACGACATTGAGCTGTAGACACCTTCCAGTTGAGGTTTGTATATTACATTTACTATTTTGTGATCAATATAGTATCGTATTTTAGATAAATCCTGTGTTTTAGGATTTCAGCGCGTCACTCAACGTGATAATCATTGGATTATCGTCCCGAATTTCTTTTGCAATAAATTCATAACATATAGTCAACTGTTTCCTCAGGGGACATTCACAATGTGGTCAATCATGCGGACGACTTCTTTAGTCCTTTCCATGGGACTCACCAAAATTCCATTGAAAGTTGCTGCAGTCACATAGAAAGGAGGATCATAGCAGTGAATGTGTCAAGAAACACAATGATTTGCAGCTATCTCGATGAATTCATGTACACAAATTGGTTTAACACAGCTGTGGGTACTTCTATGAGAACTTGGGATGTTTTATTGGAACACATAACAGAAAGTTACCCCATGTAATTATTTATGACATTGCTTTACTTATATATAAACGCTTTCTTCAAACTACTCACATTTACTATGCGCGTATCTGGTTCGTTGGTAACGGATTGCCAAGGCTTTCATCAGGTGTTCTGTGATTGGTCATCTGTTCGATAGTGATCACCCTGTCTCTAAAAACTCCGACTGTAGAGTCATCTACAAGGCGACAAACAATCTGCCCAAATCACTACGTATCTGGCTCATCTATAATGATGAAGCTTTTGCCGTCGCAACAGAAAAGGCAGATCTTTGTATAAAGAAAGAGTTCGTTCAACTCCTCCAACTCTCATGGACTTAATCCGTCTATGCTGAAGTATGCTGATCACTAAACCTATTGGGCTCTACCAATTTTTTCTTCTTGTCTATTCGATTTTTATACTCATTCTTTATTACATCAATTGTCACTATCACTATTCTCACTTTGAACTGTCCCCGGTATTAATAGGCTTGCTCCACTTGTCATTCTAAATCAATTCTCTTTTACAACGTTAAATTCGATGCTATCACATTTCACACAGTATTACGTAACGTTTTTATTTTTATTCTATTTGCCTACTAATCATATAATTGTACACCTCAACCAAGTTCTATTCATCCTATGAATTATTCTATATATGACATGAACTGTTTTGCCATTTGACATTTCTGGTTTTCGCACAGAATGCATGCTACGTAACATTTAGCAAAGTAATTGTATTTAGCAGTACTAGCATATAGTTTAATTTGCTTCCTCTCATTTATTCTAAGAATATATATGGGAACGTTGTATTTAAAGATGATGCTTGCAATGGAATATATGATGAATGCGATTAACTGCTTGCTTGAAGTCAAATTATTGTGAAAATGTCAACCGTATGACATCTCCATATCTTTTGGAGTAGGACTGTATGTAAATATATACATAATTATATTTACCCAGCGACCCATGAAGATATCTTTTACGACTGAGGATATTCGTGTTCCGACTGCTATACCTTCTGTTTTTAAATTTATTTTGAGCTGAAACGTAAAGATGGTAGTCAGTGTGTAGCTAAATATAGAATGATTGACCTTGAGAGGATGACTTATTTGCAAATCAAAACACGGTAGTTGCAGTGTGCATATTAACACACAACCACACAATAGGGTGGAATGCAGCTATTATTATTAAAATGTAGTATATCTTGATGAAGAGATGGGTTGATTATTGAATCTTTGTCCATCGAATATGCATTTAACACATGTGATAGGAATAGTTCTGATATGCGGTCAGATGAAAACAACCAGATGACACATGTTTGTGGTAGGATGGTGTTCAAGATCAGTCTAGATATTTTCGCTTACGCCTACATCCTTGACCAGATATTTATATACATATATTGTTTTCTTCGGTAAACTGACTTGTGCACTCATAAGGATACTGTTTAACATACCTGCCATGTCATGTCGTTGTGTATTCTTGATTAAGGACACAGTTAAACCTTAAGCAGCGATATGAACCAATGAAGTGTGACCGCACCAATGGCCTTGTGACATTCAATGGGCTAGTGGGAAATTGTGAACAATATCGTAATCGTCAATAAAATATGCCAAATGGAGTGTTATATTGTGGTGAGAGCTGTCTGTGACTTGAAAATATAGACAAAAATTTACATCAATGACCACGTCCGGAATCAGAGTCATGAGAAAAAGCAATAGCAAGGCTTAACCTTGAGGAAGTCACCAAACAATCACATCAAACTTAGCGTGTGCAAATACGATTCACCGAAAAACCGGTTAACTTTCTAAGAGACGGTCACAAGCAGTACGGAACAACATTCAGCAAGAAAACAACCAGTCACGTTGCTTCGCCGCTGACAATAACACTAATAATAATGTACATAAAAATCTATAAATATCTGTTGATTTTCTCAACAAGGGATCTGTTGCCTGGCCCTTAAGTCTAATGACAGGTTAAGGTTAGGTTAACCTGATTACAGCGACTTTAGTGTTGGTTCAAGTTACATTAGGGTTGGTGAAAATAAGGCACTTCAGCGAATAGTCCACGTGTATTGTTTCTGTTAAAAGCTGGATGGGGATTATTCACGAATTAAAAGATTAGGGTTAGTTTGGGGATATTTTCACGTTGTGGTTAGGTTAAGGCAATATAAGTGTTATTGTGAGGATTAGAAGACCTAGATAATTGCATGCATAGAATATGGTTAACTTACTCTGATGATACTTCAGTGCAAAACTGGGAGGTTGCTTTTGTCACACGTCAGGAAAAGTTCCATGCTTTTCGATTCGTTGTTCTCATGAATTTGATTATTGTATTATTGTTCCCTTGGGTTCCTGGTGGAACATAGGGCTTCAACTGCACGCCTCCACTTGCTTCTGTCTTCTGCTCTACTTTTCACTTTCATCCATGTTAATCCATACTTTTTCAGTTCCTCTTCACACGATCTCCTCCATGTCACCCTTGGACGTCCCACTCGCCACTTCCTTTTCGGGTTCCACACCAGGGCCTGACGCGCGATGTCACCCAACGGCCTCCTCAGCGAGTGTCCAATCCATTTCCCTTTTCTCCTGCATATTTGTTGAGCGATTGGTTCTTGTTTTGTTTGTCCGCATAGTTTCTTGTTAGTGATTCTTTCCTGCCATCTGATCTTGAGTATAGAACGAAGACAGTTGTTGATAAAGGTCAGCTACCTGTGACACACTAGCCAAGTTTCTGATCCGTATGGAAGAAATAACTTGACGTTTGTATTGAAAATCCAAATTTTGTTGTTGATGCTGAGTGACGAAGATTTCCAGATTGGTTTCAGGTTGATGAATATATTTCTCGCCTTCCTGATTCTCTATTTGACATCCTCGACCGTTCTTCCTGTATTTGAGACAATGCTCTTTAGATACGTGAGTGAAGTAACCTCTTTCAAATCCCTCCCGTTGATGGTGATTGGCACTGGATGTTGCTGCTGCTGTTTTTGTTGTTGGTTGGTTATTTTCATGACCTCCGTCTTGTCTATGTTCACCTGCAGTCCTGTCTTTGCTGCTTCTTCTACCAGTTTGTCGGTTTTCGCTTGTAAGTCTTCGATTTTGTGTCACATCAAACATAAATCATCCGCGAAATCCAGGCCTTCTAGATTCTTCACGTCGGTCCAGGATATCCCTGTCTTCTCGTTTCCTACTGTCTGACGCATAATCCAGTCCATCACAATTAGGAATATCATTGGTGATAATAAGCACCCTTGTCTGACTCCTGTGTTTACTCCAAACGCTTCGCTGAGTTTTCCGTTGTGGATCACTTGACATGTGCCGTTGTCGTACAGTTGTTGAATAAGGTTGATGAATATTTGGGGTACGCCGTAGTACTTGAGTAGTTTCCAAATTACTTCGCGGTCAACGCTGTCGAAGGCCTTCTCAAAGTCTATAAAGTTGAGGTAGAGGTTTGATTGCCGTTCCATGCTTTGTTCGATGATGATGCGTAGAGTTGCAATTTGGTCAGAACATGATTGGCCTTTCCTGAATCCAGCTTGTTCTGTGTCCTCAGGTCCCTTTCGCCTGCTGCCTTCTCAGCTTCAGTAGCCAGGTTGTCGTAGAATTGTCTTTTGTCCTTCCTGGCACTCTTCTTTACTTCTTTGTCCAGTGCTGTGTAAGTTGAGCTCAGCGTCTCTTTCTCTTGTCCATCTTTGCATTGAATCATTTTCTCTTTCACCTTTCTCCTCTCCTCTATTAGCTTCCAAGTGTCCATTGAGAGCCATTCCTTGTCTTGTTTCTTCTTTCTTCCTAAAACCGTTGAACACGTTTCGTTGAAAATTACTTTCAGAGAGTTCCAATGGTCTTCCACGGATGATTCCTCAGTGGTGCCACGTAGTGTTTCCTGCTTTGCTCTGACATTTACAGTGAAAGTGTCCTTTGTGGTTGTGTCCTTCAGTTTTTGCGTGTTGAACTTGCATTGTGGCCTATCCCCAGATATCCTCGAGGCTTTCAGCTTCACCTTGAAAGTCCCCTGTACTAGATAGTGGTCTGAACCCACATCTGCTCCTCTCCTCGACCTTGTGTCCAGTAGGCTCCGTCTCCATTTCCTTGAGATTGAAATGAAGTCTATCTGGTTTATGGTGTGTCCATCTGGTGAAATCCATGTTGCCTTGTGTATATCCCTGTGTTTGAACACACTGCCACCAATAACCAAATCATTGAAGGCGCAGAAGTCTGAGAAGAGTTCGCCATTTTCGTTCATTTCACCGAGGGCCTCACGACCCGTGGTGAGTTCTCTTGCTATACTGTCTCCTCCCAGTTTCGCATTCATGTCGCCCATCAGGATTTTGATATCGCCCTTTGTGACGTTGTCCATTGCTGTTTGTAGTTGACTGTAGAAATCCTCCTTCTTCTCTTGTTCTGAGACGTTTGTAGGCGCGTAGCATTGAATGATTGTAACCTTCCTTCCTTTTGAGTTAAACCTAGCCCTCATTATCCTGGAGGAGATTGGTTCCCACTGCATGAGAGCCTAGGCCGATGTTGGTGACATCATGATGGCTACTCCCTCGGTGTGCTCGTGATCGTCCTCTGGGTGACCGGAGTAGATTATTGTCTCTCCAGTTGGTAGTTGGCTCCTTCCACATCCGTTCCATCTGCTCTCACAGATTCCCAACACTTCTATTTTATATCTCCTCATTTCTGCGGCTACCTGAGCAGCCTCTCAAGTTTCGTACATTGTACGAATATTCCACGTCCCCATCCTTATTTTTGCTTTCATCAAAAGAAGGCACATCGGCTGACTGGCTTCCCGAAAGCTTTCACCAGGCTGCGTCATTTCACTTCTCTGATTCCAGCGAAAAATAAGGTTATTGTTTGTATTTTTAGAATTTTTAATGTTTGTGCGTTGAAGTTTTTCTGGCGATTTGCTTAAGTTTTCGGGGTGGAGTTGCTAGCACCACGCCCCAACCCTCCCTCTTTATACGGATAGGGACCGGCCAGAATAATAGTGACCTAGTAATCTAGGCGAGGTTTTATATTATTTTTTATTTTTTAGTCTCAAAACTCGTCTTTATCACTTGGTTAATGCGTTCTAGATCATTTGTCTGCTGGTGCATACTGGTGCATTAAGTTTAACTTTGCCCGATTAAGTAGAGTAGCGTTGTGGAAACCAGGGAGCTGACGTATCTGGTGACTGTAAACTATAACAGCGCGAAACGAAACTACCTGATGAAGGCCTTGACAAACAGCCACCGACCAATCAGATATGTCCGGTGTAAAAGTGAGTAATTTGAAGAAAGCGTTTATATATAAGTAAAGCAATGTCATGAATAATTACATGGGGTAACTTTCTGGTATGTGTTCCAATAAAACCTCCCAATTTCTCACAGAAGTACCCACAGCTGCAATAAAACAATTTGTGTACATAAATTCATCGAGATAACTGTATATCATTGTGTTTCTTGACATATTCCCTGCTTTGTTCCTCTCTATTTTAGGTGACTGCAGCAATTTTCAATGGAATTTTGGTGAGTCCCATGGAAAGGACTAAAGAAATCGTCCGCATGACTGACCACATTGTGAATGTCCCCAGAGAAAACAGTTGGCTACCTGTTATGAATTTATTGCAAAAGAAATTCGGGATGATTATCCAATGATTACCACGTTGAGTGACGCGTGAAAATCCTAAAACACAGGATTTATCTAAAATACGATACTATATTAATCACAAAACAGTAAATATAGCCTACACCTGAATTGGAAGGCGTCTGTAGCTGAATGTCGTCAAAAAGCACAGTCAGTGTGCACCAGTGAGTAAAAACAGCAGAGCTGTGTCAAAGACGATCCATGTGTTATTTAAACTGCACGCTGATTCCGGACACAGAATAGAGGTGTACGAATAGAAAGCCTCCACCAGAAATGGCTGCATATGTAAAGCATATACAACAAATAATATTCGACTATAAGGAAATAATTACTATACATCAGATAGAGAGAGCGTGAGTACATGAAGCGAGTTAAACCTCAATAGCAAACAAAGATACGTTTAAGAAGTTAATCATAGTTCATACCACTTTCTATTGGTAAGTAGCATAAAGTTTGAAACAAAAGGAAGAATAGCAAAGAGCAGTTGAGAAAGCAATTAACACTCGTTTTGTCCCTTCCATTGAGTCAGTTGTCTAAGCGGCAATTGAATAGACAACAGTAAACAACAGACACCGAAGTCAAACGATTTTCAGCACTCTAAACCTAATTTTCGTTGTAACATTAATTCCACATCTATGCTTCGTTGAACGATGCACGATGTACTCTAACCCTTAGTGTAATTGCTAGTTTTACACTTACCTTCACCCTGAATCAGTATGAAACATGCAGTTGAGATTATGAGAAGCATCCGTTCGCCACGCTGATATATCTGATTGGTTGACTTTGTTGTTCATTCTTCAGTGTTGCCCTTAAATACTAGATTTGGATGGAATTCTCTGAGTAATTTGTGTATAGCATCCATTAATCTGACTACATAGTATGGATCCGTCTGAATGGATGCTCAAAGTCGTTGGTACGTTCACTAGGTACCTTCGTTTTAGGCTGCTTCCTTTTGGACTCTCAGAGTCACCAAAAGCAGGTCAAGTTTTGTCAAAACAACTACCGATAAAAGTGCAGATGAAGTGGAGTGGAATGAATTCAAATGGTAAACTAGAATAAAATGAAAAGAATAACCTAGGAATGACCGAGGTAAGGATAAGTGTATAACAAAACATTTCTGAATGCATAGTTGGGTTTTATCCATGTTTAACTGGTGAATCGGCTGTACATTAGTGGAGAAAAGTATACTGATAGAGTGACTGAATTTGGCTCTGTGGATACCTTCAAAGCACATATCACATAGGACTGAATCACCTGACTCGAGTAGGTATTAATTAATCGAAGACATCGTAATCCTATGATTGCTTTTCAACAGCCAAACTGGGTACTCCTCAGTGTCCCATTTCCGGAGACTACGTTTATAAATTTCAATGTAATCAGCTCACTAGGAGCATGTGAGTGAGTAAATGCACATAGGAGTGGAGATGATAGGTAGTTCATCCTTCCTGCATTACTGAATCATACTTTGCTCGGAGAATACCGAGTGTCATCAGCAGCTTAAATGAGCGTTTCAAACATCTAGATGGACGACTTCTAATCACTTCAGCAATTGTATCACGTCTAGATACCCAGCTGATAAACAATCTCGTTGGCACTATGTTTTGGATACGAGTGGTCTCTTTCTAATTTTTATTCAATAAGTTTTAGAGAATGTCTATAATTTTAGAGTGTTGTGTGAACGTTTTCCAGTTCTTTGTTGACCGTAATAATATTGTACAGTCGACCACTTTGTCTCTCCTTCCCGTTGTGTATCGGTCTCCATTTTTATTTAGACCGTCAATTTTGATGTTCTTACTTGACATATATCTATTTACTGACACCTTAACACTTCGTTCCTTTCATATAAATTCCCGTGACAGGCGCCCATGTCATCAGATCTTTCTCAATGTGTTGGGCAAACAGATAACACGACTTACATAAATTACGTTTTGTAACTGCCTTGTTGAACTTCTTAAATTTTCAAACTCTACACTTATATTTTTCTGAATAACACTGTCTTCAGAAAGCAAACAGTTCACAAGTATTGTACTTGTTATAGCTTTTTGTGCATCGCCTCTCGGTTTGTCTGATTTATGCCTAACACCCCTTTGTGATGTGTGCTTACTACTACACATATTTACACTTCAATCGAAATTCCCATCTAATTGTTAACTGTTCTTTTGGACAATGTTTTAATTCATTTTCCATTTGGTGGATGATGATGACTTGCCCTGGAATCCAGGATATGCATATTATCCTACTTAGCGCTCGTCAGCTTTCTGTACCCGTAACTCTCAGTGAGTGCTAATTTTCCCATTGATACTCGAATCCAGTGACCATTGTTTCAAACGACAAAGCTTTATCTCCTCGAACGCATTGATGCGGGGGTGCACTGTTGAAGTTCACGACTAATGCCTATCGTGCAAAAATTGCTCCAAGTGGTCTCTTAGGCAACGCTTTAATATTCGCTACGATTGTTACTGGCCTCGAATCTCAGTGGGAACAATCTCTAAGGACTTTGAAGACATCTGAATGAGGACTTACTATAGGGTTGAAACGCACATTCTGGCTTCTGATGCTAGTTACCACTCACCAAGTTACTTCAGTTTAGACCTTAGACACCGTCGAAGATTCCGTACTGGTATTCGGCATGTCAACAGGGGCCGAGCATTTCGGTCTAACCATTCGATGGTAAGTGCGAAATTGGCTGAAACAAATAGTCACTCTCAATTTGCTCAATCTACAAAATCTATTTTTCATCCATTTCAACATGTCATAAGTTTTTCTAATGGCACTCATCAATTGTTTTCCTCCACAACGCTCTAAGTCATTTGGTTTCTTTGCCTACATTAGTGTGTTTATGAGACAGTATACTACATAATAGAGTATAGGATTAAATGTGTACGACAACCAATCGGCCATCTCCTGAAACTTGCTAATTCAGTTAATTCTGCCTTACGCTTCGACTATATTTAGGATACCTATATCGATTGTGAAACTATGCTTTCACAATAATAGTGTATATTTATTATCGTCAATAAGACTCGTATGATCAGCCTTCCTTTGCACTTTATTTGCGACCTTCAATAAAACAATCCACACAAAGCAAAATAATTAAGCCGCATCATAATGGAGGGTCTAAACGACGTTCTGGTTTCAAGAAAACGCCCGGAACAATTTGGTTTCAGGAGAAAAAAATAGTGTGTAGACCGAGTTGTAGCGCTACCTATCGTCATGCAACAGAGCATAGAATGACACTGAAATCTCTTCCTCAGCCTCATCAACTTTGAAGACACTGGCAGTAGCATCTACCGTGAGGCATCTTGGAGGCTACTTCATCAATGTCGAATGCAGGGCAGTAGACCCATATGGATCACATTCAGCAGCATTATAATGATTCCGTGTCTAGTGTCACATAAATTCAGATTCGTCGGTAACGGCTAATAATAGTTCGCTAGCTGACGTTAATTTTTGATCACACCTGAAACATATCAAGTCAATTCCCTACAAACTAGCTCTTGTAATCCAATAAGTTACAAGTAATCGAGAAGTCGTATGTTTCACTCGGAACTCAAAAGAATAGTAATTAACTTCAAAAACTGGATTAGATGTGGTATGTAATTGTCAATGTGATTACATCTTCATGCTTTCATCTGTTCTTATAATTTCACATTTCTCCTTGCGATTTGGGAGCTGAAATGGAAATCCTATTTACATACATTCCCTATTCTCGTGCTAATTTAATGCTTACCGGAATCGTATTCTACTATTTCAGGTCTATACTACTTTTGTTATAGCACTAGGTACTTCCTCAATTTCAGTAAAAACGGAATTATAAAAGTCATGAAAAAGTTGTCTCATTTGTTCACGAAGTAGAAATTTTATGCAATAAGATTACAAATAATTAAGTGAATGAAAAACATTTCAAATATGCAGAATGATAACTAGTGGTTGAAGGACAGTTCCAATTAGAGATGAGTTACGTTAACTAGAATGAAACGATACACAGAACATAAATACCATAACCCTGTTTCGGTACTTTTGCGTGATGTTTGGCGTACAATTTTAGTCTAAATCAAAACGATGCTGGATTTGTAACACTGAATCACTTAATAAATGGAATAACAAGTAAAAATTTGAAATACAACGCGGGAGATGGCGAAAATTCAAACCATTAGATGGCTGATTAGTTTTGATAAAACACTTTATAGTTATATATCTATATTTATTTCCGCAGTCGTTTGTGCATATTTTCGGAAGATTGTTCAGTGTTTTCTTTTTGCATTCTCTGTAAAGGTAGAAGGAATTATTTGACAAAATGCATAAATGTTTTATGAATTTGTTTTAAGTGGGCATATTATTCAAGTTTAATTCTAATGTAATTCATAGTCATTCGCAGTTAGACTTAAGCCGAAAGGAAAATAGAGATATAGCGGCCATATAATGAGGAAAGCTTCCAAGGGAATTGCACCTCACACAGTCGGGTAGAAATCAAGTGGATAGCGACAGGATTGGTGTCATGAGAAGAGAAAATAAAATCTTCATGGAGGTTGTAGAAGTAGTTGAGGGTGATTGCAGTGGAGTTTATATTTGCAGCTGAAGCCCTTTGTTCCACTGAAATGCAATCAGTAAACAAGTATCAAGTATCAAGTATTCCTCCACAACGCTCTAAGTCATTTGGTTTCTTTGCCTACATTAGTGTGTTTATGAGACAGTATACTACATAATAGAGTATAGGATTAAATGTGTACGACAACCATTCGGCCATCTCCTGAAACTTGCTAATTCAGTTAATTCTGCCTTACGCTTCGACTATATTTAGGATACCTATATCGATTGTGAAACTATGCTTTCACAATAATAGTGTATATTTATTATCGTCAATAAGACTCGTATGATCAGCCTTCCTTTGCACTTTATTTGCGACCTTCAATAAAACAATCCACACAAAGCAAAATAATTAAGCCGCATCATAATGGAGGGTCTAAACGACGTTCTGGTTTCAAGAAAACGCCCGGAACAATTTGGTTTCAGGAGAAAAAAATAGTGTGTAGACCGAGTTGTAGCGCTACCTATCGTCATGCAACAGAGCATAGAATGACACTGAAATCTCTTCCTCAGCCTCATCAACTTTGAAGACACTGGCAGTAGCATCTACCGTGAGGCATCTTGGAGGCTACTTCATCAATGTCGAATGCAGGGCAGTAGACCCATATGGATCACATTCAGCAGCATTATAATGATTCCGTGTCTAGTGTCACATAAATTCAGATTCGTCGGTAACGGCTAATAATAGTTCGCTAGCTGACGTTAATTTTTGATCACACCTGAAACATATCAAGTCAATTCCCTACAAACTAGCTCTTGTAATCCAATAAGTTACAAGTAATCGAGAAGTCGTATGTTTCACTCGGAACTCAAAAGAATAGTAATTAACTTCAAAAACTGGATTAGATGTGGTATGTAATTGTCAATGTGATTACATCTTCATGCTTTCATCTGTTCTTATAATTTCACATTTCTCCTTGCGATTTGGGAGCTGAAATGGAAATCCTATTTACATACATTCCCTATTCTCGTGCTAATTTAATGCTTACCGGAATCGTATTCTACTATTTCAGGTCTATACTACTTTTGTTATAGCACTAGGTACTTCCTCAATTTCAGTAAAAACGGAATTATAAAAGTCATGAAAAAGTTGTCTCATTTGTTCACGAAGTAGAAATTTTATGCAATAAGATTACAAATAATTAAGTGAATGAAAAACATTTCAAATATGCAGAATGATAACTAGTGGTTGAAGGACAGTTCCAATTAGAGATGAGTTACGTTAACTAGAATGAAACGATACACAGAACATAAATACCATAACCCTGTTTCGGTACTTTTGCGTGATGTTTGGCGTACAATTTTAGTCTAAATCAAAACGATGCTGGATTTGTAACACTGAATCACTTAATAAATGGAATAACAAGTAAAAATTTGAAATACAACGCGGGAGATGGCGAAAATTCAAACCATTAGATGGCTGATTAGTTTTGATAAAACACTTTATAGTTATATATCTATATTTATTTCCGCAGTCGTTTGTGCATATTTTCGGAAGATTGTTCAGTGTTTTCTTTTTGCATTCTCTGTAAAGGTAGAAGGAATTATTTGACAAAATGCATAAATGTTTTATGAATTTGTTTTAAGTGGGCATATTATTCAAGTTTAATTCTAATGTAATTCATAGTCATTCGCAGTTAGACTTAAGCCGAAAGGAAAATAGAGATATAGCGGCCATATAATGAGGAAAGCTTCCAAGGGAATTGCACCTCACACAGTCGGGTAGAAATCAAGTGGATAGCGACAGGATTGGTGTCATGAGAAGAGAAAATAAAATCTTCATGGAGGTTGTAGAAGTAGTTGAGGGTGATTGCAGTGGAGTTTATATTTGCAGCTGAAGCCCTTTGTTCCACTGAAATGCAATCAGTAAACAAGTATCAAGGATAATTTTTCGATTATTAGACTTTGTTAACTTTCAGCGCATCACTTACCTAGCAGCACATGCATTTTGAATTCTGCATACATGATCGCACATGAGCCAGTACATGTAGAGTTATGAGATAGGATGACTAAATGTATAAATAGTGCGGTATTTGTCCAACTCGTGGATACTGAACATTCTCTCAAATCAAAGCAGGTGTTTTCGGTGACCTACCATGTTTCTGGCGATTTATTCTGATGCGCTCGACTATAAAACCTACTATTCGGTGAAGTGATACCAGTCAGTAACAGAAGATCTGTCCGCCTCATCCAGAGTAAATATATCCACCCGCTGTGTTTACCGTCCAAATCAAGTGGATTACCAGAGAATGAATCCCTTTTGTGTGTAAATATAACCAGTGCTATTATTTTATGATTATCGCAAATATTTATCACACATTTGGTGGTTTATATCTTTGTAGCCCTCGTGAAATCTCTCCCTGGCTAACATCACATTTGGAAACCTATACTTCTGTTGATTATCAATACTCAGTCACTATTTAATTATTTCATTTCATGTTCCTAATGGGAGCACATTTTACAGGGACTTAAATGGGAATCAAAATTTAACGACTATCATTCCATATTGTACTTGTACCAGAATAAATTTTCTGTTATGATTATGATTTGTCTTTACTGGTAGAATTGTATGCTAAAGTTAATAAATTCATATTTGCAGAAGCTGAAGAATAATTTGTTGGAAGTGAATTGTCCTCTGAAATTACTCTTGTTCTGAATAAACTATGGGGACATCCAAATTATTTCACAACTGCCTTTTTCAGGTTTGACCACAGATTAATATCAGTTAGAGAAGCATTGAAATTCAGGGAGTACAGCACATTTGTTTCGTCCTAGTTTGTGAGTATTCTGAAGTACCCACCTACTACAGGGGTTCGAATATAGAACTTTCTAATGACAATGTGAGCTAGTAGACCATTCAATCACTAATACCTGACTCAATGTTTGGTGAGTACTTGTCGTCACCGCTGATCAGGTGGACGCCACTGATCATGATTTTCCCTAGAATTCCGGGGAATTTCGTTCTGTAAGCACTCACTAACTAGCATCAGACAGGTGTATATCATCTGAAATATTTGCGAAATGCTTGATTGCAAATTGGTCTTCACAAGAGACATGCATCAACTATTTGGATGAATGCTTACTTTACCAATAATCTGTACAAATTGAATAGTCAAAGAGTAGTAATTTTCTCTTGAGACCAATAAATTATCCCTTTATCAGCATGATAACCTTTCTCTGTTACTTTCAAATCAGTGACCATATCATCTTTTCAGTCACAAAAATATAGACAGGCACTATATGGATTAAATAAAGACTCGTTAAGTTAACTCTTGTGAAAACATTATTATAATAATAATAATAATGGCTTTATTGATAAAGTCATTCTGAATAGAACACAATAGATTTTCATATGACTTGCTTGATTAATTCTTCAATTAATGACCTCTGACGAATACTTCTCTTTCGTCTTCATCTGTTATCTCCCAATCTGATTGACCTGAACAAGTTAAAAATGATAAATGATCACTTTAATTGAATAGGGCGCTAATTTATTGATATTATGATGTGGGGTTCATTTATCCGAATTGTATTTCGTCTCTTAAATTGTTACTGCTCTTGAGTCTACAATCTCACAAATACTCATGTATAGAAATACGAAACATCTGCATATCCTTTTAAATTGAGAAGGATGTTTTCCGCAGCTGATTACTCTTCTCGATTGAGTGTTTCTCGAAACCGTCTACTCTACTCTAATATCTGTGAATAAAAATGTTATCGTAGATCATTCCTCCGCTGTGTATCTGTTGCTTCATCTGATACTTGGAAATAAAAGAGGCTGGAGACTGCATTAGAAGCTTGTCTAACAAAAGTGAGTGGTCATTTATTCGACATATTCAAGCGAATTCGTAGATCAGATAAATCCGCCAATCACTTTTTAACATAAATATCAAATATGTGTATCAGTTTCTTAGATTTGTTCATTTACAGACAAGTTTAGGCGGTTTGTAGCACATTCGTACCCAAAGAAATTCATTCCAGTATAAGACGACTGTATCATTCTTGAATGCCTTCTCCAAGATGTTTGCGCTGACAGTTGACAGCAAGTAGTGGTAGTTCATGATATTTTGTCACATGAGCTGTACAATATCTCATTCACTGATGATTAGGATATACAATTGGCCAAATGAATTTTATGCCTCGATCATCATGAACCATATTGCAGCGTGTACTACTGACAAGATTAATAAGTAGTATATAGATTCTGGTACAAATGTGAATATGATTTGTAAGAACAGCGTGTAGAAGGATTCAACGGTGAATCAAAGAGATGAATATTTCTCTCGAAACAATATAGAAAACATGGAGGGAAGACAAAGAAGCACAATACGAAGGGCGTGTGAAAATTGTTATTTTAATATATTGTGACTGTACTTAGCTTATATCTGTGCATAAAATTGCCAATATGTAATTCCGTTACCAAATACTCTCCTCTTCTGCTGTTACAATACGACCTCACCATTGACTAAAAACTCAATTTAATGGAATACTAAATTCAAGCATCACTGTTACATATTATGTTCTACGACTAATTTGTTCATGTGATAATTGAGTAATTACACTTTAGTCCAACTGCGAATAATAAAGAATAGTATACAACTAGGTAATTTAACTACCTTTATCCTTGATGAATGGCTTTTTCTCCTTTAGTATAACGCGCTCGTTTGGACCACCTGAAAGGAATGAAACAACCAACATACTGCATTATTTTAAACTTTTGTCTAGAGTATGGTATTATACTCAATAACTTTGACTTCCAGATAGGGTAAGTGTAATCTCAGATCACACTAAGAGAATATATATTTAACATCAGTCTGATAATATACCAGAAGCAATTATCATTTGCTTGAACATTTACAGTCCAAATGTGGGTGACATACTTCTCTCCAGTTTTATCACGAGCTGACATCAGGTAGAGAACCTTTGGGAATTTGGGGAGTATTGGGAAGCTATTTCTTCTACGTTTGGGACTCATCGGCCGTACACACCCATCAAAGTTCAGTCCCAAGACCTTCCGGTTACAAGCTAATCTCACAGAAATTTCGGCCACTGGGAGTCGATCTAATGACCCATGAATTCTATCTGCTACTTATTCATGATTTCAGCACCACCACCGTGTAATTTCATCGGTGAGTATTTGTCCTCATGCCCGATATGGTGTATCTCACTGGACACGAAATCTCAATAGAACTGCAGGTTACTTCGGCCTGTAGCTAGTCACCAGTGAGCTAAAGTTCCTTGTCGTCGAACAACAGATATCCAGAAGGATGTGCGGACTGGACTGTGTGTACACTGAGGACACTCTCAGCTGGAATTAGACCCAACAACCAGAAAAAAGAACCACTTCACCTTCCTTCTCACAAGGATTTGAAACACTTGAATAAACTGGAATTAGAGCGCTTGTGAGACATTGTCATTCGCAATGCATAACGATTCTCATTCATTGAAAAACATTTTAAGAGAAAAATGATTTGAAAAGCCCAGTCATACAAATGGACTAATCTGTTGTCAATCTGAAATGCAAAGGTATGAGTTTTTCAGACCAATTATTGAGAAGAATTCAAAAGTGCACTTCGCTGTATCTCTCCTCTGCATCATTCTTCGAAACGTCAAAGACAATCCCAAATCTGTTTATTTGATGAACAATATTACTCTCTCTAAATACTTACTGTTTAGTAAACATTCTGCAAAAATTTATAGCACTTAATTCTTAGTCTGTGAAAGAATATTCAGTCACGTTTAGGAAGCTGCAAATATCGCTGCTTGATATAACATCAAGTACACTATTTTACTGAGTGAAGTTGATGTTTCTTGACACCCAACATGAATACATTGCTGTTCAGCTTTGACATCAGTTACCAGAGTAGTAATATTTTTAAAACTGATGTCTTTGTTTAGGTGTAGAATTCGTCAAGAACCATCACCAATTCAGGACCATTAAATACCATAGAGCAGTGAACGGCTGTTCCGTCCTAGTTTGAGACAGTTCAGTAATACACACACATCACCGCACCAGGCGCCTCATCCCACATCATGAGTTTATGAGGCCGAGTTCGTTTACCATTCAGCTATCTAAAAATTAATTTAATGACGCGTGAATTCTGACTTCTGTCAGTCCGTGATATGGCGCCATCCGCAACCAGTTTCTTTGGTGACTATGCAATGCGCCTTAGCATGAAGGACCTCACTGGCTACGACTTCTCAGTACTGCTCCAGGAAATCCATCCATCTCCATCTATGATTTGTAGACTGACATTTAGATTGTAGGTTTTGGCGGGAATTTATGTCTTTATGGCTTCAAAAAACATGGAAATATTTTATTTAAGGAATATTTGATTTATAGTGACCGTACTGTTCTCTACACGCATATTTCGCATGATATCAGGTGGTATCACACTGGAGATTCAGTGGTTGACTGTTAGAACACTTGTTCACTACTAAGATTCTCAGGAGTTCGATTCCCTACCGACGCGATCTCCGAATACCTGCTTGTAAGACCGTTAAATTAGGGTGGCTGGGCGTGAGGCTAGCAACTCCACCCAGTAAAAAGAAACTCCACTGATACTGAAAATTCAAAGCTCAAGCTGTATTGCAGTGAAGTCAGTTATTATCAGTTTGACTTTATCTGGACCCTCATTCTGTTAAAGTAGTTTGAATTTCTTGTTTTGTCCTGTGAAATTTACTGCTGAAACATATTTATACTAATATACCGAAAAGTATTTATCATATAAACTTCACTATTGAATTAAATGGGGAAAATGAAATCTACCTCGTTGAATCTTTTCACCTCTTTTCACTGTACCAACAATTATTTCTCTTTCAGATTCAGTTTCTGTTTCCCATCCAGGTTCATCTGAGATAGAAGAAAAAATATTATTTCATTGTAATTTTAGTACTATGGATCATGCATTGATGTTTCCTCAATAGTTTTTTAAACCTGAAAAATAACACTGTGACAAAATGAAAGATTTTTCTGCATAATGGCCTGTTATTGCTTATGCTCAGATGGTGAACGAAACACTGGAAAGCACATGCAGAATATTATTACCTAAAGATTTTAGTTTATCTAGACTGTGAGGTAGGCAGCACAGATGAGGAGGTTGAAGCCAGCCAGAATCAGAAAAACAAAGCATACCTTCATTACTCTGAAATCAGGTTGGACATCTACTACACACTATAGACAGCAACATTCGATTCTTCAGCACTAATGCCGAATAAGGCAGTGCTTCTATATAATTCAGTGGCTAGGCACACACGTCATTCAAAGCATTCCCAGCAACTTTCAGACTTTCATCAATAGCTGTCTTGGCTCCATACTGATGGTCAGATGGCCTACCTGAAAGGATAAGCAACCTGAAACTCTGGCAATAAATCAACCTAGAATCTGTTGCCTAACACATATCAAGACGTTGATGTATAGGACACACACTAGGGATTCCACTAAATAACATCAGATGCCCAGTTGGCCGTGGGTCCTAAAGTGACACGGAGATTATGTGAGAAGTAAAAGATAGCCTATGTGTAATCTTGGGACCAACTATGAAAGACAGCTGGGAACACGGTGCTCTTTAAGCCTCACGTCCCCTTTGGAACCCAAGGGAATAATGGTTATCAAAGACTATGAGATACACCCATCCTAGACTGATTTTATCGTTGCTTTTGACAGAAATATCTAACTAGCTAGATGTCACTTGAAAGACAAGAGAGAATTAAGATGAATCAAGACCACTATCTAATAATAATAATAATCATAATTTGCTTGAATTATCTTGTCAGATGAGTCCTATTGCCTATCACCTTCATGCTTTCGTTCAGTTTTGTAATTTCAAATTCATTGCAAGCATCAAAAGTTTAGAATGTCACTTCTTTCTGCGTAATTATTGAATTCTAAGGCGATATGATATTGAGTTTAACAAGAAAATACCACAGCATTATTTTAAGGAATCACTTCAAAGTATCAGACATTATTCATAATATCATTATTAGTAATACTACTATTGGTGGCATTACCAATCCTACCTGTTTCTTCCTTCTCAACAGGTTTATTCGCATCCGCAATTGCGAGTAGCCTCTCCATCTCTTTCTTGATCTCATCATCTAAATAAAAACAGAATTAAATAGTCAACACACTGAAATTGCAAAAGCTTGATAAAAAACTATTTGGTCACAATTACAGTAGCGATACTATACGAATCTTCGGATTATCTGTAATCAAACAGCTCAGGGTAAAGTTTTGACGATAACTTCTTTTGTGGGCTTAAAGTATTGTAAATACAACAGTTGGTATATTTTATACCAGAGATTGTTTCTCAATGACACACATACACACCTTGTATGAGTAGCTACGATTTGCTCTGTGTACATCTCGAAGTACTGCAAACACTGAGTGGCTGCTTAGTTCTACCTAGACTAAGTTTTTAACTAATGCTAGTGTATTTGTTGAAATTATTATCTTGACTTTTCCACTAATGCATCATATAGAACTGAAGTACAGTATCTCTGTGATACATCCATCTGCTGGTTGATATTTGACTAATACACCGGCTAGTATTTTGATCCAGAAAGCTCGTTACTCATCCTATTTGAGACTCGTATCCACATTTCCAACTGGAAAAGCATAATTGACTGGGGATACTGACAAGTCATCAATCGGATGGAACTTAACTTCCTGAAGTCCTCTGCAAACAACCGTCAATCAAGCAATATAATTGTTGCGTACGATATGCGCGTATATATATATATTTTGACTATTGTGGCTTCCCTTTAGGTTGAAATACTTTTGGCAAAGGATATTCACGTTGCAAGTCATTATATAAACTACTACTAAATTGGGACTGAAGTGCGCATATTGTTACAGTTATTCTAAATTATTTTACTGAATGAAATTTAACCGTTTATAGTATGCAACGCAAAAGTTATCTCAAATAGTGGGTAAATATGTAACACTATACGAAACGATCTTGGAGACACTCACTATACGCTGTACCACTTTACTTGTACTTGTAAATTCGAATAACTAAGAAGGAATTTTTCTTATTCAAATTCAGATATTATAATTCATTGTAGAGAGTTGAAGTCTCTGATATATCATAAATCATGTAGTGTTCAAATCACAAAGTATCAAGAAGCTTCATCAGAATTCACTTGTATCAGGTGTTGGGTTGTTAGAGTTTGATTCGCTACAGGTTTGATGACGAAATAGTAAAATTCGTATCTCTGCAGAAATAACTGTAAATCTCCAGGCTTCTAATTGCTACAACAGAGGCGTATTCAGTAATGAAGATTAAATTTCTTCTGTTTAAGAATATTTTACCGGAAAATCCTAAGGCAATATACACTCATTATGCTTTTAAGATTCCATTCTGCAATTCAGTAAAGTTATAGCTGTGTCCCTTTTAGCTTTCCTGGCTCTCCGAGTGACAGATACGGATTCCAGTTTGAAACCTTGAATTTGCATTAGCAATCATATTGTTTCTGTAGCTGTTACTGGCCTCACGCCACCAACCAAACAACATAATTGTAGTGTACAATATTCGCGTAATTAGAGTGCCGACGAATTGATATATTTTGACTGTTGTGGCTTTCTTTTAAGTTGAAATACTTTTGGCAAAGGATATTCACGTTGCAAGTCAATACATAAGCTACTACTAAATTGGGACTGAAGTGCGCATATTGTTACAGTTATTCTAAATTATTTTACTGAATGAAATTTAACCGTTTATAGTATGCAACGCAAAAGTTATCTCAAATAGTGGGTAAATATATGACACTATACGAAACGATCTCGGAGACACTCACTATACACTGTACAACTTTACTTGTACTTGTAAATTCAAAAACTAAGAAGGAAATTTTCTTATTCAAATTCAGATATTATAATTCATCGTAGAGAGTGAGTGTCTCTGATACGTCATAAATCGTGTAGTGTTCTAATTGCAAAGTATCAAGAAGCTTCATCAGAATTAAATTGTATCAAGTGTTGGTTTGTTGGAGTTTGATTCGGTACAAGTTTGATGACGAAATAATAAATCAGGGAATACTAAATCTTCGTTTCTCTGCAGAAATAAATGTAAATCTCTAGGCTTCTCATTGCTACAACAGAGGCGTATTCAGTAATGAAGACTGAATACCTTCTGCTTAAGAATATTTTACCGGCAAAACCCAAGGCAATATACACTCATCATCTTGATAAGGTGCCATTCTGCAATTCAGTAATGTTATAGCTGTGTCTCTTTTATCATTCCTTGCTCTTCGAGTGACAGATAGGAATTCCGGTTTGAAAACTTAAATTGACACCAGCAATGATATTGTTCTTGCAGTTGTTACTGGCCTCACACCTAACCTCACCTCTGTCTCGGGCTCATCTGAGGCCAGTTAAGGTTCAGAGTGCATCACTGGCTTGAGATTGAACCCGAATCAATTGAGTATGCATATAGGTGTGCATTAATACGCCAATTTCAAAAATACATATTGATATAATTTCAGTTTACCTTTATAGTCAGATAGGAATCGTTTCAGGCTAGCGTCAATTACATTGGTGTAGTCAGAGCTCTCCCAGTCTTCGTTATCTACGTCAAACAAAATATTTTATTGAGGTAACGAAGCGAATAAGAAATGTGGAACTCATTACAAGGATGAGATACAATAATTTTTAAATAAAGATAAAATCATGAGTCAAATAGTTGCAGTAAGCACTTGAAAATCTAATTCTATTATCACTTGAGTGATTATCATGGCTTACCTGATAGTCAGTGAATTATATTGCAAAAGTTGATTATAGTTGTGAATTGAGTAAATAAGTAGCAAGCATGGATCTAATGGAAGGCGTCCCCTTCAATTTATCAGACAGGATCTTTCAATTACGAAGATATCAGGACTAGCCGGGTTGTGGAGGAGAAAGGAAGACATGTCTTCAATACTCTGAAATAAGCGTTGAGATCTACAGCATTCACAACAAGAAGCGGAGGAGATCATTTACTGACATTCAAAGCCATTCAGCTTCCCGAGCATAATCTGAATGAGAGGTGACAAGTAGGATGTGAGTCGATTATGTTGTTGGACTAGATCATGTGAAGAAGAAAGGAAGCCTATAGGCAATCATGTGGTGAGCTAGGAAACACACAGGAGAACATGGTGAAATGGAGATGTGTCGTTGAAGTCTTATGTTCCATTTGGAATCCAATTAACGAATAATAATAATAACAACGTGTTAAAGGTGTTGAGAGCTAACTAGCCCTGTAATTATTGGCACTTAATCTTTAGTGATTTTATCGTGTTAACACTGAGAAACGTCGTCATAAGTCAGATGCACTCAATCGGACACTTAAAACGTTGGGCTTCAGAAGTAACTGGAATACTGACTGCTGATAACATTTGTGAAAATTGACGAAGATTAGTTATTTATTTAAGGTGCTCATCAAATAAGTGCACATACAACCTTACACCTAGTCATGATGTAAGATCTGACAATTTGTATTAACCAGAAGAATCACATCAATCTTACGAAGCTGCCAGTCATGTGGTGCTAATTTTACTAGCAGATTTTCGGAAAACAACAAAGAAGTTGTTCTGACATATTTAGTCAGTTAGGTGAAATGCGACTGCACAATTGTCAGCAAGTACATCTTAAATGTGTAGAAATGTACTCCTTATGGAAAGGGAATTAAGTTGTTACAATGTTCATTTGAAAATATGTATTTGTGGAAAGGTTTAACACAATGACATTTTGAAGAAGTGGATGAAGAGGGCGTGACTTTCTGGATTTGAAACCAGTGATTCAACAGCAAATGTACAATATTCAGTGGTACAGTCATTGAAGCCTAGCTGCATCTGTCATTACTGTGAAAAACTTATAGATGCACAAGGATTGCTAAGTGAGCAGAATTAACCGAACCTGAAGTTGAATGAATTGGCTGTGATGGAATACCTACTAATGAACACATTGGTTTGCACTGATGATTATCCAGAAACTGAGTACAACAAGTTCATTCCTTTGTCTGGCAACTTACTGATATTTTTATTGTGTTCAATTCCTTTGCGTTCCTGGTGGAACATAAAGCTAGACGCTAGAGCTTTGAATTTACAACAACAGCGGTGCTTTACAGAGTGAATTTGCTATCCTCATTCCAAACGCTTCTTCTTTACGAGACCTGCTAAAAGCTAAGCTGGGTTTGGGAGAGCGTTTGCCACACACACGTATTAGTGACTTTGTCTAGTACAAAATGGAAAGGAAATAAGTAGAAGTATGAAAATAGAAGCTTAGAAAGTGGATCTAAATGAAAGTGGCGAAAAAGTATAAGGTTATACACTCTGGAATATTAAAAGTCGACAGTTAAACACTGAACTAGAATAGTTTAAAATTGAAGACATTTCATATGTATGAGAAATTACTACGAAGAGTTCCGTCCTCGTAATCATGGCTGTCATCAAGTGACAGTTTGGTACGCTAGATTTTATGACTGGTGCAGTCAGCATAGACAGTGCTGAAATCAATCTCAATAGAAAATGATTACGGATCAGTGATTTAAAAAAATGAGCAAAACGAATAGTGAAATTTAAAAACTAGGGGACTCACCTTTCTGAGGTTTAGTACATCGTTTCCCAGCCTTCTTCTTGGCTATAATAATAATAATGAGGAAGAAAGAGAGAAATATACTGCCGATGAAAATATCTTCTAGTGTTATGACAAAACAGATACCATTCACCTTATTCCTTTAAATTTCGAATGAAGTATAGGGCTGCAAGCTTTAGGCCTTGAAGTTTCAGTAGCAGCAGTTTTTTTCTTTTTCTTACTCCCAAACTTCTATCTTTAATGAGCTCACTGCCGACTAAGCCTGGTTTACGAGTGAGTCAGTGACCAGGAATCGAACTCCAAATAAAGTGCGTGGTTGACAAGTATTCTACTTCTAAACCACCTGCTCACGAAACACAAGTATTTCACTGAAGAATTAACAGTATGCAGTGGTTTTTATCCATGGATGTTTCCACATACAACGTCTTACTGCTAAAATGACTGCCATCTGCTTGAAGTAATCAACTCAATGGTCCAAGCAAGTTATTTTTCAGATTTGTCATTTGAATTGTGCGATCAGATTATCTGTTAAACATCCTGTTTATGGTTTCATTTCTTTCTCTCTTTGAATACAGTATACTTTGAAAACTACTTGAATAAAGTCAGTATGAAAATCCTGTAATTCTCTTTCTATTTCCTCACGAATAACTTATAATATAAGAGTTCTTGTAATCACAGACTACTTCTTATAAGTCATGGTCTTTATTTTATCAACACCTGTCTTCGCCACATACCTAAGTTAGATGGCCGGCCTGAGAGGATAAGCAACAAGGAACTACGGCGTGCAGGCAATCATAGAGCTGGCTAAAAGTGTCTTCAGAAAACAGAGTGAAATAGAGACGTCATGGTGGAGGCCTATGTTCCACTCGGAATCCAAGGGAATCAAAAGAATAATCTACATCTAACCTGATCCTTCCGAATACATGGAAGGCGACGATTCCTTAAAATAATGGAGAAAACCACCTGCTCATGGTGAGTGCTTTCAGCGTTATTACGCTTCATGGATGCTTAAGTCAAGTAGTCTGTATACACCTTCGCAGATCACATCTAGACGATATATGAGAAGGAAACTAAGGCTTCAAAATTAAAAGACCCATCAGCACAAGAACTAAAAATAAAATTCCCTAGAATGGTCCTACTGTTAGTTGCTTCTGTTATCTAAATTTACACCTTGTGAGAGTGGCGATTTAGGTGGTGTGCAGCATCTCCGTCTTATTATTCAATTGACTTAGGCAAATTAGACATATTCAAAGTTGAAACACTTACCTTGTACATCGGACACGGCAAATGAATATACAGCAAGCATAACGAAAATGAGTACGCTTAACTAAAGTGAAAATGAATGAAAGAAAGAAAGAAGGTTAATTAGGTACTGTTTTACAACAATGAATCACTTACTCTCTTGTACTCCATTGTCACAGTATTTCAAAGTGAATTCCACTCGATGATTACTACCCGAAACTCCGTTGAATTTAAAGTAAAATTATGTCCAATAAGAATTCATGTAATTGATTAAAATACTCGAAAATTGGTAGTTTTAATGATTGTATCGTTAAGATATCAACTCATTATTAATTTTATTAACTAATATAGGTAATGTAAGTCAAATATAGAAAATTTTGTCGAATTATTGGCAAATTTCGTGGTATTAACTCCATATTGTTAGGCTACAACATCAATGTATTCGACAGCTATCGGTTTGAACGAAATATTCTCATACTGTGTCATAAGAAAAAGTCACAAACAGCGAAGAAAATTTACTTTTCTATGATTCATTTTCATGAGCTCTACAATCGTAATTATAATTAACAAGGAACTCTTTAAACCAATCAGATACTGGTAAATTTTCATCCTCGGAAATTTATATTACATAATTTCAGGTGTAAGAAGGGATGAATATTTGTAAGTTAGAAAGGAGACAGAAGTTGGCATGACGTAATTAGTGTGAGATAATGAATCATCAATAAGCTCGTGTAAAATGGATAGGAACTGGTGGAAGTGCTATAAAGTGCTTTGTATAAAATATGTATGAAAATCAGTGTTATTAATAAACAGTAATGGAGTGGTAATAAAATGTGGATGATGGGGACAGTATTGATAATAAAAGTATCAATAAAACAAAATAATAATATTGAACTTACATAATAAAGGAAAGAAGCAAAATTGTGGTAAGAATTTTACTCTGGCCATGGTAGGGCAAGAGAATGTATGTATCGCTTTTGGATGCAGAGGTCCGGTTTCAGATCTCGAATAGCTAATGCTTCATCTATGTACAGATGGCGTATTCGAAGTCCCTTTGTACGATATTGAGGGACTCTGTGTAACACTGTGAAGCATCCATTCGATATCCAGAGATGACAAGGTGTTTGAGGATCGAGCTGTTGCTATTCTTCTTTTCTCCTCTGGATAACCAAGCTGGGCAGTGTTCCAGAATACGTTTGTGGACTTGACGTTGCGTGCGGCCGATATACTTTGCTCCACACGAGCAAGCAAATTGATAGATATACATTGAAGTAGCCGAAAGCAGTATCTTGTCCTTTGCGTTAGACTGAATTAACTGTCTGCAGGAGAATGTGATAAGTAGAGTGACTATTGGAAATGTCTTCTTCAGACATTTAGAAAGGCAGTTTCTGAGAATTTCCACTACGACATCACCTTTGAATTCTAGGTTCATGAAGAGAGTCTTCTTAGGAACCGTTGCGATGTTTGACACCGGAGGCTTCTCCTTCATGGTTTGTCAATAAATCTTGGTTGATAGTCATTATCTAGCAGGGTTTTACGTAATAAATGTAATTCTTTCTCTACCATGTCTTCTGAGGAAATTTTTCGAATCCTTGAACACAACGTACGTACCAGGTTTCTCTTTCGGTATAGTGTGACAAATCTCTGGAAGTTGATAAACTGTCCAGTTCATGTTGGCTTGCGGTATATTGATCTTTGAATCGTACAGTCATGTCGTCTGGTGAGTAGTATATCAAGGAATGGAAATGTGTTGTTCTATTCTCGTTCTAAGGTGAAACTTATTGATGGATGTGCTGAGTTGAAGGTTTTGAGGAGAGAATCTAAATCACAACTTTCATCACAGATTATAAACGTGTCATCTACGTATCTCTTGTATAAGTGCAGTTGACTTATCAAGGGATTGAGAATGTTGTTTTCAAGACTCGCCATGAAGCAGTCGGCTAAGAGTTGACCAAGAAGATACCCCATGGACACCCGATTATTGAATTTTAACTGAATATTCGACGAACATCTGAGAAGAAGTTCCTTCAGGTAGTTTTCCCAGCTCACGCAACTTAGGTACACAAGCAATCACGACAACACTGTGTTCAAACATTTTATAGTGTAACGAATTTATCTCATCCACAAATTTCTTACAAAGTACACGTAGAATAAATGAAATTATTTAATGGGCTGCAGGAAACGAATAGCTTTTTATTTTGCTGATATGTTAGTTATACGGCCTTTACCAGTTGACCATTCCTGTTCAATAACCTGAAGGACAAGATCCCGCAGCTGACCAACTGCTTGTGCGTTTATCAATTGAACTGCTCGTGTGGAGCTGTGTATATCGGTAGTTCGACTGGAGTTTTGCCCAACAGGATGCAAGATCACTATCTTGCATGGTTAACAAGATGGGAAAGTGGAGTAATAAGAAGTGCTATCATTGAACATCTGGTCGATAATGATCACCCAATCTTTAAAACCTCCGCCTTTAGAATCATCTACAAGGCGACAAACAATCTGCCCAAATCACTACGTATCCGGCTCATATATAATGATGAAGCTTTGACCATCGCAACAGAAAAGCCAGATCTTTGTATAAAGAAAGAGATCGTTCAACTCCTCCAACTCTCATGGTTTTAATCCGTCCATGATGAAGTATAGTAATCACTAATCATATTTGTTTCTACCGATTTTTCTTTTTGTCTATTCGATTTTTCAAGTATTGATTTTTTTAGGGATTTTGTCTCAGTGCATGGAGGATTTCATCATGAGATGACATCAGTTAGAGAAGCACTGGAAGACCTGGGTGGACTGGACAGCTGCTTCGTTCGAGTTTGGGACTCTTCAGCGGTACGCGCCCACCGGTATTTGAACCCAGAAGCTTCTGGTTACAAGGCGACCTCGTAGATCATTGAGCCCCTGGGACCCGATCCTTGAATTCTAACTTCTGCCAATTCACGACATCCTCCATTTATTCGATTTTTATACTCATTCTTTTTTACGTCAATTGTCACTATTACTATTCTCACTTCGAACTGTCTACCGTATTAATAGGCTTGCTCCACTTGTCATTCTAAATCAATTCTCTTTTACAGCGTTAAATTCTATGCTATCACATTTCACACAGTATTACGTAACGTTTTTATTTTTATTCTATTTGCCTACTAATCATATAATTGTACACCTCAACCAAGTTCTATTCATCCTATGAATTATTCTGTATATGACATGAACTGCCTTGCCATTTTACATTTCTGGTTTTCGCACAGAATGCATGCTACGTAACATTTAGCAAAGTGATTGTATTTAGCAGTACTAGCATATAGTTTAATTTGCTTACTCTTATTTACTCTGAGAATATATATGGAAACGTTGTATTTAAAGATGATGCTTGCAATGGAATATATGATGAATGCGATTAACTGCTTGCTTGAAATCAAATTATTGTGAAAATGTCAACCGTATGACATCTCCATATCTTTTGGAGTAGGACTGCATTTAATTATATACATAATTATATTTACCCAGCGACCCATGAAGATATCTTTTACGACTGAGGATATTCGTGTTCCGACTGCTATACCTTCTGTTTTTAAATTTATTTTGAGCTGAAACGTAAAGATGGTAGTCAGTGTGTAGCTAAATATAGAATGATTGACCTTGAGAGGATGACTTATTTGCAAATCAAAACACGGTAGTTGCAGTGTGCATATTAACACACAACCACACAATAGGGTGGAATGCAGCTATTATTATTAAAATGTAGTATATCTTGATGAAGAGATGGGTTGATTATTGAATCTTTGTCCATCGAATATGCATTTAACACATGTGATAGGAATAGTTCTGATATGCGGTCAGATGAAAACAACCAGATGACACATGTTTGTGGTAGGATGGTGTTCAAGATCAGTCTAGATATTTTCGCTTACGCCTACATCCTTGACCAGATATTTATATACATATATTGTTTTCTTCGGTAAACTGACTTGTGCACTCATAAGGATACTGTTTAACATACCTGCCATGTCATGTCGTTGTGTATTCTTGATTAAGGACACAGTTAAACCTTAAGCAGCGATATGAACCAATGAAGTGTGACCGCACCAATGGCCTTGTGACATTCAATGGGCTAGTGGGAAATTGTGAACAATATCGTAATCGTCAATAAAATATGCCAAATGGAGTGTTATATTGTGGTGAGAGCTGTCTGTGACTTGAAAATATAGACAAAAATTTACATCAATGACCACGTCCGGAATCAGAGTCATGAGAAAAAGCAATAGCAAGGCTTAACCTTGAGGAAGTCACCAAACAATCACATCAAACTTAGCGTGTGCAAATACGATTCACCGAAAAACCGGTTAACTTTCTAAGAGACGGTCACAAGCAGTACGGAACAACATTCAGCAAGAAAACAACCAGACATGAAACGTTGCTTCGCCGCTGACAATAAAGCTAATCATAATGTATATAAAAACCTATAATTATCTGTTGATTTTCCCAACAAGCGATCTGTTGCCTGGCCCTTAAGTCTAATGACAGGTTAAGGCTAGGTTAACCTGATGACAGCGACTTTAGTGTTGGTTCAAGTCATATTTAGGGTTGGTGAAAAGAAGACAGTTCAGCGAATTGTCTACGTGTTTCGTCTCTATGATTGGCTGGATGGGGATTATTCACGAATTAAAAGATTAGGGTTAGTTTGAGGATATTTTCACGTTATGGTTAGGTTAAGGCTATATAAGGGTTATTGTTAGGATTAGAAGACCTAGATAATTACATGCATAGAATATGGTTAACTTACTCTGATGATACTTCAGTGCAAAACTGGGAGGTTGTTTATAACATACGTCAGGAAAAGTTCCATGCTTTTCGATTCGTTGTTCTCATGAATACACGTATTTTATTCTCAAAAATCGTCTTTATCAATTGGTTAATGCGTTCTAGGTCATTTGTCTGCTGGTGCATACTGGTGCTTAAAGTTTAACTTTGCCCGATTAAGTAGAGTGGCGTTGGGGAAACCAGGGAGCTGACGTATCGGGTGACTGTAAACTATAACAGCGCGAAACGAGAACACCTGATGAAGGCCTTGACAAATAGCTACCGACCAATCAGATACGTCCGGTGTAAAAGTGAGTAATTTGAAGAAAGCGTTTATATATAAGTAAAGCAATGCCATAGATAATTACATGGGGTAACTTTCTGGTATGTGTTCCAATAAAACCTTCCAATTTCTTATATAATACTCTTATTTCTGTGGAATTTCGTATCAAGAATTTGCAAAATTATTGCAATTATTTGCCTTTCAAACACTGAATCTGTGGGTATAATCTTGTTGACTGATACTACATATAAACATCTGCTTGGCACTTTGTGTGTCTAACACTAACTAATATCTATAATTGTATATATTGATGGTAACATGTTAACATGTTCACGTTGGCTCAAGTCAGTGAGTCTATGATTTTGGTATCATTTTTGTTATTTTTATCTTGCTGTGATACTACTGCTTACGTTTTGCTTTTTTATTGTTGTTGTCGCTTGTTGCCCTTCCTGTTGTGAATTATTCTCCTTTTGCTGGTGTTGTTCTGATTCTTTTATTCCTTGTTTTCCTGGTTTTTAAAAGATGCAACCCACAAGGTTGCTTCTCTGTAAACTATATTTTATTGTATTAATCCGCTTCTCAGTCGTGAGGCTAGCAACCCCACTCTGTAAACAAAGTTTCTACAGAAACTTCAGCACGATGAATCTCCTTGCGCCAAAAGAAACAGTCTGTGTGGGGACATGGAATGTCCGCACCATGTACGGGATTGGTAAAGCTTCCTACATTGCAAACGAGATGAAAGGATACAGAATTCAAGTACTGGGAATGTGTGAAAGCAGACGGATCGGGAATGGACTCACCAAATTGTCAACGAAAGAGTCAGTGATATAATCCAGTCACCCAGAAGATAACCACTTGCACACCGAGGGCGAGGCTATCATGATGTCACCAACGTCAACGAAGGCCCTGATGCAATGGGAGGCTATCTCGCCCACGATAATGACCGCCAGATTCAACTCCAAAGGAAGGAAAGTGTCAGTTATACAATGCTATGCACCCACAAACAACGCAGCTTTCGGAAAGAAAGAAGAATTCTACAGACAACTACAGGCAACATTGGACAATACCCCAGTCGGCTACACTAAAATACTAATTGGAGACATGGACGCCAAACTGGGATCAGACAACACAGGAAGGAACTCATCATGGGTAGAGAAGCTCTGTCTCGGAGAAATGAATGAAAACGGAGAACTCTTCACCGACTTCTGCACCTTCAATGAAATAGTGATTGGCGGCAGCGTATACAAACACAAGGATATCCACAAGGCTACATGGGTGTCACCAGATGGGCGAACCAAACACCAAATTGACTTCATCTCAATCTCAAGGAAGTGGAGGCGCAGCCTGATGGACACAAAAGTAAGAAGAGGAGCAGACATTGGCTCAGACCACTATCTCGTACAAGGGACAATCCAAATCAAATTAAAAGCTTTCAAAGAAACATGTGCTGCAGATAGACTACAAGCCAAGTTCAATACTCAAAAACTGAAGGACCAGGACACGAAGGACATCCTCACTGCAAACATTAGGGAAAATGTGGAGAAACAAATCAACACTGGCGAAGAGGTCAGCGTCGAAAAGCACTGAGCCAGCCTGAAAGCGGTGTGGAATCAAACCTGCATGGAAGTTCTGGGCAGAAAGAAGAGACAGGACAAATAGTGGCTCACTACGGACACTTGGAGACTAATAGAAGATAGAGGTATGGTGAAACAAAAGATTCTCCAGTTCATTGACGAGCGACAAAAACAGGATTTGAATGCAAGCTACAATACACTGAACGAAAGAGTAAAGAAGAGTGCCAGGTAAGGAAAAAGAAAGTATTATGAAGCCATGGCAAGTGAACAAGTGCCGAACAACCTGCAGGCAAAGGAGACCTCGCAACACTCTACCAAACAACTGGGTACCTTTCGGGCAAAAGTTCGACACAAATTAAGCCAGTGAATGATGACAATGGAAAGTCAATCACCAAAGAGGTGGAGCAAAGGAAACAGTGGGCTGGACACTTCAAAAGACTTCTAAATCGACCGCCACCTACAACGCGCCAGATAATATCAACAACGCAATCAGAACTACTGTGGTGAGAGATGGTTGCTAGCCAAATATGTTGACAGTAATTGAGGTCAAAGGTCAAGATAGACAGGCGGACAAAGTTAACATATAGATGAACTGACACAGCCACAAGAGATGCAAGGTTAACTTTGTGTGAGAAACAACCAATGAACAGACTGTATTTTCTACTAACATTAACCTACAATAATGTACATCAAAATCTATAAATACGTGCTGATTTTCCGTAATAAATGTTCTGTTGCCTGGCCCTTTTCTTCTGTTGTTACACTACCAGTGAACATCAACCGCCCTACGAGAACAGAACTCCTTAAGGCAATCAAGATGCTGAAAGCTGGAAAAGCAGCAGGACCAGATGGAATCCCAGCAGAAGCATTGAAAATGCATCCAGAGACAACAGCGGACTTGATGACGCCACTACTGGAGAAGGTGTGGAAAGAAGGCAAAGTACCCGAGGATTGGAAGAAAGGATACCTATTCAAACTACCAAAGAAAGGAGACTTAAGTCAATGCAAGAACTGGCGCGGAATTATGCCCCTGTCCATCCCAAGCAAAATACTAAGCCGCATCATACTGGGGAGAATCAAACATACACTAGGTGAAAAACTTCGACGGGAACAGGCTGGATTCAGGAGAAAGAAGTCATGCATTGATCAGATCGCCACATTACGGAACATCATTTAACAAAGCTTGGAATGACAGTCACCTCTCTATCTCAACTTCATCGACTTTGAAAAGGCCTTTGACAGCGTCGATCGAGAGGTGATTTGGAAACTACTACGCTACTACTGGGTGCCACAGACAATTATACATCTCATCCAACAGTTGTACGACAATGCTGCATGACAAGTAATCCACAACGGGAATCTTACGGAATCCTTCGAAGTGAGGACAGGTGTAAGACAAGCTGGCTGCCTACTATCGCCAATGATTTTCCTGATTGCAGTAGATTGGATAATGCTACAAACAGCGGGTAACGAGGAAACAGGCATAAAATGGACTCACACAAAAAGCTTGGAGGATCTCGACTTCGCCGATGATATATGTCTGATTTCCCACAAACTGGGAGATATGCAAGCGAAAAGCAATAAGTTGGCAGAAGAAGATATCAAAGATAGGACTTCAAGTGAACATAGAGAAAACAAGTGATGAAGATTCCTGGACAGGTACAACAACAACAGACAACAATCAGCATAGATTGGAGGAACCTGAAAGAAACAACCTCCTCTAACTACCTAAATGAGAAGCATCCTTTCAACTACAGGTGGAACTGACGAGGATATCAAAGCAAGAATCGGAAAAGCAAGACAAGCTTTCACCACTCTCAAGTATGTGTGGAGGTCAACAGCATTCAGTATCAAAAATAAGATCCGGATTTTCAACTCCAATGTGAAGTCAGTGCTACTCACTATACGGATCAGAGACTTGCACTGCGCTTCATAAAGAGCATCTCAAACAAAATACAGACGCTCATTAACAGTTGTCTTTGCTCAATACTCAAGATCAGATGACCGGAAAAGATGGGCAACAGAGATATGTGGGAGCGAACCAACCAGGAACCGACTGCTAAACAAATAGGGAGGAAGAAATGGAGATGGATTGGCCATACTCTGAGGAAGCCATCAAGTGACATCACTAGACAAGCCATTGCTCGAGTGGAACCCGAATGTGAAGCTGTGAATTGGTCGTCCAAGGGTGACTTGGAGGAGGTCATATGAAGAGGAGATGAAAACGTGTGGACAGACTTGGAGCCAGATAAAGACTATAGCAGAGAACCGAACGCAATGGAGACGCACGGCTGAAGCCCTACGTTCCTCTAGGAATTAATGGAAACAATGATAATAATAAGTATACTTTACTTCACTAATATACAGCCGGTTCACCAGCTAAACATGGATAAAACCCAACTATGCATTCAGAAATGTTTTGTTATACACTTATCCTCACCTTGGTCATTCCTTGCTTATTCTTTTCATTTTATTCTAGTTTACCATTTGAATCCATTCCACTCCACTCCACTTCATCTGCAGTTTTATTGGTAGTTGTTTCGACAACACTTGACCTACTTTTGGTCACTCTGAGAGTCCAAAAGGAAGTAGCCGAAAACGAAGCTACCTAGTGAACGTACCAACGACTTTGAGCAGCCATTCAGACGGGTCCATACTATGTAGTCAGATTTATGGATGCTGTTCACAGATTACTCAGAGAATTCCATCCAAAACTAGTATTTAAGGGCCACACTGAAGAATGAACAACAAAGTCAACCAATCAGATATATCAGCGTGACAAACGGATGCTTCTCATAATCTCAGCTGCATGTTTCATACTGATTCAGGCTTAAGGTGAGTGTGAAACCAGCAATGACCATTAGGGTTAGAGTGCTTCGTTCATCGTTCAACGAAGCAAAAATGTAGAATGAACCCTATCAACTAAGAGTAGGGTTAGAGTGCTCGAGGTCGGTTGACTTCGGTGTCTGTTCTTTACTGTTGCCTATTCAATTACCGCCTAGACAACAGATTCATTGGAAGGGACAAACCGAGTGTTAATTGAAGTGAACTGTCGTCAAGATTTGACAGGATAGTTCTAAAATATAAAAAAATATATAAAAAATAAGTTCGACAGGGTGCTTCTACTAAACGCTAATCCTAAACACCATAATTTTGAAAATACTTCTAATCATAAAATTCTGGATACTAACAGTTTGAAAGGACATGAAGGCGTGATGTTAGCTGATGCATAGGAAATACTTATTAATAAATAAAAATTGATATGTATCACTAATTATTAGTACTTGGTCAAAATTCTCGACTGTCCATATCTTCTTATGGAAACGTTAAGAAATGTTTTACAACTGTTTACCCACACACATACACACTCTGTTTAAAGTGTTTATCAAAGGTAGACCAATATATGTAAGTCCGAGGTCAAATTTTGATCACAGCTCATAAAATTTTGTTTATTATACTTGTTGATACTTTTTGAATGACTCGTGATTGGACAAATTTTCAAAAACAAATGATGTTCCTTTTTTGTATATAAACCTACGTTATGTTAATTTCGATTAATTTCCCTGAAGAAGTTCGGATCAGATTGCCGAAAGAAACGTTGGAATTACTCATTTCAATCTCGCTGAGACTTTACAAATATAATTTTTTACAAATGTCGAGTGTTAATTGCTTTCACAGCGGCTCTTTACCATTCTTTCTTTTGTGTCCAAATTTTATGCTACTTACCAATAGTAAGTAGTATGAGCTATGATTAACTTCTTAAACGCAAATTTGTTTAGATATGATAGAGAAGATTTGTAGCCCAGGTGGATGATTTTGATATGGTTGTGTTCTCTGAGCTGGATAGTTTATTTGCGAAGCTTTCATCGCCCTACTAGGCGACATCTTCATTTCTATGTCAACCAAAAGACTCAACAGCGAAGGAAGATAAAACCAACATCATCTGCAAAATAGATTGTATCGACTGCGAAAAATAAAAACCTTACATTGGTCTAAGTGACCGTCCTCTTCGTCTTCGTATCCACGATCATAAGCTAGCTGTCAAAAGACATGATATCTACTCCCTCATATCACCATATACAGACAACCACGGACATCAATTCTATTGCGGCAACGTTCAAATATAAGACAGAGGAAACAACAAGAATGCTAGAGAATTTTTAGTAGCTTGTCATTCCAGTGAATCATCAGTCAATAGACACATCGAGATAGACAAAATTTGTCAACCGATAAGAAAGAAACCTCACACACAAAGGGTCAAAGTTCAAGTGAAAGAAACAATGAATTACAATACAAATAACCGAGGTGTGAAAATACACAAAAGCAACCAACCACGTCAAAGGTCACCAGGAGAGATGATTAATAAAGTCGTGGAGAAATTAGAAAGCTCACTTCAAATTGAAGTACGCACAGAAGATGTCGCCTAGTAGGGCGATGAAAGCTTCACAAATTAACTATACAGCTCAGAGAACACAACCATATCAAAAAAAAATTAGTTTGCTGTTGAGGTTTAACTCGCTTAATGTACTTACGCTCTCTCTATCTGATGTATAGTAATTATTTTCTTAAAGTCGAATATTATTTGTCGTATATGCTTTACATATGCAGCCATTTCTGGTGGAGGCTTTCTATTCGTATAACTCTATTCTGTGTCCGGCATTAGCGTGCAGTTTAAATAACACATGGACCGCCTTTGACACAGCTCTGCTGTTTTTACTCACTGGTGCACACTGACTGTGCTTTTTGACGGCATTCAGCTATAGGCACTTTCCAATTTCAGGTGTGTAGGTTACATTTACTATTTTGTGATCAATATGGTATCGTATTTTGGATAAATCCTGTGTTTTAGGATTTTCACGCGTCACTCAACGTGATAATCATTGGATTATCGTCACGAATTTCTTTTGCAATAAATTCATAACATATAGCCAACTGTTTTCTCTGGGGTCATTCACAATGGGGTGAATCATGCGGACGATTTCTTTAGTCCTTCCAATGTGATTCAACAAAATTCCATTGAAAGTTGCTACAGTCGACTAAAAAAGGGGATCATAGCAGTGAATATGTCAAGAAACACAATGATTTACAGTTGTCTCGATGAATTTATGTACACAAATTGGTTTACGATAGCTAGTTTTATTTCTATAAGAAATTGGGAGCTTTTATTGGAACACATACCAGAAAGTTACCCCATGTAATTACTTTTGACATTGCTTTACTTACATATAAATGCTTTCTTCAAATTACTCACTTTTACTCTGGGCGTATCTGATTCGTCGGTAGCTGTTTGTCAAGGCCTTCATCAGGTTTTCTCATTTCGCGCTGTTATAGTTTACAGTCACCAGATACGTCAGCTCCCTGGTTTCCTCAATGCCACTCAACTTAATCGGATAAAGTTAAACGTTAAGCACCAGTATACACCAGCGGACAGATGACCTAGAACGCATTATCCATATGGTAAAGACGACTTTTGAGAATAAAATACGTGTGTTCATCAGAATAACGAATCGAAAAGCATGGAACATTTCCTGACGCATGTTATAAACAACCTCCCAGGTTTGCACTGAAGTATCATCAGAGTAATTTAACCATATTCTATGCATGTAATTATCTAGGTCTTCTAATCCTAACAATAACCCTTATATAGCCTTAACCTAACCATAATGTGAAAATATCCCCAAACTAACCCTAATCTTTTAATTCATGAATAATCCCCATCCAGCCATTAATAGAGACGAAACACGAAGACTATTCGCTGAACTGTCTTCATTTCACCAACCCTAATGTAACTTGAACCAACACTAAAGTCGCTGTCATCAGGTTAACCTCACCTTAACCTGTCATTACACTTAAGGGCCAGGCAACAGATCCCTTGTTCAGAAAATCAACAGATATTTATAGACTTTTATGTACATTATTATTAGTGTTATTGTCAGCGGAGAAGCAACGTTTCATGTCTGGTTGTTTTCTTGCTGAAGGTTATTCTCTACTGCTTGTGACCACTTCTTAAATAGTTAAGCCCTATATCTGCGAATCGCTTTTGCACACGCTAAGTTTGATGTGATTGTTTGGTGAGTTCCTCAAGGTTAAGCCTTGCTATTGCTTTTTCTCATGACTCTGATTCCGGACGTGGTCATTGATGTAAATTGTTGTCTACATTTTCGGCTCGCAGACAGCTCTCACCACAATATAACACTTCATTTGGCATATTTTATTCACGATTACTATATTGTTCACAATTTCCCACTAGCTCACTGAGTGTTTCGAGGTCATTGGTGCGGTTGCACTTCATTGGTACATACTGCTGCTTAGGGATTAACTGTGTCCTTAATCAAGAAAACACAACGACATGACATGGCAGATATGTTTAACAGTATCCTTATGAGTATATAAGTCAGTTTACCAAAGAAAACAATATGTGTATATACATATCTGGTCAAGGATGTAGGCGTAAGCGAAAATATCTAGACTGATCTTGAACACCATCCTACCACAAACATGTGTCATCTGATTGTTTTCATCTGACCGCATATCAGAACTATTCCTATCACATGTGTTAAATGCATATTCGATGAACAAAGATTCAATAATCAACCTATCTCTTCATCAAGATATACTACATTTTATTAATAATGGCTGAGTTCCACCCTATTGTGTGGTTGTGTGTTAATATGCACACTGCAACTACCGTGTTTTGATTTGCAAATAAGTCATCCTCTCAAGGTCAATCATTCTACATTTAGCTACACTGACTACCATCTTTACATTTCAGCTCAAAATAAATTTGAAAACAGAAGGTATAGCAGTCGGAACACGAATATCCTCAGTCGTAGAAGATAGCTTCATGGGTCGCTGGGTAAATATAATTATGTATATATTTACATACAGTCCTACTCCAAAAGATATTGAGATGTCATACGGTTGACATTTTCACAATAATTTGACTTCAAGCAAGCAGTTAGTCGCATTCGTCATATATATTCCATTGCAAGCATAATCTTTAAATACAACGTTTCCATATATATATTCTTAGAATATATGAGAGTAAGCAAATTAAACTATATGCTAGTACTGCTAAATACAATCACTTTGCTAAATGTTACGTAGCATGCATTTTGTGCGAAAACCAGAAATGTCAAATGGCAAAACAGTTCATGTCATATAAAGAATAATTGATAGGATGAATAGAACTTGGACGAGAAGTACGATTATATGATTAGTAGGCCAATAGAATAAAAATAAAAACGTCACGTAATATTGTGTGAAATGTGATAGCACACAATTTAACGTTGTAAAACAGAATTGATTTAGAGTGACAAGTGGAAGAAGTGAAATAATACGGGGGACAGTTCAAAGTGAGAATAGTAATAGTGATAACTGACGTAATAAAGAATGAGTATAAAACTCGAATAGACAAAGAGAAAAAGTTTGTAGAGCCCAATATGATTAGTGATCACCATACTTCAGCATAGACGCATTAAGACCATGAGAGTTGGAGGAGTTGAACGAACTCTTTCTTTATACAAAGATCTGACTTTTCTGTTGCGACGGCCAAAGCTTCATCATTATAGATGAGCCAGATACGTAGTCATTCGGGCAGATATTTTGTCGCCTTGTAGATGACTCTAAAGGCGGAGGTTGTAAAGATAGGGAGATCATTATCGACCGGATGTTCAATGATAGCACTTCTTATTACTCCACTTTCACATCTTGTTAACCATGCATGATAGTGATCTTGCATCCTGTTCGGCAAAACTCCAGTCGAACTACCGATATACATAGCTCCACACGAGTAGTTGAATTGATAAACGCACAAGCAGTTGGTCAACTGTGGGATCTTGTCCTTCAGGTTATTGAACAGTAATGGTCGACTGGTACACGCTAAAGGCGGAGGTTGTAAAGATAGGGTGGTCATTATCGAAGAGATGTTCATTGACAGCACACCTGATGAAGGCCTTGACAAACAGCTACCGACCAATCAGATACGTCCGGTGTAAAAGTGAGTAATTTGAAGAAAGCGTTTATATATAAGTAAAGCAATGTCATAAATAATTACATGGGGTAACTTTCTTGTATGTGTTCCAAAAGAACCTCCCAATTTCTCACAGAAGTACAAGCAGCTGCGACAAACCAATTTGTGTACATAATTTCATCGAGATAACTGTAAATCATTGTGTTTCTTGACATATTCACTGCTATGATCCCCTTTTATAGGCGACTGCAGCAATTTTCAATAGAATTTGCTCGGTTCTATTGGAAGGACTAAAGAAATCGTCCGCATGATTCACCACATTGTGATTGTCCCCAGAGAAAACAGTAGGCTATATGATATGAATTTATTGCAAAAGATATTCGGGACGATTATCCCATGGTTATCACGTTGAGTGACGCGTGAAAATCCTAAAACACAGTATTTATCTAAAATACGATACTATATTGGTCACAAATTAGTAAATGTAATATACAAATTTCAACTGGAAGTTGTCTACAGCTCAATGGCGTCAAAAAGCACAGTAAGTGTGCACCAGTGATTGAAAGCAGCAGAGCTGTGTCAAAGACGATCCATGTGTTATTTAAACTGCACGCTAATGCCGGACACAGAATAGAGGTGTACGGATAGAAAGCCTCCACCAGAAATGGCTGCATATGTAAAGCATGTATGGCAAATAATATTCGACTATCAGAAAATAATTACTATACATCAGATAGAGGGAGCGTAAGTACATGAAGCGAATTAAACCTCAATAGCAAACAAAGTTACGTTTAAGAAGTTAATCATAGTTCATACCACTTTCTATTGGTAAGTAGCATAAAGTTTGACACAAAAGAAAGAATAGCAAAGAGCAGTTGAGAAGGCAATTAACACTCGTTTTTTCCCTTCCAATGCATCTGTTGTCTAAGCGGCAATTGAATAGGCAACAGTAAAGAACAAACACCGAAATCAACCGATCTTGAGCACTCTAACCCTAATCTTCGTTGATAGGGTTCATTCCACATCTCTGCTTTGTTGCACGACGTATGATGAACGAAGCACTCCAACCCTAATCGTCATTGCTAGTTTCACACTTACCTTAAGCCTGAATCAGTATGAAACATGCAGCTGAGATTATGAGAAGCATCCGTTTGTCACGCTGATATATCTGATTGGTTGACTTTGTTGTTCATTCTTCAGTGTGGCCGTTAAATACTAGATTTGGATGGAATTCTCTGAGTAATTTGTGTACAGCACCCATAAATCTGACTACATAGTATGGACCCGTCTGAATGGCTGCTCAAAGTTGTTGGTACGTTCACTAGGTAGCTTCGTTTTGGGCTGCTTCCTTTCGGACTCTCAGAGTCACCAAAAGCAGGTCAAGTGTTGTGGAAACAACTACCAATAAAACTGCAGATGAAGTGGAGTGGAGTGGAATGAATTCAAATGATAAACTAGAATAAAATGAAAAGAATAACCAAGGAATGATCAAGTTAAGGATAAGTGTATAACAAAACATTTCTGAATGCATAGTTGGGTTTTATCCATGTTTAGCTGGTGAATCGGCTGTATATAAGGGGAGAAAAGTATACTTATAGAGTGACTGAATTTGGCTCTGTGGATATGTTCAAAGCACATATCACGTTGGACTGAATCACCTGACTCGAGTAGGTATTCATTGATCGAAGACATCGTCATCCTATGATTGCTTTTCAACAGCCAAACTGGGTACACCGCAGTGACTCATTTCCGGAGATTACGTTTATAACTTTCAATGTAGTCAGCTCACTAGGAGCATGTGAGTGAGTAAATGCACATTGGAGTGGAGATGAGAGGTAGTTGATCCTTCATGCATTACTGAATCATACTTTGCCCGGAGAATACTGAGTGTCATCAGCAGCTTAGAATGAGCGTTTGATACACCTAGATAGACGACTTTTAAACGCTTCAGTTTTGGTATCACATTTAGATACCCAGCTGATAAACAATCTCGTTGGCACTATGTTTTGGATATGAGTGGTCTCTTTCTAATTTTTTCTTCAATGAGCTTTCCAGAATATCTTTAATTTAAGAGTGTTGTGCAAATGTTTTCCAGTTCTTTATCGACCGTAAGAATATTGCATATTTTGCGAGTTCTGCAGCATACACAATGGATGAAGTTTCTGTTTCTACCTAAAGCTACTCAGCTGTTGGTTTTGATGTACAAACCAGTAGAGATGGGCTTTCAGTAGATCAGTCTTTGCAATGTTCCATCCTGCCTTCTGTCTGACAAAATATCTCAGGTATAAACTATTGAATTTCGCACTCCTTCGATAGTGAGAGACCCATATTAATGAAAACCAGTAAACGTCCCGGGGAGTTCGGCAGTTGAATGGTTATCATCACAAATTATAGAAGTTTCGTCCATATATATATATTATATACAAAAATCCTGGATATAATTACTTCCAGTTTACCATTCTGTATCTCCGTACCTTTGTGTATCGGTCTCCATTTTTATTTAGACGGTCAATTTAGACATTCTTACTGGACATATATCTATTTACTGACACCTTAACACTTCGTTCCTTTCATATAAATTCCCGTGACAGGCGCCCATGTCATCAGATCTTTCTCAATGTGTTGGCCAAACAGATAACACGGCTTACATAAATTACGTTTTGTAACTGCTTTGTCGAATTTCTTAAAGTTTCAAACTCTACACTTATATTTTTCTGATTAACTCTGTCTTCAGAAAGCAAACAGTTCACAAGTATTGTACTTGTTATAGCTTCTTGTGTACCGCCTCTCGGTTTGTCTGATGCATGTCTAACATTCCTCTGTGATGTGTGCTTACTACTACACATATTTACACTTCAACAGAAATTCACATCTAATTGTTAACTGTTCTTTTGGACAATGTTTTAGTTCATTTTCAATTTGGTGGATGATGACTTGCCCTGGAATCCACGATATGCATATTATCCTACTTAGCGCTCGTCAGCTTTCTGTACCCATAACTCTCAGTGAGTGCTAGTGCTCCAACTGAGACTCGAATCCAGTGACCATTGTTTCAAACGCCAAAGCTTTATCTCCTCGAATGCATTGATGCCGGGGTGCACTGTTGAAGTCAACGACTAATGCCTATCGTGCAAAAAGTGCTCCAAGTGGTTTCTTAGGCAATGCTTTAACATTCGCTACGATTGTAAATAGTGTGCAGACCGAGTTGTAGCGCTACCTATCGTCATGCAACGGGTTATAGAATGACACTGAAATCTCTTCCCCAGCTTCATCGACTTTGAAGAGGCTGTCAGTAGCATCTACCGTGAAGCATCTTGGAAGCTACTTCATCAATGTCGAATGCAGAGCAGTAGACCCATCTGGATCACATTCAACAGCAGTATAATGATTCCGTACGCCAAGGGATTCACGAAGCCTTTAGAGTGAAGACAGGAGTAATTCAAGGCTACTTACTATCGCAGAGGAGAGTGATAAGATAAGTGAGCGATACACTGGCCAAAATGAAGACTTTGAAAGATTTGGACTTCGTGGACGACCTGTGTCTAGTGTCACATAAACTCTAAGATTCGTAGGCAATGGCTAATAATAGTTCTCTAGCTGACGTTAATTTTTGATCACACTTGAAGCAGATGAAATCAATTCCCTTCAAACTAGCTCTTGTAATCCAATAAGTTACAAGTAATCGAGAAGTCCTATGTTTCACTCGGAACTCAAAAGAATAGTAATTAACTTCAAAAACTGGATTAGATTTGGTATGTAATTGTCAATGTGATTACATCTTCATGCTTTCATCTGTTCTTATAATATCATAAATCTCCTTGCGATTTGGGAGCTGAAATGGAAATCCGATTTACAAACATTCCCTATTCTCGTGTTAGTTTGATGTTTACCGGAATTGTTTCCTACTATTTCAGGTCTATACTTCTTTTGTTATAGCACCAGGTACTTCCTCAATTTCAGTAGAAATAGAATTATAAAAGTCATGAAAAAGTTGTCTCATTTGTTCACGAGGTAGAAATTTAATGCAATAAGATTACAAATAATTAAGTGAATGGAAAACATTTGAAATATGCAGAATGATAACTAGTGGTTGAAGGACAATTCCAATTAGAGATGAGTTACGTTAACTAGAATGAAACGATACACAGAACATAAATACCATAACCCTGTTTCGGTACTTTTGCGTGATGTTTGGCATGCAATTTTAGTCTACAGCGAAACGATGCTGGATTTATAACACTGAATCACTTAATGAATGGAATAACAAGTAAAAATTTGAAATACAACGCGGAAGATGGCGAAAATTCAAACCATCAGATGGCTGATTAGTTTTGATAAAACACTTTATAGTTATATATCTATATTTATTTCGGCAGTCGTTTGTGCATATTTTCTGAAGATTGTTCAGTGTTTTCTTTTTGCATTCTCTGTAAAGGTAGAAGGAATTATTTGACAAAATGCATAAATGTCTTATGAATTTGTTTTCATTAGGCATATTATTCAAGTTTAATTCTAATGTATTTCATTGCCATTCCCAGTTTAACTTAAGCCAAAAGGAAAATAGAGATATAGCGGCCATATAATGAGGAAAGCTTCCAAGGGAATTACACTTCCCACAGTCGAGTAGAAATCAAGTGGGAAGCGACAGGATTGGTGTCATGAGAAGAGAAAATAAACTCTTGATGGAGGTTGTAGAACTAGTTGATGGTAATTGCAGTGAAGTTTATATTTGTAGCTGAAGCCCTTTGTTCCACTGAAATGCAAGTAATAAACAACTATAAACGATACTCATTCGGTTATTAGACTTAGTTAACCTTCAGCGCATCACTTACCTAGCAGTACACGCATTTTGAATTCTGCATACATGATCGCACATGAGCCAGTGCGTGTAGAGATATGAGATGGGATGACTAAATGCATAAATAGTGCGGTATTTGTTCAACTGGTGGATACTGAACATTCTCTCAAATCAAAGGAGGTATTCTCGGTGCCCTACCATGTTTCTGGCGATTTATTCTGATGCACTCGACTACAAATCCTACTACTCGGTGAAGTGATACCAATGAGTAACAGAAGATCTGTCCGCCTCATCCAGAGTCAATATGTTCAACCGTTCTGTTTACCATCCCAATCAAGTGGATTACCAGAGAATGAATCCCTTTTGTGTGTAAATCTAACCAGTGCTATTATTTTATGATTATCGCAAATATTTATCACACATTTGGTGGTTAATTTCTTTGTAGTTTTCGTGATATCTCTCCCTGACTAACATCACATTTCGAAACCTGTACTTTTGTTGATTATTAATACTCAATCACTATTTAGTTATTTAATTTAATGTTCCTAATGAGAGCACATTATACAGGGACTTAAGTGTGGATCAAAATTTAACGACTATCATTCCATTTTGTACTTGTACCAGGATACACCTTCTGATATAATTCTGATTTGGCTTTACTGGTACAATTGTATGCTAAAGTTAATAAATTCATATTTGCAGAAGCTGAAGAATAATTTATTGAAAGTGAAGTGTCCCCTGAAATTACTCTTGTTCTGAATAAATTATGGGGTCATCCAAATTATTTCACAACTGCCTTTTTCAGGATTGACCACAGATTAATATCAGTTAGAGAAGCATTTAAATTCAGTGAGTACAGCACATTTGATTAGTCCTAGTTTGTGAGTCTTCTGAAGTACCCACCTACTACAGGGGTTCGAATATAGAAGTTTCTAATGTCAATGTGAGCTTGTAGACCGTTCAATCACTAATACACAACTCAATGGTTGGTGAGTATTTGTCGTCACCGCTGATCAGGTGGACGCCACTGATCATGGTTTTTCACTAGAATTCCAGGAAATTTCGTTCTGTATGCAGTCACTAACTAGCATCAGACAAGTGCATAAGTCAAAGAAAAGTAACTTGCTCTTGAGACCAATAAATTATCCCTTTATCAGTATGATGACGTTGGTCTGTTACTTTCAAATCAGTGACCACATCATCTTTTCAGTCTCAAAAATATAGACAGGCACTTTTGGATTGAAAATGACTCGTTAAGTTAAATCTTGTGAAAACATTATATTGATAAAGTCATTCTGAATGGAACAAAAGAGATTTTCATATGACTTGCTTGATTAATTCCTCAATTAATGACCTCTGACAAATAGTTCTCTTTCGTCTTCATCTGTTATCTCCCAATCTGATTGACCTGAACAAGTTAAAAATGATAAATGATCACTTTAATTGAATAGGGCGCTAATTTATTGTTATTATGATGTGGCGTTCATTTATCCGAATTGTATTTCGTCTTTTAAATTGTTACTGCTCTTGAGTCTACAATCTCACAAATACTCATGTACAGAAATGCGAAACATCTGCATATCCTTTTCAATTGAGAAGGATGTTTTCCGCAGCTGACTACTCTTCTCGATTGAGTGTTTCTCAAAACCGTCCACTCTACTCTAATATCTGTGAATAAAAATGTAGCCGTAGAGCATTTCTTCTTTGTTTATCTGTTGTTTCATCTGATACTTGGAAATAAAAGAGGCTGGTGACTGCATTAGAAGCTTGTCTTACATAACTGAGTGGTCATTTATTCGACATATTCAAGCGAATTCGTAGATCAGATAAATCCGCCAATCACTTTTTAACATAAATATCAAATATGTGTATCAGCTTCTCAGATTTGTTCATTTACTGACAAGTTTAGGCGGTTCGTAGCACATTCGTACCGCATGAAAATCACTCTAGTATAAGACGACTGTATCATTCTTGAATGCCTTATTCATGATGTTTGCACTGACAGTTTACAGCAAGTAGTGGTAGTTCATGATATTTTATCAAATGAGCTGTACAATATCTCATTCACTGATGATTAGGATATACGACCGGCCAAATGAATCTTATGCCTCGATCATCATGAACCATATTGCAGCGTGTGCTACTGACGAGATTAATAAGTAGTATAAAGATTCAGATACAAATGTGAATATCATTTGTAAGAACAGCGAGTAAAAGTATTCAACGGTGAATAAAAGAGATGAATATTTCTCTAAATTCAAGCATCAGTGTTACATATTATGTTCTAAGACTAATAATTCATGAGATATTTGAGTAATTACACTTTAGTCCGCCTGAGAATAATAAAGAATAGTATATAGTTAGGTAATTTAACTACCTTTATCCTTGCTGAATGGCTTTTTCTCCCTTAGTATAACGCGTTCGTTTGGACCACCTGAAAGGAATGAAACAACCAGCATAACGCATGATTCTTAAATTTTGTCTAGAGGACGGTATTATATTCAATAACTTTTACTTTCAGATAGGGTAAGTGTAATCTCAGATCACACTAAGTGAACATGTTTTTTACATCAGTCTGATAATATACCAGAAGCAATTATCATTTGCTTGAACATTTACAGTTCAAATATGGGTGGCATGCTTCTCTCCAGTTCTATTACGAGCTGACATCAGGTAGAGAATCTTTGTGATGTTGGGGAGAACTGGAAAGTTACTTTTTCTCCGTTTGGGACTCATTGGCCGTACACACCCATCAGGGTTCAGTCTCAAGACCCTCCGGTTACAAGCTAATCTCGTAGAATATTCAGCCACTGTGAGTCGATCTAATGACCCATGAATTCTAACTGCTATCACTTCGTGATTTCAGAACCACCGCCGTGTAATGTCATCGGCGAGTATTTGTCCTCATGCCCGATATGGTGTATCTCACTGGTCACGACGTCTCAGTAGAACTGCAGGTTACTTCGGCCTGTAGCTAGTTCCCAACGAGCTAAAGTTTCTTGTCGTCGAACAACAGATATCCAGAAGGAAGTGCGGACTGGACTGTATGTACACTAAGGACACCCTCAGCTGGAATTAGACTCAACCACTATAAAATATAACCACTTCACCTTCCTTCTCACAAGGATTTCAAACACTTGAATAAACCGGAGTTGATGCGCTTGTGAGACATTGTCGTTCAGAATGCATAACAGTTCTCATTCATTGAAAAATATTTTAAGAGAAATATGATTTGAAAAACCCAGGAATACAAAAGAACTAATCTGTTGTCAATCTGAAATGCAAAGGTACGAGTTTTTCAGACCAATTATAGAGAAGAATTCAAAAGTGCTCTTCGCTGTATCTCTCCTCTGCATCATTCATCGAAACGTCGAAGACTATTTCAAATCTCTTTATTTGATGAACAATATTCCTCTCTCTAAATACTTACTGTTTTGTAAACATTCTTGGAAAATTTATAGCACTTAATTCTTAGTCTGTGTAAGATTATTCAGTCACGGTTTAGAAGCTGCAAATATCGCTTCTTGATATAACACTATGTACACTTTTTTGCTAAATGAAGTTGATGCTTGTTGACACCTAACATGAACTTTGACAAAAGTCACTAGAGTAGTAATATTTGTGAAACTGATGTCTTTGTTTCAGTGTAGACTTCGTCATGAACCATCACCATTTCAAGACCACTAAAAACCATGGAGCAGTGAACGGCTGTTCCGTCCTAGTTTGAGACTGTTCAGTATTGCACACACATCACCTCACCAGGTGCCTTACCCAACACCATGAGTTTATGAGGCCGAGTTCGTTGACCATTCAGCCATCTAAAAATAAATTTAATGACCCGTGAATTCTAACTTCTGTCAGTCCGTGATATGGCGCCATCCGTAACCAGTTTCTTTGATGACTATGCAATGCACCTTAACATGAATGACCTCACTGGCTACGACTTCTCAGTACTGCCCCATGAAATCCATCCATCTCCATCTATGATTTGTAGACTGACATTTAGATTGTAGGTTTCGGCGGGAATTTATGTCTTTATGGCTTCAAAAAACATGGAAATATTTTATTTAAGGAATATTTGATATATGGTGACCGTGCTGTTCTCTACACACACATATTTTGCATGACATGAAGTGGTTTCACACTGGTGATTCAGTGGTTGAGTGGTAGAATACAGATGGTCTGGAGTTCGATTCCCTACCGACGCGATCTCCGAATACCTCCTTGTAAGACCGCTAAATTAGTGTGGCTGGGAGTGATGCTAGCAACTCCACCCAGTAAAAAGAAACTCCACTGATACTGAAAATTCAAAGCTCAAGCTGTATTGCAGTGAAGTCAGTTATTATCAGTTTGACTGTATCTGGACGTTCATTCTGTTTAGATAGTTTGAATTTCTTCTTTTGTCCTGTAAAATTTACTGCTGAAACATATTTATACTAATATACTGAAGGGTATTTATCATATAAACTTCACTATAGAATTAACTGGGGAAAATGAAATCTACCTCGTTGAATCTTTTCACCTCTTTTCACTGTACCAACAATTATTTCTCTTTCAGATTCAGTTTCTGTTTCCCATCCAGGTTCATCTGAGATGGAAGAGATAAAATATAATTTCATTGTAATTTTAGTACCATGTATCATGCATAGATGTTTCTCGAATAGTTTTTAAACCTGAAAAACAACACTGAGACAAAATGAAAGATTTTTCTGCATAATGGCCTGTTGTTCCTTATGCTAAGATAGTGAGTGAAATACTAGCAAGCACAGGCAGAATATTATTACCTAGAGATTTTAGTTTATCTAGACTGTGAGGTAGGCAGCACAGATGAGGAGGTTGAAGCCAGCCAGAATCAGAAAAACAAAGCATACCTTCATTACTCTGAAATCATGGCAGACATCTACTACACACAGTATAGAGAACAACATTCGCATCTTCAGCACTAATGTTTAACCAGTCAGTGCTTCTACATAATTCAGCGGCTAGGCACACACGTCATTCAAAACATTCCTAGCAAGTTTCAGACTTTCATCAATGTCTGTCTTGGCTCCATAGTGATGGTCAGATGGCCTACGTGAAAGGATAAGCAACCAGAAACTCTGGCAACAAGCCAACCTAGAATCTGTATCCTAACACATATCCAGACGGTGATGGATCGGACACACGCTAAGGACTCCACTAAATAACATCATATGCCCATTTGGCCATGGGTCCTAGAGTGACACGGAGATTATGTGGGAAGGAAAAGATAGCCTATGCGTAATCTTGGTATCAACTATAAAAGACAGCTGGGAACACAGTGCTCTTTAAGCCTCACGTTCCGTTTGGAACTCAAGGGAATAGTGATAATCAAAGACTATGGGTTACACCCATCCTTGACTGATTTTATCGTTGCTTTGGACAGAAATATCTAACTAGCTAGATGTCACTTGAAAGACAAGAAAGAATTAAGTTGAATCAAGACCGCTACCTAATAATAATCATACTTTGCTTGAATTATCGTGTCAGGTGAGTCCTATTGACTATCACCTTCATGCTTTGGTTCAATTTTGTAATTTGAAATTCATTGCAAGCAACAGATGTTTAGAATGTCACTTCTTTCTACGTAATTATTGAATTCTGAGACGATATGATATTGAGTTTAACAAGGAATACCACAGCATTATTTTAAGGAATAACTTCCAAGTATCAGACATTATTCATAATATCATTTTTAGTAATACTACTATTGGTGGCATTACCAATCCTACCTGTTTCTTCCTTCTCAACAGGTTTATTCGCATCCGCAATTGCGAGTAGCCTTTCCATCTCTTTCTTGATCTCATCATCTAAATAAAAACAGAATTGAATAGTCAACACACTGAAATTGCAAAAGCTTGATAAAATACTCTTTGGTCACAATTACAGTAGCGATACTATACGAATCTCCGGATTATCTGTAATCAAACAGCTTGGTTTAAAGTTTTGACGATAACTTCTTTTGTGGGCTTAAAGTGTTGTAAATGCAACAGTTGGTATATTTTATACCACAGACTGTTTTTCAATGACACATATACACACCTTGCATGAGTAGCTACGATTTGCTCTGTGTACATCTCGAAGTATTGCAAACACTGAGTGGCTGCTTAGTTCTACCTAGACTAAGTTTGTAACTAATGCTTGATATGATTATGAGCAAAAGTTTATGCTCGAAACATCAGCAGTTAATATTACTGTACAACACTGTGTGATTTGTCAGAATAAAATCTTATCCATAATGGGGTCATGCTCTACCACAGTTCCCAAGTTTTGTACTTATATCTGTAACTAATGCTAGTGTATTTGCTGAAATTATTATCTTGACTTTTCCACTAATGCATTATATAGAACTGAAGTACAGTATCTCTGTGATACATCCATCGGCTGGTTGATATTTGACTGATACACTGGCTAGTAATTTGATCCAGAAGCTTGTTACTCATCCTACTTGATACTTGTATCCACATTTCCAACTGAAAAAGCATAATTCACTGTGGATACTGACAAGTCATCAATCGGATGGAATTTAACTTCCTGAAGTCCTCTGCAAACAACCACCAATCAAACAACATAATTGTAGTGTAAATTATCCGCGTAATTAGAGTGCCGACGAGTTGGTATATTTTGACTGTTGTGGCTTTTCTTTTAAGTTGAAATACATTTGGCAAAGTATATTCACGTTGCAAGTTATTATATAAACTACTACTCAATTGGGACTGAAGTGCGCATATTGTTACAGTTATTCTAACTTATTTTACTGAATGAAATTTAACCATTTGTAGTATGCAATGCAAACGTTATCTCAAATAGTGGGCAAATATATAACACTATACGAAACGATCTCGGAGACACTCACTATACACTGTACCACTTTACTTGTACTTGTAAATTCGAATAACTAAGAAGGAATTTTTCTTATTCAAATTCAGATATAATAATTCATCGTAGAGAGTTGAAGTCTCTGATACGTCATAAATCGTGTAGTATTCTAATTGCAAAGTATCGAGAAGCTTCATCAGAATTCAATTGTATGAAGTGTTGGTTTGTTGGAGTTTGATACGTTACAGATTTGATGACGAAATAGTAAATCAGGGAATACTGAAACTTCGTTTTCCTGTAGAAATAACTGTAAATCTCTAAGCTTCTCATTGCTACAACAGAGGCGTATTCAGTAATGAAGATTGAATAACTTCTACTTAAGAATATGTTACCGGCAAAACTTAAGGCAATATACACTCATCATCCTGATAAGATTCCATTAGGCAATTCAGTAAAGTTATGCCTGTGTCCCTTTCATCATTCCTTGCTCTCCGAGTGACAGATATGGCTCCTTGTTTGAAACCTTGAATTTACAGCAGCGATTATATTTTTTGCGTGGTTGTTACTGGCCTCACGCCTAACCTCACCTCTGTCTCGGGCTCATCTGAGGCCAAGTAATGTTCAGAGTGCGTCACTGACTGGAGATTGAACCCGAATCAAGTGAGTATATAGGTGTGCATTAATACGCCAACTTCAAAAATATAAATTGATATAATTTCAGTTTACCTTTATAGTCAGATAGGAATCGTTTCAGGCTGGCGTCAATTACATTAGTGTAGTCAGAGCTCTCCCAGTCTTCGTTATCTACATCAAACAAAATATTTTATTGAGGTAACGAAGCGAATAAGAAATGTGGAACTCATTACAAGGATGAGATACAATAATTCTTAAATAAATATAAAATCATGAGTCAAATAACTGCAGTAGGCACTTGAAAATCTAATTCTATTACCACTTCAGTGAGTATCACAGCTTATCTGATTGTCAGTTAATTATATTGCAAAAGTTGATTATAGTTCTGAATTAAGGAAATAAGTAGCAAGCATGTATCTGATGGAAGTCGTCTCCTTCATTTCATTAGACAGGATCTTTTCAATTACGAAAATATCAAGAGCAGCCGGGTTGAGGTGACGGAAAGCAAGAGAGGTGTTCAATATTCTGAAATAAGCGTTGAGATCTACAGCATTCACAACAAGAAGCAAGATTCAAATTTTCAACATTGATGCCAATGCAGTGATTCCGTATGCTTCAGCAACTTATTACATGTTGAAGACTTTTATTAGCACCTGCCTTCACGCCATACTGAAAGTCAGATGGCCGGATAGAAAGGATATGCCACAAAGAACTCTGGTGATGAACCAACTGACAACCTATGTCCAAATAATATTCTGAAGGAAATGCAGGTAGATTGGAGAAATTCGGAGTAGATGATTTACTGACATTTAAAGCCATTCAGCTTCCCGAGCATAATCTGAATGAGAGGTGACAAGTAAGATGTGAGTCGATTATGTTGTTGGACTAGATGATGTGAAGAAGAAAGTAAGCCTATAGGCAATCATGTGGTGAGCTAGGAAACACACATGAGAACATGGTGAAATGGAGATGTGTCGTTGAAGTCTTATGTTCCACTTGGAATCCAATTAATGAATAATAATAACAGTGTGTTAGAGGTGTTGAGAGCCAACTAGCACTGTAAGTAATGACACTCAACCTTCTATTATTTTACCGTGTTAACACTGAGAAACGTCGTCATAAGTCAGATGCACTCCATCGGACACTTAAAACGTTGGGCTTCAGAAGTAACTGGAATACTGAATGCTGATATCATTTGTGAAAATTGATGAAGATAAGTGATTTATCTTAGGTGCTCATCAAATAAGTTCACATACAACCTTGCACCTAGTCATGATGTAAGATCTGACAATTTGTATTGGCCAGAAGAATCACATCAATCTTACAGAGCTGCCAGTCATGTGGTGCGATTTTTACTAGCAGATTTTCGGAAATCAACAAATAAGTTGTTCTGACATATCTAGTCAGTTAGGTGAAATGCGACTGCACAACTGTCAGCAAGTACATCTTAAATGTGTCAAAATGTACTCCTTATGGAAAAGGAATTAAGTGGTTACAATGTTCATTTGAAAATATGTATTTGTGGAAATGTTTTACACAATGACATTTTGAAGAAATGTATGAAGAGGGCGTGATTTCCTGGATTTGAAACCAGTGATTCAACAGCTAATATACATTATTCAGCGGTAAACTCATTATAGCCTAGCTGCATCTGTCATTACTGTGAAAAACTAATAGATGCAGAAAGGTTGTTAAGTGAGCAGAATTAACCGAACCTGAAGTTGAATGAATTGGCTGTGATGGAATACCTACTGATGAATACATTGGTTTGCACTGATGATTATCCAGAAACTGAGTACAACAAGTTCATTCCTTTGTCTGGCAACTTACTGACATTTTTACTGTGTTAAATTCCTTTGCGTTCCTAGTGGAACATAAAGCTTGAAGCTGGAGCTTTGAAGCTACAACAACAGCGGTGCTTTCACTGAGTGAATTTGCTATCCTCATTGCCAACTCTTCTTCTTTACGAGGCCAACTAAAAGCTAAGTCGGGTTTGGGAGAGTGTTTGCCACACACACGTATTAGTGACTTCGTTTAGTACGAAAAGGAAAAGGAAAGAAGTAGAAGTATGAAAATAGAAACTTAGAAAGTGGATCTAAGTGAAAGAGGCGAAAAAGTATAAAAATAAACACTCTGGAATATTAACATGCGACAGATAAACACTGAGGTAGAGTAGTTTAAAATTGAAGACTATTCATATGTATGTGGAATTATTGTGAAGAGTTCCGTCCTCGTAATCATGGCTGTGTTCAAGTGGCATTTTGTAATCCTAGATTTTATGACTGGTGCAGTCAGCATAGACAGTGTTGAAATCAATCTCAATAGAAAATGATTAGCGATCAGTGATTTAAAAGGTGAGCAAAGCGATTAGGGAGATCTAAAAACTAGGGTGCTTACCTTTCTGAGGTTCAGTACATCGTTTCCCAACCTTCTTCTTGGCTATAATAATAATGAGGAAGACAGAGAGAAATATACGGCCGATGAAAATATTTTCTAGTGTTATGACAAAACACAGATACCATTCACCTTATTCCTTGAAATTTCGAATGAAGTATAGGGCTGCAAGCTTTAAGTCTTGAAGTTTCAGTAGCAGTAGATTTTTTCTTTTATTTACTCCAAACCTTCCATCTTTAATGAGCCTACTGCTGACAAGCGAGGTTTACGAGTCCGCCAGTGACCAGGAATCGAACCCCAGATAAAGTGCGTGGTTGAGAAGTATTCAACTGCTAATCCACCTGCTCACGAAACACAAGTATTTCACTGAAGAATTAACAGTATGCAGTGAATGCTATCCATGGATGTTTCCATATACAACGTCTTACTGCCAAAATGACTGCCATCTACTCGAAGTAATCAACTCAATGGTGTCAGCAAGTTATTTTTCAGATTTGTCATTTGAATTATGCGGTCAGATTGTCTGTTAAACATCCTGTTTATGATTTTGTTTCTTTCTTTCTTTGAATACAGTACACTTTGAAAACTACTTGAATAAAGTACAAGTGATCATAAAAAACCTGTAATTCTCTTTCGATTTCTTCACGAATAACGTATAATATAACAGTTCTTGTACTGTTAGAATACTTCTTATAAGTCATGGTCTTTATGTTATCAACACCTGTCTTCGCCACATACCTAAGTTAGATGGCCGGCCTGAGAGGATAAGAAACAATAAACTACGGCGTGCATGAAATCATAGAGCTAGCTAAAGTAGTCTTCAGAAAACAGAGTGAAATAGAGAAGTGACGGTAGAGGCCCATGTTCCACTCGGAATCCAAGGGAATCAAAGCAATAATCTACATCTAACCTGATCCTTTCGAATACATGGAAGGCGACAATTCATCAAAATAATGGAGAAAACCACCTGCTCATGGTGAGTGCTTTCAGCGTTATTACGCTTCAATGATGCTTAAGTCAAGAAGTATTTATACACCTTCGCAGATCACATCTAGACTGTATTTGAGAAGGAAACGAAAGCTTCAAAATTGAAAGACCCATCAGCACAAGAACTAAAAATAGAATTCCCTAGAATGGTCTAACTGTTAGTTGCTCCTGTTATCTAAATTTACACCTTGTGAGAATGGCGATTTAGGTGGTGTACAGTATCTCCGTCTTATTATTCAATTGACTTAGGCAAATTAGTCATATTCAACGTTGAAACACTTACCTTGTACATCGGACACGCCAAACGAATATACAACAAGCATAACGAAAATGAGTACGCTTAAGTAAAGTGAAAATGAATGAAAGAAAGAAAGAAGGTTAATTAGGTACTGTTTTACAACAATGAAGCACTTACTCTCTTGTACTCCATTGTCACAGTATTTCAAAGTGAATTCCACTCAATGATTACGACCCGAAACTCCGTTGAATTTAAAGTAAATTTATGTCCAATTAGAATTCATGTAATTGATTAAAATACTCGAAAAATGGTAGTTTTAATGATTGTATCGTTAAGATATCAACTCATTATTAATTTTATTAACTAATCTAGGTAATGTAAGTCAAATATAAAAAATTTTGTCGAATTATTGACAAATTTCCCGGTAATAACGCCACATTGTTAGGCTACAGCATCAATATAATCGACAGCTATCTGTTTACCAGCCCATACTACTTAGATACACAAGTACTCACGAAACACTGAGTTCCAAACATTTTATAGTGTAACGAATTTATCTCATCCACATTAATATTAGCGTTATTGTCAGCGGCGAAGCAACGTTTTATGACTGGTTGTTTTCTTGCTGAAGGTTATTCTCTACTGCTTGTGACCACTTCTTAGAAAGTTAGGCCATGTGTCTGCGAATTGTATTTGCACACGCTAAGTCTGTTATGATTGGTTGGTGAGTTCCTCAAGGTTAAGCCTTGCTATTGTTATATTCTCTCGATTCTGATTCCGGACGTGGTCATTGATGTTAATTGTTGTCTACATTTTCAGGTCACACACACAGCTCTCACCACAATATAACACTTCATTTGGCATATTTTATTCACGATTACGATATTGTTCACAATTTCCCACTAGCTCACTGGGTGTTTCGAGGTCATTGGTGCGGTTGCACTTCATTGGTACATACTGCTGCTTAAGGTTTAACTGTGTCCTTAATCAAGAAAACACAACGACATGACATGGCAGATATGTTAAACAGTATCCTTATGAGTACACAAGTCAGTTTACCAAAGAAAACAATATATGCACATACATTTCTGGTCAAGGATGTGGGCGTAAGCGAAGATATCTAGACTGATCTTGAACACCATCCTACCATAAACATGTGTCATCTGATTGTTGTCATCTGACCGCATATCAGAGCTATTGCTATTACATGTGTTAAATGCATATTCGATGAACAAAGATTCAGTAATCAACCTGTCTCTTCATCAGGCTATACTACGTTATTATAATTATAGCTATGTTCCACCTTATTGTGTGGTTGTGTGTTAATATGCACATTGCAACTACCGTGTTTTGATTTGCAAATAAGTCATCCTCTCAAGGTCAATCATTCTATATTTAGCTACACTGACTACCATCTTTATATTTCAGCTCAAAATAAATTTAAAAACAGAAGGTATAGCAGTCGGAAGACGAATATCCTCAGTCGTAGAAGATATCTTCATGGGTCGCTGGGTAAATATAATTATGTGTATATATTTACATATGGTCCTACTCCAAAAGATATGGAGATGTCATACGGTTGACATTTTCACAATAATTTGACTTCAAGCAAGCAGTTAATCGCATTCATCGTATATTCCATTGCAAGCATCATCTTTAAATACAACGTTTCCATATATATTCTTAGAATAAATGAGAGTAAGCAAATTAAACTATATGCTAGTACTGCTAAATACAATCACTTTGCTAAATGTTACGTAGCATGCATTTTGTACGAAAACCAGAAATGTCAAATGGCAATACAATTCATGTCACATATAGAATAATTCATAGGATGAATAGAACTTGGGTGAGGTGTACAATTATATGATCAGTAGGCAAATAGAATAAAAGTAAAAACGTTAACTAATACTGTGTGAAATGTGATAGCATAGAATTTAACGTTGTAAAACAGAATTGATTTCGAATGACAAGTGGAGCAAGCCTATTAATACCGGGGACAGTTCAAAGTGAGAATAGTAATGGTGACAATTGACGTGATAAAGAATGAGTACAAAAAATCGAATAGACAAGAAGAAAAAATTGGGAGAACCCAATATGATAAGTGATCACAATACTTCAGCATAGACTGATTAAGACCATGAGAGTTGGAGGAGTTAACGAACTCTTCCTTTATACAAAGATCTGGCTTTTCTGTTGCGACGGCCAAAGCTTCATAATTATATATGAGCCAGATACATAGTGATTTGCGCAAATTGTTTGTCGCCTTGTAGATGACTCTAAAGGCGGAAGTTGTCGAAACAGGGTGATCATTATCGACCAGATGTTCAATGATAGCACTTCTTATTGCTCCACTTTCACATCTTGTTAACCATGCAGGATAGTGATCTTGCATCCTGTTGGGCGAAACTCCAGTCGAACTGCCGATATACCTAGCTCCACACGAGCAGTTCAATTGATAAACGCACAAACAGTTGGCCGACTGCGGGATCTTGTCCTTTAGGTTATTGAACAGTAATGGTCAACTGGTACAGGCTATTCTCGAAGATGCAGCAGGGAATGTTCTTTTCAGGAATAACTCTTCCTCCAAAGGATCAGGACTACATATGCGCCTAATGCGATTGGCAAGCGACCGGATCAGGTTTCGTTTCCGACTAATGGGTATTCAGCTGTACAACTAACACAGTAAATAAATGGATATTCGTTTCCTGCAGTCGATTAAATAATTTCATTTATTCTACGTGTACTTTGTAAGACATTTGTGGATGAGATAAATTCGTTACACTATAAAATGTTTGGAACACAGTGTTTTCGTGAGTACTTGTGTATCTAAGTAGTATGGGCTGGTGAACAGATAGCTGTCGATTATATTGATGCTGTAGCCTAACAATGTGACGTTATTATCGCGTCTGTACTCAACTGGGTATTCCTTTTACAATCCCAATTACGAAAAATTTAATTGGCGAAATCATAACATTATTGTTTGGAATATTCTGATAATTACCAATGCGTTTTCTGAGCACAAGCTATGAATTTAGCTTCACAAGAGAATGAAATTTTGTGTAGTGCACATCATGTGAAATTTATTTTTAGTGCATACGTTTAGAAGAATTAATTGTTCTTTCATTAAGCCTTCTCAAAAATTGTGGCACAATTTTTCATGCAGACCTTCACTTTTGAACCTCATCTTTAAATATAGAGTCTTTTTACCCTCTCTGTATCATTTTATTTTGCCACTTTGTTTTGAGTCATCGTGATTCACCTAACTCATGATATGTGTGTTCTGTAACAAATTACTGTTGGCTATTTTAGTTATTAATCACTACAGCAAATGAGCCCTATTCTATGCCTAAGACAGTAAATTAATTTTCATTTTTACTTTTTTCGTATGAAGCTATAGGACTTCACACAGCGAATTACCGTCAGCTGAGAAGTACTAGATAGTTGCTTGGTAGCCGGTTTGGGACTCTTCATCAGTATGCAGACGTGACCCTACCAGTGTCATAACTTACGATCTTGAGTTTACGAAGCCAACCCATCCAGCCATTGCTATGTGATCCAATGGTCCATGAAGTCTAACTTGTGTCATTTCAAGACACATAGTGTAACTGCCGACCAGTGTCTTCGGCAGAGTCAGTCTGCTATCAAACTTAAAATCAATCAGCTTTCTGCAAAATAGAAGTATTGTCCATTTCACTAAGGTTTTTTCAGAAAATATTCTTCTTCATTCTAGCGGACAATCCTTTGGGTTAAGATAACATAGAGAAATGAAACGCCATGCTATTTAAGGCTGTCGGAAGAATATCACTGTGGATAGTGTTATATTCTTTGAATTTCATATGACAAACTAGAATTCGAGGTAACAAAATGTACTCATAGGTACACTATTTTCCGAATTCGTCAAGAAAGTAATAAGTATTACGAACCAATAGGAAAATCCACCCTGACTATATCTGCTTTTAGATTACACTTATTGCTAAACACCAAACGACTGTTCATTGTACTCTTTATTAGAGGCTGTTTGGACGCTTATAGTATAATCTCAGGTTGTTCATATATACAGTTAACTGTTTGTTTAAGTAGAACATTTCTGGACGAATGTGTGACAAACTGGAATAACACCCTTTTATTTGCCAAATTAGTATCTTGAATCTTTTAAAAAAAATCCCCTCAGATCATTTACTGTGTAGCTAAATAATAAGTAATTTGAAAAATTTGAAAGTCGTGCAAATAATGTTTCTGTTAGATAGTATTCTGAGCATAAAATCTCCAGAATAAAAATAAGAAACTTATTGTATTAGTCTCAGGCATTTGAAATACAGGAGATACGTAGGGAAAATATTTTTGTGGCTGAGTCAGATTTTTATTGTATGTGAAAACAAAATCTTAACTTACTGATAATATGATACCTTCATTCTATTCTTGACCTTAAAAACATGTCACTTAAGGTCGTTAGGAAAATTAGATTCGGACGTTTGTGTGAGCATCTCGACAAAACGATAAGAAGACGTTATTAACTTGAAAGGTACAAAGTGTTTGCGCAGCATATTTCGGACATTCTATTCAAAAACATTTCAATTAGAAGGCAGCAAACATAACTGATTAGAATATAAGTCAAAATGCCTACAGATCAAAGTCACGCATAAGATGTGTGATGATAACGTGAGATTGTGGGCTAACAAAAAGAGAAGGGTGAAAATACTTTTAGGTAGAATGAATCTTTATAAAATTATATTTGTAAAATCTCAGCGAAATTGAAATGATTAATTCCAACGTTTCGTTCGGCAATCTGGTCCGAACTTCTTCAGGGAAATTAATCGAATTAACATAATAGAGATTGATATATACAAGGAACAACTCTTGTTTGTTAATCTCTGCCCAATCATGAGTCATGCAACAGTCATCAACATGTATAATAAATAAATAAAATTGTATGTTTATATATAAAAGTACATCTCTTGTTTTAAATTGTTTGCCCTGTCATCTGAATCAACAAACAGCTATCAAAAGGTATAGTAAACAAAACAAAACAAGAATTTGTTATATGAACTGTGATCAAAATTTGACCTCAGACTTTCAAAATTAGTCTACTTTCGTTAAAATATATGTGTATATGTGTTATGCAGTATCAATGGTGTGTGTGTATGTGTGTGAGTGAACAGTCATAAACATTTGTTATTCTCATAGGAGCTGTGATCAAGATTTGACCGGATGGTTACAAAATAATTGAGATTTTGTTTTACAAATATAATATAATTTTATAAATTTGTTATTCTCTCCATAAGAAGACGTAAACAAACGGGAATTTGATCAAGTGTGACTAGTTGTTGAAACATATCCAATTTATTTATTTATTTATTAGTCAGGATTTGCCATGCATCAGCTAAGATCACACCTTCACATCTGTTCAAACTGTAGAAGCCCTACATATATGGGTGAATCCCAACAGATACTGGCGGCCTGCTTGAACATAGGGCTACCAAAAATTCCACCTTACAACATTTTGCAAAATTGCTTTGGTTTGCTCTTTTAATTTTGTTTTAATTTATCAACAATGTGTCCTAATTGTATCATTTATAATCGCGCATTTTTAAAATCATTACAACCTACTGCGTTGTGTCATCCACAAAAATTGAGAGAAAAGCATCACTGTGGATGGCAGCGTGCACTGAAACGTGCACACATTAATCAAATGACTGTACCTGAACTCGTTAGCACTAATTGTAGATCCCTGTCCAACAAGATGGATTATCTTCAATCCCTAATATATTCTAATGTTTATCGAAACGCTGGCGTTTTAGCAATACAAGAGACTTGGCCTCACCAGCATTATGATGATAATTAAATGGATATCAAGTTTTTCGCCAAGATAGAAAAAGTTCTAAGAAAAAATGTGGAGGAGGGGTAGCCACTTTTATAAACACAAGTTGGTCTACATCAAATCACGTTTGCTTCAATTATTCCAATGACAATATAGACTGCATAACCGTCAGGTGTCGCCCAAAACACTTAAGTAAATATTCTTACACATACATAACAAATATCTACATAACACCCAATTGTAGCCCTTCAAATGTAGTTACGTTTGCAGTTGAATTTACTGAATTCGCTGCTCCTGCATTCGGAAACTCGCTGTCTATAGTCTGTTGTGATTTTAATTCATGTGATCACAGCTTTCTTACTTCACTTGGTCATGAGAATCTAGTCAAGTTTAATACACGTCTGGACAAATCACTAGACCTCGTTTTCATAAACGACCGTGATGTATATGAAACCTGAAGGAGAGTTCCTTTGTTAAACTCTGACCACTGCATTATTCGTATTTTACCGAAAGTGTACGGCAAGTTACAACAAAAATTGTTTAGTCATTTAACAAAGAAGATACATGAACGTTCATATTCCCATGACAACATTCTGGCACTAAGAAGCATGTTGTATGATACCAACTGGGAACTATTTACTGACGATAAGTTGGATGCTACTGTCTCTAATATAACCGATTATCTGAAGTTTTGTTTGGATATTTGCTGTCTATATGAAACACTGTTTTTGAGATTTGACAGAATCTCTTCTTTGCAGCTGAAAAAAACTTAGAAGACAAAAAGAGAAGTTGTATAAGAATTGTGATAATACTGGTGTCCGTAAAATAAACACCCTTATAAAAATTGAAATAGAAAGGTTGAACAGACTATATAATGAAAAGTTTTTATCATGCAAAAATCCTTCAAACATTTGGAAACTTTTCAATAAACTTACAAGTAAAAAACAAATGTCGGTTGATGCTTATACTGATGTTAATGCTTTAAACAAATCATTTATCATGAAACAAATTAATATGCCTGTACCTGATGTACCTAGTCAAGATAATGGTCATTTTCCGTGTTTTAAAGAAAAGGATGTACTATTATGTTTGAAATCTTTAAATCCAACACACAGCCTTGGTCCAGATGGTGTACCAGGCATGCTTCTTTAAAAGTGTGCAGACATCTTGTGTCATCCTCTTACTCAAATCTTTAATGCATCATTTAACAAGGAAACGGTACCTGCTGACTGGAAAGAAATCAAGGTTGTACCTGTACAGAAATCATCTTCTGGAGCAGGTATAAAGTTTAGACCGGTCGCTATAACATCTCCTTTTTTGAAAACTATGGAGAAACTTCTTTTGAACATTCTTAAACCTTCTTTAAAAGCTTTTAGTGACCCTAAGCAGTTTACTTACAAGTGTGGAAGAAGTACATTAGATGCAGCCATTGTACTACACCACAATATTGTTTCCTGCCTTGATAAGGGTGCTAAGTTCGTTCGAACAGCTTTTTTAGACTATACTGCAGCTTTCGACTCTGTTCCTAGGACACTTTTATTAGGAAAGATGATTTCAGCACAGACAGAGTCCTGGACAACTAGATGGCTGTCTTCTTATTTTAAGGATAGGAAACAGCATACTGTTTTGGCTGGAAAGCGCTCCACTTCTCAGCTAACTGAAAGTGGTGTGCCTCAAGGTGCAGTACTTTCTCCATTTCTTTTCTCTTTCTTTTTGCATGACCTTCCGAACTCACCCAAAGTTAACTTCACTCAGTATGCTGATGATCTGACCGTTTCTGTCCCTGTAGTTTCCACATCGGATTGTTCCCATATGAATGGCTTCTTAGCTGAAGTTAAGGATTGGTCTGGCTCAAATGGTCTTAAACTAAATCCAACTAAATGTAATACTGTTGATTTCAGCTTGAGAAGTGAAAAAGACATGCATGGATTGATCCAATCTCATGATTGTTGTAATATTGATGGTACCATGATAGAGAGTAAGTCAAGTGTTTCTTATCTTGGAATTAGTTTCTCTTCAAACCTTTGCTGGTCATCTCATATTCTTATAGTTTCTAAAAAGATTTTCTGTCTGACTTATTACATAAAGAAGTTGAGGCACTCAGGTATAACCCAATCTCTTCTCATACAATTTATTAATTCATGTGTTTTGCCCATCATTCTTTATTGTTCTCCATTATTTTTCCCTGGGCTACTCAAGAAAGACCATATAATACTACGAAGAACATTGAGGGCTGTAAGTAGGGTCAGTGCTATCCCTTTGACTCAACTAACCGACACTGTTGTCAATAGGCATATGAATTCTTGTAAACACTTAGCTAAAGTTATTTTGTCTGATAGTGAACATCCTCTTTTTTCACATTTGTTTCCTTGTATCTCTTCGGGTAAGACCAGAAGAAATTTCATAAACATTTGTGCTCGTACTACAAAATATAAAAATTCAACCGTACCATATTTGGCACGAGTATTGTGTGAAGAGACGAATATCAGAAAAGAACTTTTACAACTTTTAAATCATTAACTAAACTATCAAATGTAATGATGCATATTATTGCATGTGTGATTTGTTATATTATTTATTTATTATTCACTGTGACCTAGAAATAGTGTGATTTTGTTGGGGTTTTTATTTTTTCCTATTAATTATCAATATTTTTAACATTTCATACATTTATATAATTATAAAAAGAGCTAAACCAATGCAATATATAAAATGAAACGCTGAAAATTCCATGCTGTACATTGTTATTGTTGTGGAATAAAGTGATTAATATTATTATTAATAAATAAATTGGATATGTTTCAACAACTAGTCACATTTGATCAAATTCCCGTTTGTTTACGTCTTCTTATGGAGAGAATAACAAATTTATAAAATTATATTATATTTGTAAAAAAATCTCAATATATGCCTCCACCTGTTTCATTTTACATATTCGTTATCTCATTATGAACCTCCCATTGCAGTCTTACTATCTCCTGTTTAACACAGACCACTTTGTACTAGCCACTCGCCTGACACCTTTTATAACCTTGAACTGACTTGTCAATTTTCCTACTCCACACTCTACAAATCTATTATGATTAATCACCATTGTCTCCCGTTTCACCAAAATATTTTGTAATCGAATTCAGCCTAGCACGTCTGTCACACAAATACGACTATTTATTTTGACACCCCATAACTAATCTGTTATTCTACGTTAAAAAATGTATCTGCCGCATAACTGGCCTTTATTGTAAGGACAACAAATATTATATTTTATATTTGTAAGAACATGAAGAGAAATTATTGAAAAGAATATTCTTCGTTCAGATTGACTTATTTTGTAACCATCCGGTCAAATACTGATCACAGCTCCTATGAGAATAACAAATGTTTTATGACTGTTCACCCACACCCATACACACACACACCATTGATACTGCATATACATATATACAACATATATTTTAACAAAAGTAGACTAATTCAAATGAACCGTCGTCAAGATTTGACCGAATAGTTCTAAAATATTTGGGCGCCGAGTGAGAAGTAGACATTTGTAAAAAATTATATTTGTAAAATCTCAGTGATATTGAAATGATTAATTCCAACGTTTCGTTCGGCAATCTGGTCCGAACTTCTTCAGGGAAATTGATCAAAATTAACATAACAGAGGTTTTATATATAAAAGGCACATCTTTTTAAAAACTTTGTCCAATCATGATTCATAAACACAAGTATTAACAAGTATAATAAACAAAATTGTATGAGATGTGTTCAAATATTGACGACAGTTCATTTGAATTATTTTGCTATCGAATTAAATTAACAAAGAAACTATGTATTTGGCATAATCATCGTGTTTTCAGTCTCTGTTGTCTGGAACAAAATGCACCCCAGTAGGTCGAATAAAGCAGCTCAATATTCAGAAAGAAGACAATGCAATAAGTTCGACAGGGTGCTTAAACTAAACTCTAATCCTAAACACCATAATTTTGAAAATACGTCTAATCATAAAATTCTAGATACTAGCAGTTTGAACAGACATGAAGGTTTGATGTTAGCTGATGCATAGGAAATCCTGATTAATAAATAAAAATGGATATGTATCACTAATTAATAATACTTGGTCAAATTCCTGACTGTCTATATCTTCCTATGGAGACGTTAAGAAATGTTTTACGACTGTTTACACACACACGCATGCACACTCTGTTTAAAGTATTTAACAAAGTTAGACCAAATATTTGTAAGTCCGAGGTCAAATTTTGATCACAGCTCATACAATTTTGTTTATTATACTTGTTAATACTTGTGTTTATGAATCATGATTGGACAAAGTTTTTAAAAAGATGTGCCTTTTATATATAAAACCTCTGTTATGTTAATTTTGATCAATTTCCCTGAAGAAGTTCGGACCAGATTGCCGAACGAAACGTTGGAATTAATCATTTCAATATCACTGAGATTTTACAAATATAATTTTTTACAAAAGTAGACTAGTTTTGAAAGTCTGAGGTCAAATTTTGATCACAGTTCATATAACAAATTCTTGTTTTGTTTTGTTTATTATACCTATTGATAGCTGTTTGTTGATTCAGATGACAGGACAAACAATTTAAAACAAGAGATGTACTTTTATATATAAACATACAATTTTATTTATTTATTATACATGTTGATGACTGTTGCATGACTCATGATTGGGCAGAGATTAACAAACAAGAGTTGTTCCTTGTATATATCAATCTCTATTATGTTAATTCGATTAATTTCCCTGAAGAAGTTCGGACCAGATTGCCGAACGAAACGTTGGAATTAATCATTTCAATTTCGCTGAGATTTTACAAATATAATTTTATAAATGTCTACTTCTCACTCAGCGCTCAATTATTTTGCAACTATCCGGTCAAATCTTGATCACACTTCATATGAATTAAAATTAATCTTAGTTCTAAATTAGATTACTAATGCAGGTTCGAAGTAATGACAGTTTTGAATAAATAAAACCAGCTTGTCTTATTACGGCTAAGGTTTCAATGAGTTTAAATATGTGACCCAAACACTTTACATATATGAGTTTAAAGGCATTATTGACATGTAACTTGTAACCCAACTTCTTGATGTGTTTTACGATAGATGATGTTTGACATCGATTCCCAGGATAAGTTGCATCCGGTGTCTTTATCTGTTGTTCCAGCGACTTTGAGACTTTTTCTATAGCCCTAGACTGCAGAGACTGATAGGTTCCCCGACCTACATGTGACCACACACATATACAATCAGTAAAACTAGTGGGAAATAACACTATCGTTCGGATCCTATGAGGGTTTAAATGATAAAATAGATCTCGTTTTCTCCATGAAGATAAGTTTCACTGGATAGTAAGTTCTACTAAGTAACTTCGTTTGGTGATCAGACTCTGTTGAACACCTTTGAACGGTAAGGATATCTAAAAAAGATTTTTGGGAGTTGATTGGATCAATACACCCCTCCTTTTGACACTTCTATAACGCTTAATGAATTTCATCAGATAGTTGTTATCTAATACTATTTTACCGAGGTGTTGTGTTTGAACAAGCAATTAACTAATGTCTTTTTATACTGGAGTGAACATAAACGAATTGCTTTAAATTGTGTGTGAACTCAATTTGCTCTCTGTCTTCACCAGTTTTACAGACTAATAGAATATATTCTGTCGACGATTCCATTAAATACATGAATAGTTTATTAGCAGAAGAATTTCTTTACGAAATATTAATTTCTAACTGAGTAATGTGGATTTGAGGAGATTCAGTCTGATTAGAACAAATCACATAGGATAACTGCTATAAGTCCTATCCCACGACTGTAAGGTGGCTTAGAATATGGTTTCAAAATTGTTATATATTAATAAAGTTTTTTGCGGCTGAAGAGTCGAAGACCAGGACGAAGCAGTTGTTCTCTACTAGTTAGTTTTCAACAGTTCTCTAACCTATATCAGCTTCTGAGTAAATCTAACTTGAAAATAATTACATGTACTTAGGTAAATATTCTACTACTTTACTGCATATTTGAATGCATGAAATCTCAGCTATTTATTTTCGGTTGTTAAAAGTCCTTTCATATGACATCATTTTCATTTCCTTATCATGCAAGGATTTTTAAAAGTTGAAGTTTTTCACTGATCGTTACCTTGCGCTAACCAAAATGACAATTCAGGATTTGCTAGCCCAATCAGCTACAGCTGTAGCTTGAATAATTGTGATTACATTGCTTTTTGCTATTTTTACATTTTTTTCTAAATCCGGCCTATACATACTTCCATGAATACATCGTAAACCTGGTTTTCATTCCTCTTAGGCCTAATGATGAAACTATGCGGTAAGACTTTCAGTTCAGACACTGCTATTGATGCACTGGGTGACGACGAGTTTTATAGCTAAGCTGGTGAAACTCTGCGTTTATAATCCATAGGCCACTGGCCCATATAACACCCTCTGTTCGGATTCGCATTATGCCGTTTTCCACAGATTTATTCTTATATTTTCCTTCATATAAATGATCCACTATAATTTCAAGTAATTTTTATACTAGTGATCCTTTTTTTTATTCCTTTACATTCCCAGTGGATCATACAGCCTCAAGCTAGGGCTTTGAAGTTTTGGTAGCACTAGTTTTATTTTTACGGGATGGAGTCGCTAGTCTCATGCCCAATCTTCCCTTTTATCAGTCTTATAACTGGCTTAGCGAGGTAGAGAAGTGCGTCGATCGGAGATCAAACCTCGAAACACATGCGATGAACAGTGATCCTTTACTTTGCAATTAACTGGACTTCTCTGATTAACCGTATTTGGAGAAAAAGTGGTCTAAGTAAATTATTTATCAGCTGGTAAGTTATGACCAAATAAATAAGAATTAGATTCTTATAAATGGTGAATAGTCGAATATACTTGACTAAGTCACAAAATAATGCAGATCACTTCAAGTAAAGCAGTTTTACTTGAAATAATAGAAGAGATTGAATCTGGAGGGATCAAGCACATCGGAATACATCCCAGAGACAAATTAAGAGGTTTCTTTTATAGCATCCATTATAGATTTATTTCAGGTATGAATACACATCTCAGAAATTAGTTATTAGTAAATTTGTATATTCCCATCGATATGTTTCTCTCTAATTTTCCTCTTTATCTAATGCTTTTTCGACAACATCTGTAAGCTCTGGATCAGCGTCACCTGATTGCAACAAAAAAGGAAAATGAAAAAGGAAACTTGTTTTAATATAAGTACTAATTATGTAGGTATTTGAATAATGCAGATAATCAGAATATCGGAATGATTTATGCCTGCAGAATAGTGGAAAGTAAACTCTATCAATGATTCTTTTCATTCTGCATTAGGACTCTTTAGTTGTTGTGCATAACCGCAGCCTAATAAGATATTAGGTCCACGATATGAAAATCAAACACATGATGGAAATTTTGATAGGAAAAATTTTACAATTTTCTAAGCTGTAAAAAGCATCCCTTATCTCAATTCCAATGAAAATTGTCAAGTGTTGTTTGGTTCACTGGGATTAGACTAATTTTGCTTCTGGTCCCGAAATAACTCCAGTTAGAGGGGGTGTGGAAACCAGAGAGTAATAGTCAGACGTTACATCGTAGTTAGGTAGTCTTCTGAGAAATGCAACCGAAACCTCATCAAGGGCCACATCTTAGACCATCAGTTCACAAATACCAATTATGTTGGCAGAAAAAAACAATTCGTGGCATAGCTGATTCCGTCCCGGTGACTAATCTTGTAACCCGAAGTTCCTGGATCGTGTGTACGTACTGCCGAATAGTCCTAAAGCAGGACTAGACAGATGTTCAGTACTCCTTGGTTTCACACGGTTCCCTACCCGAGGTCATTTTGTGATCATACTGAAAATGAGAATTGTGCTAGAATTATTTATGCTATACGAATCAGTTAGCGATATAATGATCGAACCTGGAACCTTCAGGTACTAGACCAAGTTAGCTAATCTTTCGGCCACTTGAATAGCGACTTAGTGAACCGTGAATTTTAACTGTGTCAATCAATGCTACATCCCTACCCTCATCAGTGCCTTCGATGACCATCCACTTCACCTTGACGTGTTTCATCCTGCCAGTCACGATTTCTCAGTACAGTTTGAGGATATCCGTCAAGTGTCCACCTACACTTGAATCCCAACTGTGATGTGTATGATTAAAACATGTAATCTACCATCAGTATACACTTTTAACTGGTGCTAAATCGAATGTAAGCTGGCAATGGTACCGTTAAATTTAAATTTGATAAATCCCCCAGAATCTTTTCAAAGCCAAACCTGATGTAAAATAAGATGGAATTGTTAAATCTCTCAGGTTGCATTACCTTCTTCAAATTTCTCAACATTTTCTCCTCCCTTCCTTGATCGAGTACGGATTTCCTTTTCATAACGGCTCGATTCTTTCCAGTTTTTCTCACCTAAGTGATTTAAAAAAAATTTGCACGAGGTTAAGCGAAAACATTTTGGTCCGGAGCAATTAGTATTTGATTTCTTTCGGGGAATAATCATAAGCTGAATCCGTCATAATGCTTAGTCCATTCCTTTTGCGCTAGCTGGCTAAATGTACCTGTACCACAGTCGATGGTGGTTTTTCAACTGCGTATCACACATGCCACTCATCGTTTTGTACACTGTAGTGCTATTCACTAAGTTATTGAGAAATAATCGTACATTCTGAACTCTTTGTAGATGTTTGGAGGCTATCGGCAGGAAGCCTTGCTTGACCTAGGTTTCGTGCCTATTGTCTGTCGTCTGCAAGGCATATGTAGAATCTTAAACGGACACATGTTCCTTCTGAAATTCAAACCCGGGTTACCGAGTACTACAATCAGAGATGTTACCATTGAGCTATTCAGGCTCATGACTGATCTCATGTAGGACTCTAAAAGATATTTTGGCTCGAGATTAGTTATCATCCCGTTACCAATCGAAAATGTTCTTATTTCTGTAGTTGGCCGCCTCTACAATGAAATAACTAGTAGATGGCAACTGACTCAGTTATAGTCCAGTTGTATGTTCAGGCATCTGATATACAACAACACGAAGTCTTTAAATCAAACAGAAAACAATGATATACACGTGTAATTCTATCTGTCGCTGTGGTAAACACCCAACGCAGAGTAAAACCTGACAGATTACTGAAACGCACAGTGAGAAATATGGAGATTGTATTCTCTTTAAACAGTTGTATAAAATAACAGTGTGTATAATGATTAAAATATTTAGCTAAAATTAACCACCTTTCTTCCTTCTTCCAATACGCATTTGTCTTTCAGATTCTTGTACAGTTTCCCAATCACCACCTGAAAATATAATATCATTAAATTGTCCCCAAATATTATTAAATCTATAAATTGTGACAACATCTTCGTCAGAATGCGTAGAAGTAACGGTAAAGTTGTAGCAAAGCAGAGATTGTGCCAGATTTATGCACCACACAGTGACGTGCTTCAAAAATTGAGGAAATATTCGAGCCTCAACCAGTTGTTTACTACACTTGAATACTATTCTGCCTACTTTTTTTTGATTTACAGCTTGATTCCACACCGTATTTTCAGTACAAGTGTGGAATTTTCAGCATGGATACTTCAGCACAAGTGACGACTTTAGTTTCTGCATTTGAGTATCCAAGTTCTACCAAGCCTACATACCTTAACCGCTTTTATAATTCTGTAATTTCAGCTGTATACTCATATTTCAAACTCCTCTACAACTCAATGTTCAAAATAGAATCGTATTAGATTTTCGCGCCTATACATACTTTCACGTTGAAGCCAATTTCTTGAATGTATTTAAATCACTTACTCTGATACCCTTAAGAAGTGTTCAGATATGCGGAAAACTGAAATCTGCAGAATACGTAGAACTGCTGTGATCTGTCATGATACTGCTGAATAAGAAGTGATGTGCTGGGCATCTAAGGGTGACATGGATGCAACTGTATGTGGATGCAATAAAAAAGATGTGGACAGCTCTGTATCTAATTAAAAGTGATGAAGGAGATCCGAGTGAAACGGACATTTACTAGTGAATCCCTATGTTCCAATCCTAACACAAGACATTAATAGTAACTTAAAAATACGCACATTTCGAAGCATTCATTCATTGTTTTGTGTTTGATAAATCTTTGAAAATTTGAGAAACAGAATATTTTTGCAGACTTTTAACTGAGCAAACATTTCGACACGATACACAAAAAGTCATCACAGCACCTACTGACATCAACTTATAAGTACACGAATTGTCCTCGTTGGGTTTATCCACCCTACTGACATTGCACTCCACTTCATTTATTCTATCACATTTTAGACCAATGAACAGAATTACAAATAGCCAGCGTGAGTTTGTCTTTAATTAGAAGTTCGACACCTTTTCTTCTTATATTAGTTCATCGTAAATGTTATGAAAAATGAGCATAACCGATGCGTAAATGTTGTACGTTTGTGGTTTACTGGTAGGATACCTGTCAGCAACTCGCGTTGTCCGGGTTTTCACCTCCGGCCACCAACACACTCCTAAACCTCAGTTAACCGGTATTAAGCCTGATAAGGGGGAAAGGTGGAATATGAAGCTGGCAAGCTCACTGAGTATAAAACCAAACCCCACTGTTACCAAAACTTTAAAGCCCGAGCTTAGAATCTGATGTTTCATTCGGAAAACGCAAAGGAATCAGATAATAAAACTGAAAATGCCCAACTGTGAATAGGATTAAACTTTTATTCAATTTGAAATTCTTTGGTAGTTTACAGTGTACCTTCTTCACCATCCTCGTCCGCTGGAGGTTCCTTTTGTGCTTTTTTCTTTTTTGGTGCCTCCTCCTTTGGTTCCTCTGGTTTACCTTCTGGAAATTAAAAGTGATAGAAAAAGGTTTTTTAAGGTTTTCATGTTTATTGTTTTGGTGAATTAAATGCTCCTACTGAGTATCTAGCAGTACTAACAACTCCTGGATGTCTTTTCTGGATAGTTAATTTATTCCTACTTTTGACGTAAAAATATCAGAATTGTTCTACATATAAACCATTAATATATAGGCATTGTTTTTACACTTGATGTCCACTTACAATTCCATCTTTACGCAAACAACTTGACTGTTCGAGGTGGCACTTTACCTTGCATCGCATTCACTGGTGTTACTGGGCTTTTCTCTGGATTAATTATTTTTGAAAGCCTTATTAATATGCACTGTGTTACTGTGTGAGGTTAACAAACAAAACAGGAATCGAATTGTTCCACACTGTCCAATTAGTGTTGTTATAATTATGGGATCCAGATCATTACATCTTCGTTTCATTAGCTTACTTTCTGGTTCATTGTTTTTGAGCATAAGTATAATATAGAACACTATATTTTAATTTTAGAAATATGTTCATTTTTTTAAGCTAACAATGCATATATATTTCAAATTAATTATAATTTATCGGTTAATTTGTGGATGATGGGTAGCAGTGGAATCCAGGATGCGCATTTCGTCCTATTTCGGACTCATCATCTGGATGTGTCTGCATTCCACAGTGAGTGATGATGTTCCCGCCGAGGCTCGAACCCAGTGCCCATAGTTTCAAACGCCAAAGTGTTGTCCACTGGACTACTTGAGCCACGAGAGCCATCTCTTATACAATGGGTCATATTAATTACTTAATTGAATTTCAGATTTTCCCGTAGACTCATTGGAAGGAAGTGCTCGACATGTCAACCTGAGAGTGAGCACTTCGTTCGGGAAAATCTAAAATTGAATTAAATAATTATAATTATGTTTCAAAAATTTACACACGAAGAAAAGCAGAGTAAATCTGAACGTATATATAACTGTCGTTTTCTAACATTTACATCCATTTGATTCGCTTTATTGATGTAGAGGATATGGTGTACTTCATCCTTAGACAATCGAATCGCTTTAGAAGGACGGAAATATTCCTCTTCGAATGATCTTTTCTGCAGGAATTATTCTGTCAGATTCTATATACTATAATTAATATCACAGAGGAAGTACAGGTGTATACACGTAAATTCTATGTCAGTCTCATCAGAAGTGATGTATTCGAATAGATGTACATCGGTAGTTCACTAGTAGAATGCTCGCCAACTACACATGTTTTCCAGGATCAAATCCCAACTGACGCACTCTTAAACTTTGCTTGGCTGATACGAAGCTAAGTAAAGAGAGGAGGTTCGGTGTATATATAAAAAGAACACTACTGCAATTGAAATTTCAAAGCTCAAGATTTGAGTCTTATAGTCACCTTGAAACAGAAAAGAATGGAAATAAATTCAAATTGTGAATAGGTATGTGGCTTTTGTTCAAATCTAACTGAATTTAACTCTAGGTAAAATGTTCAAATTTTAGTTGGTTCTGAGTTGTTGAAATAAATTGACAAAATTTCAATGTAAACTTAGTTTTTCCACTGAAATACTTACGTGGTTTATTCTTTTTCACTCTGATTCTTCTAACCACATGAACTTCTGCTTTAGATTTGTCTTCATCAACTTCTGAACCACCTGATATTTAGTGAATAAACAATAAGGCGTTAAATTCTTCTTCTTAAGTATCTGGATTTAAATTATGTACAAAAATGGTTTTGATTTCACTTGTTAGATTTCTTCACGAAGTGACATCAGTTAAAAATCTCACTGGAAACCAGAAAGCATCGTACAGTTGGAACTCTTCATCAGTGCATACCGGCGATCCGGGAGTTCCAGGTTTTCCGAGGTCAAACTCGTTGACCATCCAGACGCTTCGAACGGGATTGAACACCCCGTGAATTCTTAGTTTCTCACCTCGGGATTTATCACTACCCTCAGCAGTACCTTCGACAACCATTCAATTCACGCGTATTTGGCGAACTCTATTGGTCACGAAGTCTCAGTACAGTTTTAGGAAATCTATCGAGTAGACATCAATGGGCATGAGATTAATGTTTAGATTATGAATGTACTGGATTTTTTGTCTGGTAAGGTTGTCGATGCGCACCGATGAGGAGTACCAGGATAAGAATAAACAACTGTGCAGTGCTCCCTGCTTTCCAATAGTCTCTGCAACTAATAACTGGGATTATATTGATGCAGATTCTCACAAAACTCATAATAGGAAAATAAAAATTTCCTCAGAAATTAGTCTCATGTTTGCAGAAATTGGCTGTGAAATGAATATTTTAATGAATGGTGAACACCTTGGCTAATGAATTTCTATAACGTATTGAAAACACATGTGAAGATGTTAATTATGTGGCTTCGAATTCCGCTAATGCATTTTTTATTAGTACATTAAACAGGTAAGAATTAAAGGGAATTGTTCTTACTTGAGACGGTCACTTAGTTAGAGGTTTAAAAGTAGATATTCATAGTTTTATTGGTGTTGTAAGAAAAGTTTTCGGTTTCTCCTGTAATGGCTGAGATGTCGACACTATTTAAATCGCTCCAATCACACTGAGTTAAGGAGAGAAACACTTCCCTTGAAACTGCCAGGTAAAACATTTTTCTGGGTTTTAATATTCCATCAACGTAAATTAGAATGAATTATAGAGTCAGTTGTCGAAGTGAAATAGATTAGAGAACCACTGGAAACCACAATCCACCAGAAAGGCGTTTTATCCTAGTTTGAGACGGTACACCTCAGTTAGAGATCGAACCCAGGATTGTTAGGTTGCAAGGCGAATCTGATGGCCATTTAGCCCCTAGGATGGTATCCAGACGCCAATAAATTCTAACCTCTATCAGTTTCTCAAGCGAACTGCTGGAGTTATAGCTGCCAAGTGCCGAAGAGTCTCAGACGACAGTGGAACAGATTTCTCATGCTTCCTGGTTAACAGTGGTTCGCTTAATGATGTCGACTCGTGATGTAACTTGAAATCAATCAATTCTCTGAAAACCAACATTTCCGAATAGTAAAGTAATGTGGATCAATCGAATTATATTAGCATGACAGTGGCTCTAGTTTCAGTGAAATTCTCATACAAATAAAGTCAAAGTCAAAAGTGTTTGAAAGACTTACGTGATTTCGGTTTTGGCTTCTCAGCTGTTATAGATACCCAGTAGCATAAGGAAAAATAGAAATATATATACATAAATATATATAACTGGTATAAAAACTTACATTTTATATGATTTTTCATATTTATGTTCTATCTGACTAAACGCTTATTAGAATTTCGGAAAATTCTTATTTAGTTGACTATGTTTATACCTTTCTGAACAGGCATATGCTTTGTTTGAATTGTACGATATGATGAGAAACAAAAAGAACACAAAGCTCCAAGCGTGAAACTTTCAGCTGAGATTGTTTCATTTTTAAGGCTGCTGAAGTTGCCAACCTCACACTTAACAGTATATCTTTTCCAGGCTTACAATCAGCTATTGGTCTACATGATGTTTATGATACCAAAATGAACGGTACATCATGACATTATATCTTGTTGTTATTTGGAATGGTTAACAAGATCCTGAAATCTTACTCAGATACAGTGTGACTGTCAAGGATGATATTTCTACGTCGGCTAGACAGTAGTCAGTCAGTTACAAAGTAGACTGATTAAACGAACCACAGATAGAAAATTTATTCATGCATCAGGCCACTTACAAAATTGTTCCGGAAATATTTTCCGTATAGAGGGAGAATTATCTTTAACATTTGGGAGTAAAATATGAATGGAATGACTAAGTCATTCTGATGCATTAATCGCTGAACTGCCCAAAGTTTACTACTGATATACAACTGTAGTTTATTAGATCAATCGTCGCAAGTAATGATTTCTTAAGTGAACGGCTGAGAGTTTTGAAACAGCCTGTCATTAGATGCCGAACAGATTAAAAGTGGATGACATACAGGTGACCTGACCTGATATTTGCACACAGGATATCCCTCTCAGAATTGTGAGCATGTGACACTGAGTAATTTCATAAAATAACAGAATATTATCAAGTACTCTTTGGTTTTTCATTTCTTTGCGATAAACATTTCGAAAAATAAGTAAGTATATATATATATGCATTTAAATCAAAAGAAGCTCAAACAAATTACCCTTTTTAGCAGGACGTTTAGGGGCCTTATAACTACGTGGTATAACAATTTCATCTGTTTTGAACTCTGTCATAACTTCCCATCCGTCTCCTAGAATAATAAAGAAGAAAGACTTTTAATATGAGTAAATGTGAAAGTTTTATTTTTTTTAATACTAATTTTGTCCCTTATCTAAAAATTTGCAGTTGTATTTGTATTGTATTTGCTACCTACTGATTAATCATGATAAGCTTTAAAGTGGATTTAGGAAGTAATGATCAAGTGTATTGGGAAGCTTTGATGTGAGACTAGTTACGTAATGGAAGTATATTGTTAGTATGCTATAAGATGCCCAATAAATATGCCTAAGGAGATGGAGTTGGATAGGACACATGTTTCAGATATCGTTAAATAACATCAAGCGTCATGCATACGCTCCAGTGGAAATCCAACGAGAAACTGTGAGTTTGTCGTGCATCTCAGGATTGCATGGAGTGGAAAATGTCAGGATAAGGAATAGGATGAGATAGACAAATGGTATTAAAGCCCAATGCTCCAACCGAAACACAAATGATTAATGATAAAAATTTTAATTATCAATCAGTATAAAGCAGTTTACAAGCATTGAAAGATTCGCCTATAGATACAAGCATACTAAATTAACAGTAAAATGCATGACACAAAGCCTGCCAACAGTGAGCTTATCATACTCTAATCTGTCAAATTATATAACTTAGACCAAATAACTGAAGCATGCTACAAGCATAATTTTTAGTAGACAGTTCAACTACTCATGCAGTTTGTTAGTAAGTGGTGGATAAAAGTGAAAATTTTAAAAATTATTGTTTTATTTCATTTACCTGGTGGTAGAGTGAATGCAAACTTCTTCTCCCTTTTTCCTCCAGATTCTGAAACATTGTACTCCTTTACTGTTTGCCATCCACTCCAGTCTAATCAGTGGAAAATGTCAGTTATACAAGCTCACCTGTGAATGTGTGTGTTGCATTCTTTCTCACTTTTGGAGCTTCACCTATATGATGGTATAATAATTTTGCAGTAAGTGAAACTTATTCATATATTCATGAAGAATTAAAACTACCTACTGGTATTATAATTGTAAAACCTTTTATTGCATACAACCAGACTGGAAGAATTTGTGTGTAAGATGTGAATATAAACGTTGTTAGTCATTCTTCTTTGGGATTCTGGATAACTGGGAAAGCTATCCGTGACTATTAATGGAAAACTTCGCCACAAAATTTTGAGTATCACTGACAATCGCAAATATATATTGTTATTTTGTGCGTGTTTTTACATTAAATTTCTTCGAATGGAGATTCTTCATGAATTAAAAAAGGGATTGCTGTGAAATATAAAGGAGAATCTCTGACAGTCAATAGCTGACTAGTCGTTTTATTTAAGAAAACATAACTTGGCGTATGGTCCTGAAAATCCCTGGCTGGAGACAAGCTGATGTAGCTGAAAGCAGTCACAGCAGTCCATATATGTCTTCTTCCGTCTCTTTGTTTTTGATAATTTTATTATAATTTATATTCCATCTGGTCAAGTTCTGATGTTATTCTATAAGCATCATCTTTCGTTGTAACTGCAAAATGTCTCAGCTTGAATACTTATTGTGAACAAAAGAATTTGAATGGAGATCACATTGGTTATATAGTATGGAAAACTAACGAAATTCGCACTTTAAACATTATTTTGTCTCTCCTTTATATCAGAATGACGTGGCTCTGTTACCTAATCAGACCATTCTACGTGATATTTGGAAAATGTGAGTGATTACTAAATACTTCCCTTATCTAATTCAGATTTCTGATTTGTAAGCAATTATTAGGAGCATAAATTCAGGTAAATAAAGAAGTACTCATATGATGCACTGCATTACAAAATGGTCGAGTAGTACTCGTGTCTTTATGCTGATAACATACACACTGAGATGATAGGTATACGGTAAAAAGCTTTTGCTTACCTTCTGCGACAGGTATCCCAAGGTATATGAAGGCGTAGAATAGACAAGTAATCAACAGAAACTGAAAATGAATAGAATACATTTCAAGTAATTTCCAGTAAACAGTAATCTGCTTTACCTTCATTGTTACCGATGAATACACTTTCTCTCTGCACGTTTAAGTTATCCACCGTAGTCTATTTATACTGAAACTTTATTTCACTTAGGTAATTGGGAAAAATGAAATAATATTGAACAGCTTTTAAATCAATTATTTGGATTAATTTTCATAACTTCTTTACTTGGCTTTAACTCTGAATTAAGTGTGAACTTGTCGATAAAGTCATGACACGTTTCCTGGATAGCAAACTGCCTTCTAATCGAATATTGTGTAATTTGTCCCAGTAATTGACAACATAACAATTCAGTCCACTCAATGAAGTAGGACTTTAGTGTAAAAGAATGAAAAATTTGGCATGCATGTACTAGCTTTAAACATCGCTGCTTTTCAGATTAGATATTTAAGTTAGTCAATTACATGTAACTTTTTTACTATGCACAAATCCTAGAGAGACTTTCATTTGACGTTATGGCCCTAGGTCTTGAAATGGCGTTCAAATGGGAAGCAACAAGGTGGGTATCCAAGAGTGACATGCAGAAGATCATGTCGAGAAGAAGAAATGAAGGTTGAAAATTGGTCAGCCAGGTGAAGAAGAACACAGAAAATGCGTGAAACGGACAATTGCTCCTGTAGCCCCATGTTCTACTAAGAACCAAATATATTAATGCAACTGTGCAAAAGACAGTAAGAGTATTATGAAATATTCAAAACGCTGCAATATTCTGTAATGTTATCACAAACTTCATCTGACGAAATCTTATTTAACCATCTGAATCTTTATCAAAATCACACTGACTGACTGCCTTTCAACATAGGATTTTACAAAGAAGTGTAGGGGTTCAAGTTGCCACACTTTATGTACAACACAGAGGTAGAGGAATGAGAGAAACAAGAGATTCAGTGAGAGAAAAAACAGTAACATGGGAAAACACGAGCATTTATTGGCTATGGGACAAATTGCAAAATATTCTATTAGAAGGCAGTGGGGTTGCTAGTCTCACACTCAACGTTCCCTCCAAACCGGACTTATTACCGGCTAGACTATGTTTCGCAGCACGATGGCCAGAAATGGAATCCAGACGACATGCGTAGTTGACCATTATGCTACCACTGAACAATCGACTCGAATGGAAGAACATGACGACTTTCTTATTGTCTAACTCGCCTTCTTAATTACAGCTGGATTTGTTACTTTAAAAATGTACTTATTATGCTACCATGCATTATTATGCGGCCTACTTAAAACTTGGGCCGCCGAAAAGCTTCCATCTCTTTATTGCATATATTTTCTCTCGCTCGGTGTTTTTTTAATTGATAAAGATATGATCTCTGATAGTATGATATACACTTGTGTGTATTTAAAATGTTTACAAGCTTCTGATTCGAAAGCTCCTACTAAACTCCATGAAAAGCCTGACTGTGCATGGCAACATGTTCCAATACATGAGGTCACCGTTCTTCACTTATATCCATGAGTTTCAAAATATACTTCTGGACATCTTATTATTAGCTTGCAACTAGTTATCGTGGATTTTTTGAAGGAAACAAAGCACACATTTCATAATGGAATGGATTGTGCTTCAACTCAGAGAACATTGTGTCACATGAAGTATTTATTACACTATTTTTTATTATTCCCTTGGGTTCCGAGTGGAACATACGGCTCCAACAACACTTCTTCACTTTGTTCTATATTCTGCCGTCCTCTTCATCTGGGTCCAAGACTGGTCTCTCGTCTCCTCCTCTCCACACGATCTTCTCCACGTCACCCTCGAAACAACGACACAGTCGCACTTCCCATCCGGATTCTACTCGAGCAATGGCCTGCTGCGTGATGTCATTCAATGGCATCCTCAGCGTATGCCAATCAATCTCCTTTTTCTCATACATATTTGTTGGGCTATATGCTGTTGTTTGGTTTATTCCCAGACGAAGAATCTTGTCGCCATTTTTTTTCTGGCAGGCCATTTGATCTTTAGCATGGAGCCAGCGAAGACAGCTGTTGATAGGAGTCTGTAGCTCGCTGGAAGTCCTTTTTGTCACACGCAGTGCTAGGTTCCGACCCAGACAGAAGAAGTGGCTGACTGACTTCACATTTGTATTGAAAATCCGAATCTTGTTCTCAACGCTAACTGTGTGTAGAAGATTCCCAAACTGATTTGAGATTGATGAAGTAATACCTTGCATTTACGGTTCTGGCTGACTTTGACATCTTCATTCGTTGCGGCTGTCTGTGGTTGAAGCCATGCTTCCTGACTGGATAAGTGAAGGAAGTAGACGTATATGAAATCTCTCCCGTTGATGGTGACTGGTGCTGGTTGTTGTCGTTGTTGGTTGGTTGTTTATCTTCATCGATTCCTTTTTCTCCATGTTCACCTGCGGTCCTGTCTTCAATGCCTACTTCCTCAGCCAGTTTGTTAGTTTTCGCCCGCTAGTCTTTGAGTTTGTGTGACAGTAAACATAAATTATCCAAACTCTAAGTCCAAAACTTCTGGAGTCTTCTTACCGGTGGTCCAACATATCCCTACACTCTCACTCCCCATGCATGGTGTTCCACATAATCCAGTCCACTGCAATTAAGAAAATCATCAGTGATACCAGACACAAAGCCTCGTCCTACTGCTGCATGCACTTCCAACGCCTCGCTGAGTTTTCCGTTGTGGGTCACCTGACACTTAGTATTGTCACATAGCCAACTATCGAGTAAGCTTGATAAAGACTTGGGCATTGCGTAACACAGTGTTGAAGCAGTTTACAAATTACTTTTTGGTCAACGCTGTCTATCGAAGGCTTTCTTGGTGTCGATGAAATTGAAGCAGAGAGAGGTTTGACTGCCATTCTACGCTTTGTTATGTGATGACGATGCGTAGAGTTGCGATTTGATCAGCACATATTTTGCCTTTCATAAATCCAGCTTGTTCTGGTTTGTGGGGCGGGTTTCTTCATCTAGTACATTTCCCATTCTCTCCAGGATGATGCAACTTAGTGTTTTGCTTGGCGTGGACAAGAGCATGGTTCCACTCTAGTTCTGGCAGACGCGTAATTGGCCAATCTTTGTTAGTTTGACAAGATAGCCAGCCTTTCTTCCAATCTCTATGCACCTTTCCTTCATTCCAAACATTTTCCAGTAATGGCATCAGCATATGCTCTGCAGTCTGGGTCCGTTTTTAGTGCTCCGAGGGGGAATTCCACCTGACCTTCAGTAGCTTGATTGCATTGGAGAATCTTTTCGTTGTAGGATAAGTGTCCACTGGCTGGCAGTTCTACACCTGCTGTTAGTAGTATTTCTGGATTAGCTGCAATTGGTGGTCGATTCAAGAGTCCTTTGAAGTGATCAGCCCATTGTTTTATTTGCTTCTCCTCCTTGGTAATCAGGTTCGTCTGAACATCTTTTATTGGTTTCAACATCTGAGTTGATCTATCCCGGATACGGATTGACCTGGTTATCTGATATAACGTTCCCAGATCTGTTTTACCTGCACCCTGCCTGCCTGCTCTGCTCCAGTCACCGGCCAGTGTGTCATAGAATTTTCTTTTGTCCTTCCCAGCACTCTTCTTCAATTCTTTCTTTTTTCAGTGCAGTGTGCACTGAACTCAGTTTTTTCTACTTTTGTCCATCTTTTGCATTGAGTCATCTTCCCTCTCACCATCCTCCCTTCCTCTCCTCGAATAGCTTTCATTTAGCCACTGAGAGGCATTTCTTTTATTGTCTCTCCGTCCTTCCTAGAACAGTTGTGCATGTTTCCATGAACATCACCTTCAAAGAGTTAGTTCCAATGTCCTTCCACGCAGGTTTCCTCTGTAATATCACGTAGTGTTTCTCCGTATTGCTCTGATCTGATCTGTAGTGTAGGTATCTCTTTTAGTTTTGTACTTCAGTTTCTGAATGTTGAACTTGAATTACAGTGGCTCGTCTCCAGTTGTTTTGAATGATTTTAACTTTATCTTGAAGGTTCTTTGAACTAGATGTTGGTCTGAGCCAACATCTGCTCCCCTTCTCGATTTTGTTTCCGGCAGACTGGTTGCGTCTGCACCTACTTGGTCAGCACTCAGGTAATATCTTTCCGTTTTGTAGTGTGCCCAACGGGCGAAATCCATGTTGTTTTGTGTATATCTTTGTGCTTGTACACGCTGCCTCCAATTACCAGATCACTGAAAGTGGAGAAGTCTGCGAATAATTACTCGTTCTCAATGATTTCATCAGACGAAAGCCTCTCAACCCATGTTGAGTTCGATTCCTATATTGTCTTCTCCCAGTTTGTCTGGCATCCATATCGCCTGTTAGGATTTTGATGTCGCCCCTTGGTATGTTGTCCATTACTGTCTGTGATTATCTGTAGAAATCTTCCCTTTTCGCTTGTTTTGCGTCGTTTGTAGCATTGGATAATTGTAACCTCCTTCGCTGTCATGATCCTAAGGAGGAAATTGGTTCCAACTGCTTTACACCTATGGCTACTACTGGTGATGTCATTATAGCCACTCACTCTCTCAGTGTGCTTGTGGTTGTCATCTGGATGACCATTCTCATTCTTACTTTCATCGAGAGAAAACAAATTGGTTGTCTGACTGACTTCCCGAAGGCTTTCATGAGACAGACCGCCATGTCACTTCGCCTCTCCGAATACAGCAAAGAATAAGTTTGTTTTCTGGATTTTTTTTACTTTTAATAATTTTCTTGTTTGTTGAAATTTCTTTGGCAGTTTCATTGATTTTACGTTGTAGGGTAGACAGTCCCACTCCCAACCCCCCTCTTTCTCCAGGCTTGAGGCCTGCTAGAAAACAAGAGAGCGAATAAACTATGAAGGATAAACTGTCAACTAATATTTTACCTGATGATATTATACGAAGGGAAACCATCCTGCAATTAACCCTTCTGAAATTTCTTTAAATCTTTTAAATACTGTCCAGAATAAAGATGTTATTATTGTTATCTATCCAGCGAAAGAACCTCATATGCTTTAACACATAGAAGTTTGACTCTTTGACCTTGTGTAATGAAATCCTAGGAAATTATAGGTACTTTAGTTAGTATTTCTACTTCCAAGCCTTTTTCTTTCAATAGTGATTTCTGAGAGTTAATCGTTTTTTAGTCCCTTTTTTTTATTACAGCTTGATTCCACACAGCATTTTTTGGTACAGGTATGGAATTTTCAGCATGTGATATCGGTAGCCCAAATTTCGCAGGCCGACCATAGATATCAGGTGTGCGTCGGCAGGGGATCGAACCCCGGACCATATGCATGGTCGGCCAGAGTCCTAACCACTGTGCCACCGATGCATGACTACTTTGCCAGTTACTACAGTTTACCATTTTCTCTTATTACATAGATTTCAATATATTCTCTTGCCGATTGAAAGTAACCTTTAATCTTGACTAACATAATCCCTGATCTTTTAGGAACACTGTTTAACTGTAAAGCTCTGATGATAAGTTTCTCCAAATACCCGAAATATTTTTGAAAAGCACTTAATGCTGTTCATATCGTCCAATGTCATAGAATTCTGAAATGTTGTACTGCGAGTTTGAAAAACGACTGGCGCTCAACTCTGCTGACTAATCCTATCGTAGAACAAGATGAAATAGAAGGATACAACGACAGTGCAGGAGGAGGACAGGAAGAGAAAGGTAGTTATAAAATTCTCTTTACTGTGTAATTCCTACTGATCCCAAACGATTTCAAGTACTCAATCTTTATTCTGATGCTTTCAGCAGCAGTTTTGCAGGCGTTATTTCTCTAAATTAATTCTTATCATCCGAACCTCAATACGTCCCATAGCAGAAAATGTGAATTAAATAGTTTGGTGGTTAAATAAAATACTCAGCTACTATCTCTGACTAAATATATGACACTTCAAGTCAAGTGAGCTCGGTTGCCGTCGAAAGTCTTGAAAATCAAAAGAATATTGCGGTCGACTTCTGACTAAAGAGCAGATTATGAAAAACGAAAGAAATGACTGAAAATAGAGGACTAATTATTACCTAATGATGAAAAAATTAAGAAAAATGCTGAAAACAGACTGTACGGAAAAACTCTAAAAAGTTGAACTCATTGAACATTCATTCCCAGGTTATATGTCTGGTGCTATCTTTGGCGCGTACTTATGAAGAGTTCCGAACTGGAAGAGTTTTAAACGTCTTTAGTGATGATTGTGAGTTTACAAAGTCGGTTGAAGAGAGTGTGGATGATGCACAAATAGCGATAAAAGGTTTACAGGGTAGGAGAGTACAGAATGAAATCTTCTGAGTAGCATTTGGGTTGGTAAATAAAGGTGACTGACAATGAACCGCTGAGCTGAAATTTTAGGCTGTTGGAAATGTGAGCAGTCTCCAGATACGTCTGATCGAAGCAACACCAATAAGTTCTCAGTCGTCTCAAAGATGGCGATCAAATAGTAGGACTGGATAAAGCTTCGAGGAGTGGAGTAATGAATTAGGAATACTGCTTTGTCACGGTGAACTAGATCCTACAAAATCCTTCAGAGTTATAAAAGGTAACCTTCAAAATGTTCGTAGTGATTTTACTAAAAACAGGTCATTAAGACGCTAAGAGATCTTTTAATGAAGAAAATCTTTGACAGACCCAAACAGAATGAAATGTAGCCAAGATCATCTAGTCTACCGTGTACGTATAGAACACCTAAATACTTGGGAAAGGTGTCCAACTTGTTGAAAACTGGAGTCTGCTTGCCGACGGTTAGTTTCACATAGGCTGAGAGACTCACCTAATTTTTCCGAAAAACTGAATTGATTGCCTCATCTGTGGCAACTTCCTTCATCACCAGTATCCTTCAGAATATAAATTGTGGAAAACTGATCTTCTCTTATGAGACACATTCAGGAGTCAAGTGCCTACTATAAATACATCCTAATGACATTCACTTACAATCTAAGAACACATTCTAACATCAGGTTGGTGGGAAACAGCAGGAAGCACACTGAGTCTAATAGTGACTGGTATATTTATGGCAAGTCCTGTAAAGGAAAGATTGGTTGTAAACCTCCTCCCCAACAATCTATTGACAATAGTCACACTTATTTGGATATTTCAACTCACTTTGTAATTATTGTTCGTTTTCCTCCTAGACTGTTTATTACTGTTCTGACGTTTGCATATCATGTGTTAATTTCATCCTTATTACTTGTCTACGTCACTGTTTAAAATCTAATTTTGGTGCTTCTGTTTCTAATACATTGATTATGTGTTATTTTACAATGCAATTTTGTTTAAGTAAGTCAAGTTCATTCTGACATTGAACTGTCTATGTGAAGTACTGGTGAAGGATTCTTGTGAACAGAGTTTTTGATCTCAACTCACTGAGAATATCCTACTTCACCCTGAGGTACTTAATACGGCTGAATTTCATTTAAATAATTTTAGTCCACGATAAATTTTCTGTTCCAACGGCACTGTTGAGACCATTTTGAGCTTTTGTTGCCATTACTGTGAAGTAGTACCGTAGATTTTATCACAGATAACTGTGTTTTTTCTGTCGTTGGGGCATTTTGTGACTGCACATAACTCAAGGCAGTTCAGGCCAGCTGTACATTGAAGCACACAGAGTAGTTTCCTGAGTTCAGACCACCAAAAGTAGGTCTTGGTAGTTACAGCTGATGGGAAATTAGTCTTCTTGGATGTTGCTGTAAAATGAGGGGCAGATGGTACACTACAAAGAAATATCCACCGAAATATTAAACGGAATGAAAGTTACTTGCATTTTAGCTGTTTTTCTACTTAACTAAAGGTAAGCACTAGTCAAAAATACTTTGCATGTAAGAAATAATATACTTTAGTGACAAACTGAAGATATAGTTGCGGATGATAAAAACGTGCCTATTATACAAAGGATAATTTTGGGAAATTATCGATGGTTTGGAAAACAGATGCGAAATCCAGTCAGTAAAAAGCACGCACCCATCCACCTGATTTAAGGTGGTTATGCTGCAGAAATAATCAACAGTTCTTTATCAGTTCCTAAGGTATCCATCAGTCTACGTCTCGTCGCTGAAGTTTATACACTGGAAGGACAGAAAGCACGGCTAACCTTAGATCTTCCGTACACAATAAAATATTTGAGGCTAGAAGTAAGCAGACCTTTGGGTACATTATTCACGTAAGTTTTGATTGATAGAAGAAATCAGGTCGAAGACTTGAATTCCCTCGAGATAATGGACAAGTAAACAAGCAGGTTCAACCCTCGTGAAGTTCAAAGGGTCAATCATCATAGGACAATTGAAACCTGACTGATTGATTCTAAAGGAAGCTGTGATAAGTCTCTGTCCACATTGGTAACTTGGTTCTCAACCTTCAAGTGACTGCATCATCTTTCATTGAACAAAAGCGATGCACACATTTCACTCATAACTGGGTGCCTCATCGCTCATCAAACTCCATAATTCATATGTTTAATGCCTAAATAAATCGGCTCGACATACAATCGTTTGTTGCATATTTGACAATTGCCAGAAAGATAAGACTGATGCAGTCGAAAAACGTATCACAAACGCACTGAGAGATCTGCTAAAGAAGGAATTGATTGACAACACTACGTACAATGAATTGAAACCCCGAGGGTCCCGCTTGCCACACATGTATGGCGTTCCGAAGATGCACGAAAAACAAGTCCCCCTGAGACCCATACTTTCAATGATCAACTCGCCCCAACATAAGGTGGCACGTTGGCTTGCAGAGAAGTTGGAACCTATTCGTCAACGGCTAGGCGTGCACACTATGAAGGACTCATTTCATTTCTCGGAAAGTGTGAACCACATGAACGTTTTAAATAAGTTCATGGTGTCATTTGACGTGACCTCCTTATTCACAATGATTCCAATCAACGAAACTATTGAGATCATTTGTCAGCACTTTGATCTTCTTCCACTCCCAGAGTCGGAATTCAAACGCCTACTCCTTATGTGTACCACGGATGTGCAATTCCAATTTAACAACACTCTTTACCGCCAAATTGATGGCGTAGCTATGGGCAGTCCACTTAGCCCTGTTTTAGCAGATATATTCATGTCCAACCTTGAAAGAACAAAGTTGAAACATGCAATCGACGAAACAACTTCCTACTGTCGATATGTTGATGACACATTTATAGTGTGCAACAATGAAAGTCATGCTTCACACTTACTCGGATTATTCAATGATGCACACAGCAATATTGAGTTTACTATGGAACATGAAAGTGACGGAAAGTTTCATTTCCTCGACATTGCCATGGAACGCCTAGAAGACGGTAGTCTTCAAAAGTCAATTTATCGAAAGCCTACATGGAAAGGACAATACTTACATTTCAATAGCTTTTGTCCAAATAGCTTTAAACGCGGTCTAGTCAAGACTCTGTACTATAGAGCGAGAAGAATATGCTCTATAGAGAAATTAGAGGAAGAATTTGAGTTTCTCGAAAAGACATTGAAGAGAAATGGATACCCTCAAAGGTTCATCAACAAGTATGGAAGATCTGAAGTGAAAAATGTAAAACAAATCACAGTGGAAAAAAAGCCAATCTACTTTCAGCTTGATTATAAAGGTGAAAACATTACAGCGATGATCAACAGAAGGCTAAGTACATCACTAGCTATAGCCTATCCTGCAGCCAAGCTCGTTCCCGTCTATCAAACAACTTGCTCTTTGGTGCAATCAAAAATCGATAGATATCCCTCTCATGTGAACTCCAACTGCATATACAAATTTAGATGTATCTGTGGGAGCAGTTACATTGGAAGGATAGAAAGAAGGGCATATCTACGATTTTCTGAACATGTACCAAAAAGCTTACGTCTAAAGGGAACAAATTCTTTAAACAGTGCCATCGCCAGGCATCTCCTCGACACGGGTCATGAGGTGGAAATCGAGAAATCCTTTAAAGTTATCAATAGACAAAGGAGCTCCATTCTCCTCAAGTTTGCCGAAGCAATTTCTATCAAACGCTTCAAACCAGATTTATGTGTTCAGAAAGAAGCAGTTATTAGTCTTTCCTTGCCATGGTAACTGGATGTCTTTATTCTCTAGTCTGATTACGTAATCTTTGTCTTTAACCTCACCCCTCCCCTTTTTTATTTTATTTTTAAAATCTGTAATATTGCTTGTCTCTTGTTTCTATGACGTGATTAGAACTCAGTACATCGTTACAAAATTTATTAGTTACTCATCATCTTACTCACATCTCGTCTTTATTACGTAACTCTTTTACCATTGTATGCATACATCTATTTTGTTTAAACTTGAACTGCCTGTGAAAAAACTATATAAGCGCAATTTTCTGAGCACTGTTCACTTACTGTGGAACCTTCTGTCAACTGACAACATGTAAAATTTGCAAGTATGTAAAAAACTTTTCTGTATGTAAACCTCACAATTTATTTAGGCTGTAAGCAGCTGATGAGAAGCCGACGAAATAAATGATGGTACCATATTATTCTGCACAAACCGCTGTTGTTCTTGCTTTATTTAAATGTTGCATATTTCACCGATTTGTTAACAGTTTTCTAACACCTTATAATTCGCGAACCTCATTATCCTGTTTTAATCCTTGTCCATCGCCTGCTTTGAGTTAAAGTCGCAATAAAACTATGCACTACTGATTGATGGAGATCAATAGCTATATACCACTCACATCAACCAGTAGCACTTGATAGCCTGATTAACGTGATCCAAATACTGAATGGCCGTTCCGCTCTTTTGAAGCCCAACTGATCAGAAGTGTATCGCCATCGACTCAGCTGAGAACCACCTGATTCCTGGTAATTTTCACTAAGCAAGTTGTGAGCAGTTGACAAGATACCGATGAGATAAAGCAGATGCGTTTTATCATACTTTATACGTTGTCACTTCTCTCATCAAGCTCATTAATGGGAGCGCATGAGTGGAATTAACACTAACCAGAAACATTTGGGCATCGAATACACCAAACAATCAGTTAAAGGTAATTCAACACAGTGCAAATGTAAATCTCCATCGAGTTAAATATCAAACTGTCATTGTGAAAATCACTCAGTCTCTTAGAAGAAAGTCAGTGTTTCATGGTCTCTAACTTCTGCCAAATAGCAGTCTAACGTCAGCTATATTCAATGTCATTCGTCGGTATAATTTTACTCAATCCACATAAGTACAACCTACATCTTATGAGACGTATACAACCCACAAAAATTCAAGTATCTAAACACAATTACTTATTGCTTACAGGATTTCATCATAGGCTGACATCGGTTAGAGAACCTCTAGGAGACCTGTAAGTCCTAGTTCGAGAATTTCCAGCAGTACGCATCCACTGGCAGGGTTCGAACCCAGGACCTTTTGGTTACAAGAGGAGCTCCTATACCATTAAGCCACTGGGAGCCGATTCAGTGGCCTATGAATCCCAACTTCTGCCAGTTCGCGATATAGCGCGACCATCACTACTTATTATGTCAACAAACAGAACACTCCAAAATAATAAACAAAATCCAATGAGACGTTAAGCTGACTCAAAATATTTGAACATTTTGAATAAGAGCTACATAAGATTGATTAGATATGTATAAGTTGGTGATAAATAACTAATACTTTGTGTAATAATTCGGTGAATTTAGCTCAAATAGTGGAGACAGAGAAAGCAAACATTTTACAGGCCAGAAAGTAAAGATATGAGAATAGAACTTGTGCACTGTGTTGGTAGAGGAGTATAATTCCACTGTGGATAAAATTTATTTTGATAAAGTCTCACAGTGTTATTCAGTAATATTTACTGTTGACGTCTCGAGCACAATTTACTGCTCATAATCAGGTCAAGTGCTCACACAACTTTCTAACTTCGTTTATATAGTCCCATTATTTTCCATCGCTTGATTTAATTGGCAGTAGTATTTCCCATATTTCCGGTATGAGTGATGAGTGATTCCTATTGCACGTGTTGGGTGTAGACTCGATGAACAAGGATTCAGTAATCAACCTCTCTCTCCGCCTACCTATATTACTTCTTAGAATTTTAACTCTCTCCCACCCTATTGTGTGGTTGTGTGTTAATGCATGCAGTGCAATTGTTGATTTTTTTTCTAAATTGCTTATCTTCGCGGTGTCAACCACTCTAACCTTAGCCAAATTCTTATGTTCTGACAATCTGACTACCTCCGATCTATTAGTTTGACCTATATAGTCGACCTAACTCACAGTCATTGCAACGTATTTTGTAAACTATATTATTTTGTCCAGTTGGGTAAACCTACAGAGTCCCTTAACCTGCAGAATTTGTCCTGCCTGAGTGAGTTTGTGGGTTTAAATGACACTCTAATTCCTCCCTTATTAGGAATCCTACGAAGGGTTGCAGATGTACCCCTCCTTATATGGTAAAACTGGTTTATCGGACAAAATGATGTACAGATGTGCCAAAAAGTAGGAACAATACATTGGAATCTTTATTGGATAAGTTATTTGTATTGTGCTACTTTCCCCCTTTCATGCTTTCTTCACCGCAGCTTAACCCGTCGATGTGCTATTCAAGATTCTTGCAGGATATATCATACACAATAGACTACTTACAAATCTTTGTCAGTAGCTAGGCGCACACTGCATCAATTGCCAATGGTGCGCAAGCAATTACATTATATGCTGTACTGTACGCTACTCGATCTCTATGGGGACAGAAAAACATGGGAAGCGGTCATTGCGCTTTACAAGTAAGGTTTAGGGTGTGTCCCGGAATAGGTTAGGAAACATTTAAACGCTATGACCTCAATATGCACAGGTGGTGTACTATCATTTAAAGTATGAATTTCAGGACCGATGGTTAAATGCCTTTCGGGATTTTATACAGAACTGTCGTAAGTATTTACTGAAATGTGCTAAGGCGATAAATATTTGTAAAATAAAGTCCCCTTTATGTGTGTGGAGAAAAATTTATCTCACTGTTAACAGTGACATAGCTCGACTCCCGGTTGAAATAGGACACCACATCAACAAACCAAACTTTTTGGGTAGTTAACGAATAAAGCATTTTATGATAGTTTTGAATTACCGAAGCCAGGGCCATGAGAAGCAAGAAGCTTGAATTATATAATCAAAAAGAGACTACCACCAACTTACTGCTGTCTTGACGAATACTGACCAACGTAAAATGACCAAGGTAACATTTTATTTCAATGTCATAATTCGGTAATTGCATCCATCCACTTAAGCACTAACTTCTTCATGAATATCTTCACTGTCGTTTACTGCCTTTGTTTCATCTAAATAACCATCCACATGACCTTGCGGCATTTCCCACCTATCTCTGAATTCATGTTTTTACTTTTGATATTCCTTTCTTTATAGTGTGAAAATGTTTCCGTTTTGATCTTGACTGATCATTCTAATTCTCTCGATACTTTGCACATCATTTTCGTTTACGTCGTTTCGTCCAACTTAAAAAGTGAACTGGAAATTCTTTGAAACAATCTTAACATTGTGTCACACTGATTATCTGTGTATTTTATAGTTCAGATTTTGTGCGGCTGATGAAAACATCAGAAAAGTCTATGGATATGCTCATGAAACTATTGCTAAATGTTTGGGAGTTAAAAAGGTACCTACCGATTGGAAGAAAGGCTACCTTGTAGAACTACCAAAGAGGTGCGGCTCAGACCTCCACAAGAACTGGGGATGAACAATGCTTTTGTTTATACCGAGTAAAAAATTAAGTCGTGTCAATCCGGAGAGAATGAAAGATGCAGTGCATGCAGGACTCCGCCACCCGAGACAAGCTGGATTCAGGAAAGGCGAATCATGTGCTGACCATATTTCAACTTTACACATCATCGGACAAAGCATTTACGGCAATCGAACTTATACCCTAACTTTATCGGCTTTCATAAGGCCTTCGACAGCGTTGGCCGAAAAGTAATTTGGAAACTACTTCAACACTATGGAGTGTCCCAACTCTTCATTAACCTCATCCAACAGTTATATTGTGGTGAGAGATGGTTGCTAGCCGAACTGGTTGACAGTAATTGAGGTCAATGTTAGTCATATGAAAACAAGGTCAAGGTGGACAGGCGAATACAGTTAACATATAGATGAACTGACACAGCCACAAGAGATGCAAGGTTAACTTTGTGTGAGAAACAACCAATCAACAGACTGTATTTTCTACTGCCTGGACCTTGTCTTCTGTTGTTACAATATGACAATACTTCGTGTCAAGTGAGCCAAAACTGAAAACTCAGAGAAGCTTTCGAAGTGAAGACAGGAGTAGTAGTGGCTTACTACTGTCGTTGATGATATTCCTCATTGTAGTGGACTGGATTATGCGTCAGACTGTGGGGAGCTAAGGGACAGGAATAAGCTAAGCCGATAAGAATACTCTAGATGATCTGAATTTCACGCGT